>JAPTHN010000020.1:13000000-13529471 GCA_026936325.1 Platynereis dumerilii
ATTATATGTGTTTTAAAGTTTTGCTTAAATTTTTTGACGTAAGGTGAAACTTCTCCTGAGATAAATGATGGCAGTAAATTACTATTGGCAGATAAGGGTCCTCAGCGCTTTCTTGGCCTAGATTAGTGAGTGAATTATAAAACGTGACAGTCCTAAATACTATCTTTGATTGAAATTAAATTGACAAACTTTTTTTTTCGATTCAGAACATTGACAAGAAGGCCAGATTCTATAATCAGGTTTTGATTAATATTGTAATACTATTTTTTTTTCCTTGTTTAGTGTTCACTTTTATTTAAACCACATTATATGTGTGTGAATAAAGATATTGTAATAATAATAAAGCAAAAATATCACTAACTTTGAGAGGTTGCAGTCTCTTTGGTTCCTTGATCCTCAGTGTGATTATCCCAAGGGCTGTCAATGTATTTGATATGATAGTTACAAAAATGGTTTGGTTTATTATGATGTAAACGTCATCAATGGCAAACAATACCATGGCCAAAGTTAGCTGAAAATGAAAAGCGGATGTAAGCAACGCATTGTAATAAAATTTTTTTAGAAACTGTAACCTACTTTCTGGCAAATTATAGTACCAATTTTTGGAAATATTGACATCAATTATTTTGACTTTTAGTTGGAAAATTGCAGACTCAATCATACATAATCCTTTTGAAAAATTTGTCTTAATTAATTTATACATGATGTTTCATAATTTCTTTTGGGCCTTCTTCTGCGATAGAGCAGATAAAAGCCTGTAAATATGCATATTATATATATATGAAATTCTACTTTGCTTCAAAGCTAATTAAATCAATCCCCAGATTTAAATAAAAATGAAAACCTGGAGCATAAGAGATGGCAAAGGAGACCGAAAGCGAATTTGAATAAGTGACAAAGTCATTGGGAGATGTCCATTTCTTGCACCGGCAAATACAAGTCTGAAAGGAGAAAAAAGCGATATTCAGATTATATTTTGGCAGCTGTAAGTCTTTAGGTCATAGATTTTTTACTTATTCAGCCGATGTCAGAATGCTTCATAACCACAGAAGTGGTATTATGATACTATAACCAATGTTCTAATCATTCCCACCCTAACTGATGAAAATAAAACCTAAGCAGCATACATTTTTTTATCGTTTTAAAATGAATTACATTATGAAAAACTTTCCCGAAGTCACCCTGGGGGAAATTTTGGCAGATTTCAGCAGTATAGCCATCATCTCTGTTAAATTCCCATTGTTAGAAAAATATGAAGACTGCATTATTAGTTATTCATTTGCCTTCAAGATTGCTTTATTTTCAGTTTATACTGGCAATTCATGTCATTTAAACGCACTAGCCTATTGCGAGAAAGAGGCTGGATGTAGGTGATACCGTGATAGAGCTTTTCTCGGGATATATGCACTGACTGGTCTTAATAGGACAAAGACAGAAATTGAAAAATGATAAGATTACAAAACTTGTTACCTACCTTGATCCCACTAATATTCCACTGTTCAAACTTCCAAGGCTGTTCAGTGCAATGAGAATCGCCAAAACTGTCACAGCTACTTTGCCAAGAGTTAATAGTCCAAAACTCTGGAATATTGGATTGATGATGGATCAGCAGCGTTCATGCAAATGAGAATAACATATGCACATGTTTTCCAATAAAAAATATCAAAAATACACTCTTGCTCATAAATATGGAATATACCGAAATAACCACGATCCTTGCTTTATTTTTTACCCTTGCTTTTGGTGGGTCCAGATTTATAAAATTAACTTCAACATGCTGAGAAGAGGCTCAACTAGCCCGATATGAATGGCCGGAGTGGATTTCTCCTATTTTGAGGTCTTCATGAACAATGGCGATAAACCAACCTTGTTCATTGTGATAAACTCTCAATTGCGAGCAGCCAAAACAATTTCTAGTTGAAATTATAGTACATTTTCGTAGAGCACACATTGGGTGTAAAATTCAATATCAATAAAACGTTCAGGACTGGTTATCTTGCAGTCTTGGAATTTAAAAATATAAAAAACTGTTCCATTGGACCAAGCATAAATATGACCCATTTTGTCTGTGCTGTGATTATTTGTCTCGGAGGTTCAACATGCTAATGACCATTGAATTGACTCATTTAAAGGTTAATCTTTCCTTTGATGCCAGTAACTTTCACAAATCAACAATTTTGGATGGATTTCTAACCCTACATAAAATTTATATTTTGGCCTTTTTTCATTGTTTTTTCAATTTCCCCCAGCCTCCCAAATTTTCAAAGATCTAAGTTAATATCCAAGTGAGGACTTCAAATAACTCGTCAGGAATCCACTTAAGTTATTTAAAGTGTGATTTTAACTATTGAATCAAAATGGGGTAGCTACAATTGAATAGTAGTTTTTGTGTTTTCCTATATTCCATATTTATGAGGAAGAGTGTAGAAATTTCTGTATAATGCTATCAAAGCAGTATTTATTTATAGAGTAAAAATTCAATGAGTGACTCTATGTAAAGTGGGTTTAACTGAAATACTTTAATTGCAATAGTTATTTATATTTTGAGAAATGGTGCTATCTCAAACTGTTTTAACCTTTATGATGCCTGAGTTTGGCGATAACCCTCTTTATTTACTCCGAATTGGTATAATATACTGAGATAACTGGAATTTTAAAAGACTCTTACCACGACCACAGCCTCAGACTGTATCATTCCATCAACTCCTAGCACAGCCAGGTACCCTATATTCACCAGAATGTAGATCGAACAGATGATTGTCATTGAGATTATGATGGCTCGGAGCAGATTTCTAATTGAGAGAAAACATAATGTATGAATATCCTAAAAATATTAAACCAAAACCATCCAGCAACAAATAGTTTGATACACTTTTCAAGTTAATCAGTCCTGCCTTTTGGGGAATAAAGAACAGTTTATCGAGCATTTACCATTTGTTATTTTTACGCAGTATTGCATTTATGCTAATAGTTATGCTATTTGTTCTGTGCTGCTACCAAATGTAGTCCTGTGTGAAGCCACTCAGTGAGCAGCAAGTTTATCATAGACCAATAAATCAATTTCACAAACTGCAGTATGTTGAGCAATTATTCAACTTACTTGTGAGGGTTCTTTAGTTCTTCTATCATGAAATTCAAGGCAAACCTGAAGGAAATAAATTTAGTACAAATGGTTGTCTCTTGGTTTTACTTTAGTTTGTTAAACAGCGTTTTAAAATCATAATGAAAACGGAATAAAATCATATTGAGTTTATTGAGTTGAGAACCTAAGTTACTTAACACGAAAGTATGATTTATGTCGCAAAAAAAATCGAGATTTAAAAACCCAGTTATTATTGAAAGTTGCATTACTCTACAACCAATAAAAAATAGACACCCAGAAATAAGCATAACAAAAGACCCACCAGCCGTCGTAAGCAAAGGTGGCAGAGTAAAAGCCAAGTACAATTCCAGAAACAGAAACAGGATCCGAAGACGCCATTGAATATTCTGACAGCGGCAGTTGCACATATCCTGAAATTTACATATTCACACAGATTTTATTTGATAGACATTCATTCACCTGACCTTTGTCGCTAACAAACTTAATGTCCACATGAGATGTTTGGAAATCAGAAAATGGCCAATTTAATCACTTAACTCTTAAAAAAACACATTAAAATGTTAAATCAGTCACAATTTGGACCTTTTTTAAAAATAAACAATGTGCAACCATATATATGCGACATTTTTCACATTAGGCCTATAGATGATAAATACATAGTGTCAGCTTTAGAGGGGATTGCCTTGTCAATTTTCATACATCACATACAGAATGGTTTATGGGCAGACTAAATGGAGATTTTTTTATCCACATTTTAATAATAGATTATCTCCTTAAAAAAATACACTTGGCAGGTGTTACAGGCAACATCTGAAAAACAATTTTGGACACACAAGGCAAGATATATATAAAATTTAGCTTTTCATTTGCTGGCTAGAGAAAAAAAAGACTTTACTATAATTTATGAATATCAAATTGGCATTATAGGGCCTGGTGCAAATTTTTGCGTCTTTTAGGTGAAGCCGGCATTGTATCTGCTATAAAACCACAGAAAATAAATGTGTGGCATCCTTTATCACTTTGTTGTGCAGAAAACTACTGTGTCAATAAACCTTTCAAATTTTAGGACAATCGGAGCATTGGTTCCAGATATCTGATATCTTGAAATTCCAGAAAATGGCCATTTTGAGTATTTTTGCGTGACATGCATATTTTGAGGAATGTTTAACCCCTCATATAGGAAATAATTTGATCAATTTTGTCAATTGAAAGTATGCTTAACTGTGGCCATGGGAGTTCTGGTTCTGTGACTATCAATTGCATCTTGATACTCGGTGTACCTGTCAAATAGTGTCTATGGGACTCCAAAGTTGCCAATGAAGCCAAAAATTGGAATTTTAGCAATTTCTGTGCAACAACTATGTGTAGCTGTTGGTTCTTTGCATTATGTGTAGTATGAGCCCTCCCAGCTTAGGTTGAGCAACCCTCTACTGCATAATATACCTCATTTCACTGAACACATGTTATAGCTGCTTCCTTACATCATACTTTCTTGCTCTGTAGAAGTTGTCCCGACCCTAACACTAAGTTTGATGAGTTCCTCTTCGGTGACTCAATTGTTTAGGACTAAAATGGATGCTCCTGCATTTTTGGATTTTCAGCTGATGTTGAAAACTGTTGCTTGTCCCAACCCTAACACCTCTGTCCCGACCCTAACACCTTCTGTTTTGCACCTCTATGTGACCTGAAACTTTCTAGCTTTCAACTCATGATTCTTTTTACTGCTTGCCATTGACGAGGGGCTATGACAAACTCCTCGGGTCCTCTGTCTCATTTCAGATGGCACAAAGTGCCAAAAGGGCCCTAGAATTTTTTGGACCTGCAGGAGTGGGGTAAAAAAAATAGTAACAGTAATATACTTCAAATTTATAAAATAACATTCTTGAATGAATTAACAAGCTATCGAAAGTTTAAAATCAACTAAGGAACAGTATTTAAGCCTATCAAGGTGACTTAAATGTGCAACTAGTCACTGGCTGCTGGGTGAATTGTCTCTTGTAGCTGAATACAGCACCCAGTTCACTGGATTTGGCTTGACTTTATACAAAAAAAGTAAATTTACAAAAACCTTTTCAAACTGAACAGAATTCCACACAAAAAATACGATGAAATGTAAAATTTAATTACGATTACATGTATGATATATAGGTGGGCATAATGTTCAAATGTCCCAACACCAACACCACTGCCATTTTCCCCATCATTATGTCAATAGGTAGGCTTCTGACACTGAACCTGAACATGATGGATATGCATTGCAGGTGCCTCTGGAATCTTCAAAGAGGACAACTGAGCCAACATGAACAGATTTTTATATTACCAGATTCTTATTATACAAACTCCTCTATTACTTTTATTTGACCATTTTCTTTCATTTTGTTGCACATCTCAAGGCTCCATCAGCAATGTTACATGCTAATGGACACATTGCATAAAGACATTCTGTTTTCTGAGTGGAACACCCAGTTATAGGTACTTGCACAGAAAGATACAGGACAGCTATGCTTTATTGTAACCACAAGCACAGCCTGCCATGGACACTTTCCATAGAACTAATCTTGTACATAATGTACAACCAAGACTGATTTGAGGTTCTGCTCATGTCACTATTTACATGTATAGTAGGCCTACATGTAGTAGATACAGCTAACTATAGTACATCTAGTAAAGAGAAAATTATTGAAAATCATGCACCACAGTCAGGTGATCCCCAGTGCTGAACCCCAAAGAACCAGAGAGATCACACATAGCAATGGCAGCTCAGGTTTGTAGCAATAACTGTATCGTTAGTACCATCAACCATGAGTTAGAACAATTGGTTCACCGTATGAGGTTTAACAGCTTCGTACATAATGTCCTGTTTATAAGAACCCCTGTTGTAAAACCGACTTACAATATATCTTGTTTGACCACCTTCCTCCCGCACATCTTTAGTGGTATTTTTTGTGAAATTCTTCACCACACAAGAGACCATTTTATGACTGCGGAAGGGGTAATCTTATAACGCAGGGACCACTGTAAACCCTTTATAATATTCTATTTTATGTATATTAATATTATTCTAATATATGATTTATTGAGCTGTTCAACTAATAGTTTTTTGGTACATGTCCATCAGGTGTCCCGACCCTAACGCCTAAAACTGAAGTTTCAATGCAATGTCAGCATGTAATATGTTCAAGACTAATGGCTGTATCTATCAGAAATTGGAACTGTACACTAAGCTCTGTTTACAGAACAATGTATGACCATCTTTATCTGATAGAAATGTGCAAATCTTTGTTTAGAAAATGTTTAATTCTATCTGGCTTTAAAACTGGACGAATCTTAGTGAAAAATGGCAGTCTTGAAAATTTGGAACAATTAAAACAGTTGTGTGTTTCACGAAAATATGCATGCATGTCATACATGGCAAACAGAATCAGAAATTGATTAGGTATGACTCATACGATGCTTATGACAGAACTTAATCAAAACAGATTTAAATTTTAAATTATTGCGTCTTTCACTGAAAAAATCACAATATCTCTGTTGGAAATGGTTACTTAACCCTGATTTTTTGCTTACTTATTGCCACAAATATGTGCTTTAAAATGCACCATGATTCCATGCAAAATCAACACCTTTATTTTTCACCCTCATGTCACGCTCTTATTTGCACCAGGCCATAGAAAAGAGATTTCACGTTCTTTTTTTCCATTCTACAACAAACCTAAGAAAATTGCCTGGAGAAAATTTTAAGAAGCTAAAGATTAATTCTCATGCCCCATACCATTGTGGGGCCTCTCGCCCCAAACACACATATTTTAATTTTACCTCTATATTTTGAACTAAAATGCAAAAAACATGATCCAAACCATATTTATATGATGGTCATAAAGTGAAGCAGTGTAGATATCCATTATACTTTTTATTATTTCCAAAGTCATTTCTGACAACCCCTTTCAAATAATTACTCAAAGTTACAAAAAACATGCATATTTTTTTGTTTCTTTAATATCTACTATGGTTTGGTACTGTTAGCCCTGAAAATTTGTGACATCACCTAAAAAGCCTCTAGCTTCAATCCTATCAATAAGAAAACGCACCAAAAATGTAAGTGTAGATATAACCCTCGGGGGGGGGGGGGCCTCTCACCTAACCCGGGGTTCTTGCCCAGACCTACTCTAGCGCCTTTTCCAGTAAACTGCTCAAAAGCGCCTTTAGTGAAAGGTCAATTATCCATAAAGCGTTTATTCGTAACACTCAAAATAATTTAACTGGCCCTCATTTACCATAAATTTCCAAAAAAAAAGAAGTAATTTTTTACCTTTGATGATGTGAAAAAAACTGACAGCGATAACGAAGGACAAAGTGACCACAGAGAGAGAAATGAAAAAATTTTGGACCTTCGCTGTCAATTTGATGTTCACGCAGTTGATGAACGCTATCAACGCTGAAACAAGACAACGAAAATGAAAATAAAAACCATGCCACCATAATGCACTGAAGCCTAGTAATTATTGATATGATTAATAGTTAATTTTCAAACATCATTGTAACGAATTTTTTAGTGAATATTTTGATGCAGTCTTAAAATTTGTGGCTGTTGTGGTTTGCCGTTCTTGGAATTGCCATAGAAGCTCCCTGTTGCAACAATATGGCAGCTTGGGGGCTTTCCTACTGAGAGACACTTGTAATGAATGTTCAAAAGTAATCACTATATGAAGAACATTTCTCAGTTTTTATAGATTTAAAATGTATACACTGACTCGGATTATTCAAGA
The DNA here is from genome assembly GCA_026936325.1 of Platynereis dumerilii. Lineage (NCBI taxonomy): Eukaryota > Metazoa > Annelida > Polychaeta > Phyllodocida > Nereididae > Platynereis > Platynereis dumerilii. Next base: position 13,007,870 of record JAPTHN010000020.1, read on the forward strand.
TGGCTGCAAGTGGTGGGCTGTGTCTGTGAGAGCTCCTCAGAAAGTGTGGGATATGTTGCTTTTATGTGGTGTTGCCAGCTCTAATTGGACTTAAATATGGATTATTTACTGCATTACACAGTGTACACGGATTTTTACCTGAATTTCAATATTTAGAACCTGGAATTTAAGCCTGGACTTAGTTCGTGAATGAATGCATGGCACCCAAGGAAAAACCCACTGTAAACAAGCAAGGCAGGAGTACAGAGAAAAAGGCAGACAGAAAAACAAAGAAAACCATGGACGGAGCTATTGCACCCGAGGTACAACCATTATGGTTTCAGAAGGTAACAGACAATTTAAACAAAATTTCTTCTCTTGAACTTTCCATGAAAAAAATTGAAGAAAAAATGGACAGTATGTCCCAGTCCGTTACTGATGCTAATGTGCAAGCTGCCAAGGCCAATGCAAGGATGGACACTGCTGAAAAACATGTAAATACTCTGTTTGAAGAAAATCAGTTACTTAAAAAGCAGGTTACGGAATTGCAAGCACAGGTGACCTCTATTGAAGGAAATTCTAGAAAAATCAATTTGATCTTTGAAAATGTTGAAGAAACCGTTGGTGAGACTAAAAAGGCCTGTGAAGAAAAACTGTTGAAAATATTTGAAGAAAAAATGGAGCTCGAAAATATTTCCTTGGAGTCTGTAAAGAGGATGGGGGAAAGTGGATTAAAGAGGAAAAAGCCACGCCCAGTTCTTGTGATATTTTCAAGTTTGAAACATAGACAAGAAGTATGGAACAACAGATTTTCCTTGAAAGGCAGTGATGTATGGGTATCAGAGGATTATCCTCAAGTTGTAAAAAACAACAGAAAAACACTGCTGCCAATCCTAAAAGCTGCTAAGAAGTCTCCAGAAATTGAGAAAGCTTCCCTTCAACAGGATAAGCTCTTCATAAACAGCAAACTGTTTACTGTGAACAACCTGCACGAACTCCCAGAATTTCTTCAGCCCCATAATGTTGCAACAGTCAAAACAGATGATGCTTTAGTGTTCTATTCCAAAAGTTCTGTTTTCAGCAATTTTCATCCAATGGACATTGTAATCGGTGAACAAAGCTATTGCTGTAACGAACAGTTCTATCAGTCAGAAAAAGCCAAGTGCTTTAATGACCATGATACTGCAAAGAAAATAATGGAAACCTCCGACCCCTACCTCCAACAGTCATTAGGCAAATCAGTTAAGGGCTATCAGTCTGATGAGTGGATGCAATATGCAGAAGCGTGTCTTGAGGAAGCAAACCGGGCAAAATACACACAGAATGATAGAGCAAGGGAATTATTGCTGGCTACCGGAGATCGAAATATTGGGGAGGCATCTTTTGATAAGACTTTTGGTATAGGTCTTGCCCTACACAACAAAGATGTATGCAACACAGAACTATGGGGTAATAACTTGATGGGGAAAATTTTGACTAAAGTCCGAAATGATCTTACAAACAAACTGCAAATTTCATAAAATTGATTACTTATGTTTATTGTCATGATTATGTGATTCTCTAAATTTAATACCTGTATTGTTGTGGACTTGTTGTGCTTCACATAATGAACTAACTTTACTTAATGATTTGATCCATTTTAAAAACTGTGATAAACCATATTCTGAAACAAGGCAGTACAGGCAGTACAATAATGCTAACTTCATGGGATATAGGTTGGTCTATATGCATAATCCTTAATTGTTTGATGTGTAAATGGACTTATGTTTATGTTGTAGTTGCTATTGTTTATTACGCTATGATGTTATTTATACTCATGCACTTGTCTGATAAAACTGGCTGCAATTATTATGTGTTGGACATTCGTGAGAGACTTTTGATGTAAATACTGGTGAGTTTGATGCCCGTTTCTTTTTTGATACTTTGCTCAGAATTTCTCTATCGTAGTGATATAAGACTTATGTGAGTTGTGAGATTATTACCTGTATATTAACTATTTCATTGCATTCAATGACCTAATTCTATTTGCTCTTGCTTTGTTTTGTTTTTGCAAGTGTGTACTGGTTGAATGTGTAACTGAAGTATATTAACATTCAATTTAAACATAATCTATATAACTGAAAATGAAAAAGGTAACACAATGTGCCAGGTTACAAATCTATGTGTATTCCATGAACTATCCCTGCACTTCTGCATGGTCTTACCATGGCTTTAAATGATTATCGAAAAACTACTGTTTTAATATATAATTTCATGCATTTATACGTATTTCAGAACTATTTGAACCACTTGTTGAATAATATGGTTGATTGTGGTATATTTTCGTTGAAAACTCCTCCTCCCAGGGATCCAAAGGCAGAAGGTGCAGCTGACTGGTACTGTAGGTGCTCTGTTAATGTTTTTTCAGTGAAAGAGTTATAATGGCAAATGAAGGTAATCTGCTTGATCTGTTAAATTTCCAGGGTAACATAGAAAATAATGATGATGAGGCTCCCAACCTATTTAGACATTCTCCCTATTATGAATTAGATGACCTGACTACTTTATTTAAACAAAAAAAACACATTTTTAATTTAATGAGTCTGAATATTCAATCTTTGAATGCCAAGATCAATGAGCTATTGATTTATATTGAGCATCTCAAAAATAACGATTGTCACATAAGTGCTTTGTGTCTCCAAGAAACGTGGATTAATTCTCACACTGATGTTTCACTTCTTGAAATTCCAGGTTATAACTTTATTTCCCAGCCGAGCTCCTGCAGCACACACAGAGGAATTGCCGTTTATTTAAGAAACATTTTCAAGTATAAGGTACTTTCAATTATAAGTAAAAACCCTCAGGTGTGGGAAGGACTTTTCATTCAAGTAAGTCTAAATAAACATGTTTCTAATTCAGAAAATAAATCAATTATAATTGCAAATATTTATAGACCGCCTGTGGACTTGCTCGAAAATTACAGAATATTTATTGATGACTTTGAACAGATTTTAGGCAGCCTTCAGAGTAGTAAATGTGAAATTATGTTTGTAGGCGATTTTAATATTGACTTGCTAAGAATACATAATAAACAAATTTTTAATGAATTCCTCGAAACTTTTTTGTCCTATGGATATATCCCCAAAGTAACGTTTCCTACAAGAATTTGCGAAACAACAAGTACTCTCATTGACTATATATTCATTAAAATGTCAGAACACTTTTCCTCCTCAAGTGCCGTCATTTTTAAATGTAACATTTCTGACCATATGCCATGTCTTATTTTTCTTGATTACCTTCGACTTGGTGATACATTGGACAAGTTTATCCGAAAACGGTTAATTACATCACATGCATTAGCATCATTTAAAGAGGAGGTTGACATGAAATGTAAAATGAATATATTCAGTAGCAATCTTGAAGGTGATCCGAATGAAAATTATGACATTTTGAAAAACGTTTTACACAATGCTCTTGACAAACACCTTCCTGAAAGAAATTTTCGTTTCAATAAATATAGAGACAAAAGGCAGAAATGGATTACTCGAGGTATTATTAACTCAATTAGATTTCGAGATAAATTATATGAAAGATATCGAGCAACTAAGCCAGGTGATTCCCTTTATGAAACTCTAAAAATAAATCTACAAACGTACAACAGAATTTTGAGGCAAAATATAAGAATTGCAAAAAAGCAGTATTACGAGAGTTGTTTTTCTAAATTTCGAAATGATGTAAAAAAGACCTGGATGACTATCAAAGATATAATGAACAAACGAAACAACAATAAGGATTTGCCAAATTATTTCTTAATAGACAATGTCAAAGTTGCAGATCCCACACTGATTGCAGAAGAGTTTAATAGATATTTTATTGATATAGGCCCCAAACTTGCTTCTGCCATTGTTCCTCCCCCGAATAAGTCCTACAAAGATTATTTAACAGATGATATAACTCATCAGTTCCATTGTTTTCAAAGTGTTAATGTGCAGGAGGTGGACAAAATTATCAAAGATCTTAAGCCAAAAACAAGTTCAGGATTTGATTTTGTATCTAATAAGCTTTTACAACTCATTAAAGATGAAATTTCGGAGCCACTCACATTAATTATTAACCAGTGCTTTAATACAGGTATCTTTCCTGATAGTTTAAAGATTGCTAAAGTAACACCTCTACATAAAAAAGAAGAAGACTTTTTACTATGTAATTATAGACCTGTATCGGTATTGCCTAGCATTTCCAAAGTTGTTGAGCGTATCATGCATAATCAGATTAATGAATATTTCACAAATTTGCAGTTATTTTATGAAAGTCAGTATGGTTTTCGTAAGGAGCATTCCACTGAATTTGCAGCAATAGAATTTATAAATAGAGCTATATATGAAATGGACAAAAACAGAATACCTATAAACATATTTCTTGATCTTTCAAAAGCGTTTGATACTTTGGACCACAATATTTTGTTATATAAGCTTAAACACTATGGAATTTCAGGAAAAGCACTAAAATTATTTGAAAGTTACCTACATTCACGGAAGCAATACGTCTCTCTTAATAATATAAATTCTAAATTACTAGAAATTAAGACAGGTGTACCACAGGGATCTATAATTGGACCGTTGTTATTTATCATATATGTAAATGATCTTAAAAATGCCTGTACATTTTTCCATCCAGTTATCTACGCTGATGATACCTCTCTAACCACCACTCTCAACAGCTTTGGAAATGCTGCTCATCTAAAGGCTTCTAATCGTAATAATTTCAATGATGAAATTGTTCATAATATTAACAAGGAATTGAACGATGTGTCAAATTGGCTTAAACTTAATAGGTTGTCCCTAAACGTCAGAAAGACTAAGGGAATGATATTACATACTCCGAATAAAAGAATTGATTATCCCAGACTTACTTTAGATGATACTGTTATAGATTATGTGGATGAATTCAATTTTTTAGGCATTGTATTGGACAAGCATTTGAGTTGGAAAAAACATATAACGCATGTGCACTTGAAAATATCAAGAGCTATAGGCGTGATGAATAAGTTGAAACATTTCCTGCCCAAGAAAGTTCGCCTTACCTTGTATAATTCACTTGTGTTACCATATTTTAACTATGGTATTTTAGCCTGGGGATCACAGAGCCAAAAGCTTCTCAAAATTCAGAAAAAGGCAGTAAGAACTGTAGCTCTAGCCAGTTATAATGCCCATACTGAGCCAATTTTTAAAGAATTAAAACTTTTGAAAGTCATGGATCTGTGTGTGCTGCGGGAGTGGAAATTCTGCTATAAACTGGAACACAACCTTACCCCTGTTTACTTCAATTCAATATTTCGAAGAGGTGCTCAAATTCATAATTACAACACCAGAAATACAAGGAATTTTCATATACCACTAATTAAACATGAATACGCAAGAAATTGTGTAAGATACCGTATTCCTTTAGCATACAATAATTGTCCCAACTTAATACGAGAAAAAATATATACCCATAGTTTCTTGGGTTTTTCTAATTATGGAAAAAACTACTTGCTCAATTCATATTCTGAGGAGTGTCTTATTGTAGGTTGTTATATCTGTGGAAGAAGAAACTGATATTGCTTTTTTTTGTCTTTTTCTAATCTTTTTCTGATTAATTACTATTTTTTACTCTTGTTACCATTTGTAGCATGGTGCGGTGGCCTGTGGCATGGGGGCAGCAGCCGCGGCTCACGGTGCCATGGTGCTGCCGCACCATTGTCTACCATTATAGAGGGTATTTAATAATTTGGCCACAACGCCAGTTAGAGCTTTCTGTGGGAGTTGGGAGGAGGAGTTTTCATTTCATTTCGGGGCCATCAATTAAGCGACATTTTTTTGTCTTTTTGAGGCCCCTCACCAATGAATATACCAATTGGTTTCAGCTGAAAGATACCGAGACTGTATTTTATTGTTTATTGGTGAAAAAATAAAGTTCTGAGTTCTGAGTTCTGAGTTCTGACTCTAAGACTCTTTCCAATTTTCGATTTTGATGACAACATGTCCTGACAGACATAGTTTTAAAAGTTATCTGTACCAACTGGCACCCCAGTTCTATGCCGTTAACTTAAACCTAACTTGAGGAGAAAGTCAAGGTGACACTCACCTAATATGCACATGGCAAGGAGAATGACTGCAGGCTGGGGTGTATGACAATGGGGGAAAATGGGCTTGAGTATGTAAGTTGCAAACACCCATGCTTTGACGCCATTATTAGCTGGACGCGTAAAAAAGGAGTATTGCCAGAGCTGCAGGAATGCAATATAGTCTCCATACATCACCTGCAACACACCATAGAAGCAATTACTGGTTTTGTTAAAAAATTACACACGGTTGTAGAATTAGAGTTTCCTGTGATTTTTCAAGAATTCCACTTCCTTAATAATTAATACAAATATAGGTAAGATCAGGGCATGAAGCGTTCACCTACATTCAGCTCAAATGTGTTTTTTAGCCTTCTTCTCCCTTTTCAAGGCTTCCTATTTACATTTTTAATGTAACGACAGAATTTCCTGAATTGCGACTTCGTTTCGGTGCTGTATACCAAGCAAAATGTGATGTGGCCTTAAAAAACCCCCGTAGCTTCCATTCTATCTACTAGGAAAAGCATCTTTCATGGTGTGTGAGATGTCAGTTATCAATTAAATGCTGGGGGCCTTTCACCACATGTGGGTTTCTTGTCCCAACCGACTCTATGCTTACAATTCTGTTCTTTTGCATATTGTATAATTACATAAATTTATTGTGCAGCCAAATGTCAATTTTGTAAGTGTAAACCTTTTCTGGGCATTGCGCACGACCAATCGGAGAAGGTTGATGATATTCATTTGAAAACAGAAAATTCAAATATAAATCATTTTAATTATTTTACTCAGTGATCAGCACAAGCACTGTTTATAAGTTTTCAATACCTTGAGATAAGCGTATTTTTCTCCTGCGAAGGGAAACACTGTCCCAATCTCTGCAAATGTCAGAGCACCAAGGGTTGCCATGACACCTGCTACTGCCCATATGATCAATGCGCCACCTGGCGATGGAACTTCCCGCAAAACTCCGGTTGGAGCGACATAAATACCAGGACCTAAAAACAAAACAATATCGGGATTAATTTTTATTTTATAAAAGCCTGTATTTATTGTTTTACACTCTCTAAGTCGAGTCCATGTCATGTTTATATTTTTGCAACTGGAAATATTATTATTTATTATAGAATGCAACATATTGTCTTTTGATTCATTTACTTAAATAGGCCTATGGCTATTTTGTGGTGGTGTTCTGGCTGAAATTTTGCACAGTTCGACAGACTATTGTGGTGGCCAAGGAAATAACTATCCATTAAATTGTATGCCCTGAAGTGTTAAGATCAATTATGTTTTTATCCATGTCATCTTCAGGTACTTCGCATTCATACTTGTTTTTTACATTGTATATATCAAATTTGTAAATATCTATTTGCACACCCATAGAAATAAGTAATGTGGAAAAAAAGGAATACAAATCCAATAATAATGCTTTTATGTAAGTTTAGAAATAAATAATCAGTTTTGACTGAGTTGAGAAAATCAACAGAGACAACACCAAGTTGACAGTAATTGCTAGTTGGCCATTTGATCTTGCAGCTGGGTGGCACAGTGGTGAAGGTGCCCCACAAGCTCCGCTAAAGGTCTTTGCCTGCATGAATTCAAACCCCGGATGAGGTACCAACAATTTTCAGTGGGCCTTTATAGGCAAAGTCCCAGTTGGATGTCGTTCGGATGAGATGTCAAAATGGCAGAGCCTTGTTTCTGTGTCTATGCTGGAAAAGTAAAAGATCCCTCACATGGAGTAGATGCGTAACATGTTGAGGACTCCTGCTCTCTCTCCCGTCTCATCCATCAACCCTCGGGAGTGCCCAGAACTGGTCAGAGAGGGCTGCACTTACCATGATCTATCTATCCATCTATCAGTCTGGCCTAAATGTAATCAGAAATGTTTGAGATTTTTAAAATTAGACCATACTCATTACTCACCTATCACTAAGCCTATTATGACAGCAACTCCTTCTAGCAGCCCAAATTCTCTTCTCAGGTGAATCTTTTCATCCTCGCTTTCTTTGGATAGGTTGGATGATTCTGAGGTCACTTTATCCATATCTCATTGAGAGAGAAGTCAACCCAGTGGTAAGTATAATGTAGCTGTTTGTGAGACAGAGAATGAATCATTCGGAAGTTTGTCTGAAGCTGGACATCTCCTTGATTATCCATTGACAGGTACATAAGCCTCCTGACACAAAAACAATGACATAATAGCACATTTTATGAATTTTATTTCTGCTTTATTGAATTTTTATAGGTGTTACTAATCTCTTCAATAGATTTCGAGTGGCTTTCCAAGTTTATTCACATATGCAGGCTTTTACTGACATGGAATATCAGCTACATACATCTGTAATAATGAGCAATTTAACGATTACTAAATTGAGAAAAAAAAAAGATTACAAAAAAAAAAAAGAGATGATATATATGTACAAAACTAGGGATATAAACAACATCTACCAGAGACGAAACAATTCAATACAAATATAAAAATCAATTTGTTATGTAGAACACACATGGTGCTGCAATAAGTGATACTTAGAGACATTCTAACTATGCATTTTTCCAAAGACATTAAAGTTAAAAGTTGCGGAAATGTAATACTGTAGGTTAGACTGTAAAATTTGAACTTCGAGTCAGCTCAAATGACTGTGTGAGATGGTTGCACAATTCTCTTTCCAAATATAGGTTGTTGTTTTAAGTTATGACGGACAAGATATCTCAGGCTCTCAGCAGAAAATAACAAGCTGAGTTAGCTCAAAGGAATTGTGCCACCATCTCGCACAATAAGGTGACTCCGGATCCACCACTGACAGTTATGACAACTATAACTATGGAACTTGTAGGGCATCTAAACAATAATAATATGGTATGGTTAATTGGTTATATGTGAGCATTCGATAAACCGAATTATAAATCAACCCTGGCTCAGCTGAGAAACAATGAAGCCCATTATAGCAGCCGTGCGCTCCTTCAAGCAGCTCATGTTTTCTTCAAAAATGAAGTTTTTCATAATTTCATGAATAGGAATATTTTGATGACACATTATCCATATTGGATTTAATTAAAGACAAATGTTGAGGAAATTGTGACTTTGCATGAAACAGATTTGCGTCATTTGGAAACACTCCTAATCGAACAAAGTTAATCTGAAGCTGCTCTACATGTTATTTATATTTGACAAGTAAGCCCTGAGACACATACTTTATATAGTTAGTGCACAAGTAAGGACACATTTTATGACTTGTTTGAGCAGTAATCTCGTCAGTATATATGCATATAAAGGACAGGATGGCACCTGGTGGGCAACAGGTTTTTCACACCGAAAGAAAGAAGATGCTGAAACCTTTGTTAACACCTTAACTAGATACTAATTACTTATTAATTATGAGAAAAGTAATGGAGCGACCCTCCCGAGCAGAAACGTAAATTAAACCTTTTGCTACGTAATTATTTTGGTTAGAATCAAACGTTGGGCCAAACAACCTTTGACAAAGGTAGGGCAAAGGTAATTTCCAGACGTTGCACTCAGATGGAAAACCAAACGTAAGCCGCAACCTTAGTAAGAGGTTGGCAGATAGTTTGTTTTATAGTTTGGCCGAACGTTCGAGTCACACGTAAGTCATACTTTTGGTTGAGAGGTTGGAAGAATGTTTGGTTGTAAAGTTTGGCTAAACGTGGCAGTCACACGTAAGTCATACCTTTGGCTGAGAGGTTTGGAGAACGTTTGACTATTACGTATGACAGTACCTTTGATTCATAGGTTTGTCTAACATTCATTTGAGAGGTTTTTGAAACCTTAGACTATTACGTTAGTTATACCTTTGGTTGAGAGGTTTGAAGAATGTTTGACTATTACGTATGACCGTACCTTTGATTCATAGGTTTGTCTAACATTCATTTGAGAGGTTTTTGAAACCTTAGTCTATTACGTTAGTCATACCTTTGGTTGAGAGGTTTGAAGAATGTTTGACTATTAAGTATGACCGTACCTTTGATTCATAGGTTTGTTGAACATTCATTTGAGAGGTTTTTACAACCTAAGACTATTACGTATGACCATACATTTGATTCATAGGTTTATCAAAGGTATGGTCACACATTTGGCAATACGTAAGTTCCAAGGTTTCTCCAACGTGTTTTTGATAGTAATGTTCAGGGCAAACGTCTGGTCATACGTATTTGCCAAAGGTTTGTTGAAGGTTTGCACAAAGTTCCAGAACCTGGAATCTTGAGTCTCAGAGAGCCTTGTAGCTCCATCTATTCCATACCTATTTCAATCTATCTGGTAACTTTGAGTGTATAAAACCTTCAACAGGATGCTTGCTGGTGATAATTGGATGAAGCCATAAAAAATAGTAGTTACACCAGTGACAAAAATTAGCAAATAAATATCTCTTAAACTGTGTAAGATTAGATTGGGCAAAAAAAAGTTACCAAGTACTGCTCAACCACAAATGAGCAAGAGAGAATCACTGAAGACCGGAGTTGTAGTGAGCTTACTTGCATCAGAATGCCACTAAAGCATACACAAATAATACAGAAATATCAAGTCCAAATTCACAACAGTCCTCGCTTGTCCATGTCTTCTTCGCTTCTGCTTCGTGCAGCGCCGTGGGCCCTTAATATATGCAGTGATGTCACGTCACTGCAGCGCCGCCAGCGGGAAACGGTGGACTGTGGAACTATTATTTGCTACATCCTTCCCTCTTTTCTTCTTGGCAGCACGTTGTGGGCATCTTCTTCTGTCCCTCACATGGAGTGAACGGGGACTCCTCTTCTCCAGGGGGAAGGGGCCAGGAGAATGGTCTGGACCCCCACAACTGTCTCTCTTCGAAGGGCTCACACATAAACTGTCCCTTGGAACCATTATTCTTGTCCAGATATCGAGAACTAGAACACTCCTGCGACTTGACAAACTCGAATCTTCCTTTGTAATTTCGACAACCATCTGCTTCAGACGACACAAACGGACATCAGCTACTCTCATCAACATCGGCAGTTTTCCAGGCCTGGGCTTCCATCTCCACAACCAGATGTCCCACAACTCGTGTTTTGCAACGTAACTTATAATTTCCACTTCATTAATACATTTGCGAAGCGCACGACAATGGACGGACTTTGGACCAAGAACCAACTGCTGGGACAGGATAATGTAAAAAACAACAACACCAGATCCAGGAAGAGCAACCGTTCCAAACTAACTTACTTCTTCCTAAGGCCTGTCTCAAACTAAACGGACACCAAGACACATAAACAATATAACAGCCCCCACACCGTCATACTCTACATCAAAGATCAATACAATAATACCAATCTACCCTTAACCACCATATATACAAAACCATAAAGAACCATTTTCGAACATCGAACATATATATATGTTTATTGGAGCCAGAAAGCTCCTGAAACCTGACAGTTAACAGCAACAATTATCAACCCTGAACCACAAGAGAAAACCACTGAGTGAGTTTGTGTTTAAAGCCCCATCAGCACTGGTGTAGGCTATTTAGAGGCAAAGACAAAGCCATGAAAGGTCATTTCCGAAAAATACACATCGGTGATCAGCAATAAGTGGAAGTCGACAAGACGGCCGTCAAATACTGAGGCCAGACTTGTCAACTTAAAAATAAATCATAAAGCGAGTTTGGAAATACATACATCATGAAACAAGTTTGAATGGCCACCATCCCTAAGACAGGTCAAGGGCCCAGACAAACGAGTAACACAAACAAGACGTTAGTTAAATCACAAGGTATGACATCATAATGAAACAAGTTTGAATGGCCACAGGAAGGGCCCAGACAAACAAGTTACCCACCCCAGTATATGTCATATGGAACAGGGATGAGATCGTCAACTGCAGGTCCTGACCGTCGCGACCGACTAATGGCCTCGAGGTCTAGTAACCTTAGTGACCCGTTAATTATTGGTTATGACTGGCAAAAATACTACTTGCCATGCAAGTAATACTGCAACCAATCTGGCTGACGCCTACGTCTACCCTTACGTGTAGGCGGCAGATCCCGGTTTATGGAGGGAGAGGAGGGCACCACCGAGGGAATAGGTGTTGCCTCCTCTGCTTCCACTGGTTTCTCAGAATCAAAGAGGAGAGGGAGGTCTGCGATTGCACCCTCTTCATCTGTAATCACATCCACACCGTCCAATTCTAGACAACGGCGCTCGCGTCGCGCCCAAAGCGGAATATTTTCTTCCGGGCAACGACGCAAGCGGTCATGATGCACGGTTTGATATCGCTTCCTTGAATTGGAAACAATGAACAGCCAGTCAGTTATCTTGCGGACAATCAGTAGAGGGCCAACATATACAGGCTGGAGTTTGCGGGTCTGGCCCTTCTTGTTGCCAGAATTTAGTAGATACACCAGGTCGCCAACATCATATTCAATCAGGTGGGCTCGACGATCGTAGAATCGTTTTCTGACCTGGAGAGCTGTTCCGAGTTTCTCCCTAGCACAGGTGTGCACCTCTTGAAAAGTATCCCGCAGTCGCTGAACATATTCCACTGGGTCCTCCGGGATGGTTGAATCTGGGATGTTGGCAAGGAGATCCACCGGCAACATAACTTCACGGCCCAGCATCATCATATTAGCCGTGAAGCCCGTTGACCGGTTGGTGGTAGCTCGCATGGCCATACCAACAAAGGGTAAGTATTGGTCTCATAAGGCTTGTTTTCCATCAATGTGAATCCGCAGCTTGGCTAATATCTCCCGGTTCATCCGTTCGACTTGGCCATTGGCACTTGGCCGGTAGGGAGTGGTCCGGGTCTTCGCCATCTGTAGCAATTGGCACATCTCTTGAAATAATCGACTTTCAAAGTTGGTGCCCTGGTCAGTCAACACCTCTAGGGCACATCCCATGCGGCATATGAAATCTTCGACAAATGCTTGGGCGACCCGTTCTGCAGTCTGTTCAGGCAAAGCCTTGAGCTCCACCCATTTCGTATATTGGTCTATCATTACGAGGATGTACTTGTTGCCTTGAGCTGTCTCGGCGAGAGGCCCCAGGATATCCACATGCACACGTTCCATCGGTTCACCGGCCACATACTTGGTCATTGGGAAGCGAGCATGACGGTTGACTTTCTTGTGCCGATTGCACCGGTCGCACTGGCCAATATGGAGTCGCAAATCCAACCGCATGCCAACCCAGAAGTACCGTCTCAGGAGCACATGGTACGTCTTCTCAGGACCAGGATGTCCGGTACACACATTGTCATGAGCGGTCTGCATCACCAGCTGTCGATGTTGCCTGGGGACTACAAGAAGAGGACGGCTGGTCCCGGGAGTCGGTCCTACCCACTGGTAATATAAAACTTCGTCGACGACACTCAGGGAGTCCTTCAATCGCCAGAGGTGTTTCACCATGGCGCTCTGTCCAAACAATGTTGCATCGTCGGGTGGCTCCCCCTGGAGCCATCCGAGGAGTAGTAGGATATCGGGGTCTTGGGCCTGAGCCTCAGCCCAAGGGAAGGGTGGTGATGGAACCAGGTCAGCATCGCTCACTTCCTCCACACTCTGAGCGACCTTCACATTGAGAGTTAATGGAATGACATCATCGACAGTAGCTTCAAAACGCTCCCAGCGGTCATGCATCCGTTGGCAATAATCACATCCCTGGCAGGGCAGGTGCCGCAACTCGACATCAGCTTCATAATAGGGACACTCAGGAGTCACGGATCGGCTCAAGCCGTCAGCATTCCCATGCTGCTTTCCGGGTCGATGAGCCAGCTGGAAATCAAACTGCGCAATGGCCTCTAGCCAGCGTGCTAACTGACCCTCCAGGTTCTTGAAACGCATCAGCCAAGTCAAACTGTTATGGTCTGTCCGGACCAGGAACGATCTGCCAAGAAGATAGAACCTGAATTGGTTCAGAAAGACCACCAATGACAACAACTCCTTTCGTGTGGTACAGTAGCGCCGCTGAGCAGCAGAGAGAGCCTGACTGGCATAGGCAATAGTTCGCTCTTGTCCGTCCTGTAGTTGTGAGAGTTCCGCTCCAATGGCCACTGAGCTAGCATCGACATCCAGGACAAAGGTGCCAGTGGATTTAGGGTAGGCTAACACTGGTGCCGTAACCATCGCTTGCTGTAAGCGGTCCATAGCTCGCTGATGCACATCGGTCCAGTCCACCTTCCCACCAGAGGGCGTAGTCTTGACCAGGAAGTAGAGTGGGCTGCATATCTCGGCCATTTGAGGGATGAATTCCCGATGGTAGTTCACAAATCCAAGGAAAGCCTCCAGTTCAGTACGAGTGGACGGCCTTTGCCATTCAAGGACACTCTGAACCTTCGCATCGGAGATACTGATGCCATTCCGTCCAACCTTTCTCCCCAGGAAGTCAACTTCAGTTGTGAAGAGCTCACACTTACGGGGCTTGAATTTCAGGTTGTGAACTTGAAATCTCCTGAAGACCTCCTCCAACGTCTGTAAATGTAGGTCAAAAGACTTTCCGAGCACTATTAGGTCGTCCAAATAGACCAAAACATCCTGCCATAACATATTCCGCAGGACGAACGTCATGATACGTTGATACGTCGCAGGCGAGTTGCAAAGTCCCATAGCTAACCTCACATGTTCATAGAGTCCATACTTGGTGATGAAAGCGGTTTTGTGGCGGTCATCCGGGTGGATTAAGACCTGCCAATAGCCGCTTGCCATATCGAGGGTACTGAAGAAGACGTTGTCAGCTAGAGCGTCCAGGCACTCTTCAATCAGAGGCAACGGAAAACTGTCCTTCCTGGTGACCTTGTTCAAACCGCGGTAGTCCAGACAATACCGGTATTTCCCGTCCTTCTTCTTCACTATCACCGGTGCCGCGGCCCACTCAGAGGATGACGGCTGGATGATTCCACTATCCAACATGCTCTGGAGATGACATTCCTCCTGATCCTGGAAGCCCAACGGGGTTCGCCGGAGCCCGTGCCGAACCGGTGCAGCATCCCCAGTGTCAATACGGTGCATGATCCCCGCAAACTCCCCCAGATCGAAGTCATGTTGGGCAAATACTGACTGGTACTTCAAGAGCAAATTTCGCAACTTCTCCTGTTCCCCCTCCCCCTCCAAATTTGTTAAGCTCCTTTCATACAGGGCATTCAACACATCAGGAAGATTGGGGGAATGTGTCCCGATGGGGACACTGTCGTCACTGTCAAGTGTACGGATGTCATGGGGCTCGATGCTGGGGTCAGATACAAAATCGACCACCTGAGCAACAGCCACCACAGCACCCGCAGGCACATGATTACTTTTCTCAGACAGATTTGCCACCAGCACTAAGGGACGACAGTAGGAATCCAACAATGCCGGCGGAAAAACCACACCAGCTGAGGTGGGTATCGGCTCTACCATTACCAGACTGCCGTCCGGAAAACATTCCGGAATGTCGCAGACCAATGGCACACAGTAGAGACCAGGAATAGTGGTCTTCTCATTGACCATCACTGGGGCCACAATTCTTTTGGCTCCAGTAACTGAAGTAATGTATTTCGCTACAATAATGGAATCTCCAATTTGTAGATAACCCTGGCTAAAATTTAGCTGAGCCTCCACTTCGTGAAGGAAATCCAACCCAAGAATCAAAGGATCACGGAAATCCCCAACTAAAACATCCCAATGATACAAAGCATTTCCTATAGCAATTGGGACAGCATGGGCAATATGTGCTGACATTCCCATGGCATTCCCAACCCCTTGAACCTTGATACAATTTGCTTTCGAAACTGCTATGTTAGCTTGTATACACAAATCATTACTGATCACGGTGGCCTGTGAACCTGTATCAATAATGGCAGAGACCCGCACTTTTCCCACCATGGCAGGGATTGTCATGGTAAGACCATGAGAGGATGGTGAGGGTCTTTGAGGAGTCGAGGAAGACCCCGAGGAAGATTGGTTCTCTGTTGGAGAAGGTACCGGTGCTGTTGAATATACAGCTGAGCAACCGGTGTCACTAGAATCTGGTGGTTTTCGGTCAGGGCGAGGCGGGTCGGTAGTATGACCGTTTACTACCGCCCGTCCGCATTTGGGGACTTTTGATCCGGACAATCTGCCCGGAAATGACCGGGCTTATCACACAGATAACAACGGTCATGCAATGGCGTTCGCCGATTTGGTGACTTATTTGGTGAACCGTTACGGTTACCAGATCGGATACCGGTGAACCGGGGCGACAAATCGCGAGGAAAGCATTGGATGGCTACTGAGGCAGTTCTCGCCGAATGTCGAGGCAGGGGACTAACAGGTCCGGTTGACATATGACGTACACCCACTTCATCTTCCTGGAACATCACATGTCGCCCTCGCACTGCAGATGACCTTCCAATCAGCTTATTCAGAACGGCTTCTTCTTTGACTGCCACCAGGGCATCTGCAACGGTTGTAGGCCGCAATCTGGCAGCATCCCTCGCAGCATTGCTATCACGAACTCCCTTGAGGAAGGCTTCCGTGGCAAACTTGTTCCGGTTTGCCTCGTCGATACCCTCATAAGCGATGGCAGCGGCTTTCTGGACCCGATCTGCGAAGTCTTCCAGTCCTTCATCTGCACGTTGGCGAATGTCATAAATCTCTCCTCGGATCACATCAGGGCGGTCTGGTGCACCGAATCTCTTCTTAAATTGTCTCTTCAACAATTGATAATTATTGGTGATACCCTCCGGTAGGGCCATTATGTGATCCACAGCCTTACCAGAAAGGCACGCCTTAAATTGGTCCAACCGGTCAGCATCGCTCCAATGATAACGATTAGCCATCCCCTCAAATTGGTAAATAAAAGATTCATACTTCCCATCAAGTCCATTGAAGTCCGGAAGACGGGGCCGGGGTAGTTCGGGCCCTCGTCTGTTGGCATGACGTCGGTTACCTCGGCTACCTGCTGCCTGGTCGTCATAGTCATCGTCACTCTCAAATGCCGGTTGCGGAGCTTGATATGACAGATGCTCATTTTTTGGAGTTGATTGGGACCAACTTCTCTTTGGAGCAGATGATTGAGACCAATTTTCCCTCTTCTCTGGTGGTGGTCTACTGGCCGTAGAGTGATCATCAGCCTTTACAGTTCCTCCCTTCACACTTGTCACGTCGGCCAGTGGGGGGCCGGCAGTTGAAGAATCTCTCCAAGGCTTAGGATGTTGAGGAAGTTCTTGCTGAGTTCTCCAATTTGGGATACTGTATGTCCCGTCAGCCATTGACATACTAGAGTTAGCACGGCTGAGTCCAACAGGAATCTTCGGATGCGAGGACTCGGCCATTCCATGAGTCTGGTCAGTTGGTTGCGATGAATCAGCCGTTGTCTCCGGAGGCACTGAAGGATATGGATATAAGGTGGTTGTTGGTCTTCCTGTACTACCGCCTTGGCTGTGATATACCCATCCCTCAAGAGGAGGCAAACCATGACAAACAACTGGAGTCACTGGTGCGCCAGCATAGCGAACTGCATGATCCGGTGGTTCTGATGCAGGCATCATTGGCTCACGCTTGGCAAAATGAAGATCGGGTGGATCCGGCGCAGGCATCATGGGCTCACCCTTATCAAAATAAACATGCTGAGGCGGTGGACCAACTGTCGCCTGGGTCCTAATCACTGGACGCGATGGCTGTGGGTGCAATCGGTGAGATGACTGCGGTGGAGGATTGACTGGTCGTGGCGCTGCCATGTATCGCACCTTGGGTTCCTTCACCACAGATCCAAGGATTTCACTGGACTTCGGCTGCATGAAGGACTGCCCTGGGGCCAGGGAATGTCGTTCAGTTTTTACGGCTGTAGAGGTGAGTGGCCCAGTGTTCACCACCACACGACGACCAAGATCCTTTTTCGTCGATACTGGCTGCATTTCACATCCACCTTCCGTTGTCGCCATTTGGGTATACACATGTGAAGGGCCGAGTCCACAGGTGTCCGTTGCTGCTGGTCTTGCACCTGAATACACATGGAGGCTGTTATTCAGATTCCCTTGAGGGACACGTGATGTGGATGCCGAAAGTCTGTTAGAGGAGGAAGCAGGCACATTAGGAAAGGATTGGGTCCTTACTGAAGCTTCATTCCCCAAGACATGTTGGTGACTCACTCTTGGTCGGTCTTGAGATAATGGCGCGACCTTCACTGGTGGGGCAAGAGGGGTCATGCCGCAGGCAGATGGAGGCGGTCCTTCAGTTGGGGTGTGCTTCCCAGTGGTTGCCTGATCCAACACAGGTGTTGGCCCACCGCCCATTCTCACTTGAGACATTCTTGGTGGCACTACAGCGTCACTCATCGATGTCATCACATTATCCCGGAGGGACATCCCCATGGAATCCCAATTCATTTCCGCTGAACCTTCATCTGTCCCCTCAGATGCATTGTCAACTCCCTCTGCGTCCTGCTCCGGATCTCTGTCCGCCCACTGTAGTTTCTGCACAACACCAGCTGGTACAACAGAATTTGGCGGTTCGCTGGCCCGCAGATATTTCTGGAAATTCACCCATTCCTCGTCAGTCCCTCGGGGCAGCGGTCTGTAAATCCGGTCCGGTGGGAGAGAGTTAAGGATGTTTCCAAAGACAGCCTCTTGGGATGGTTGTACCGGGGGCACAGACTTATCCAGTTGCAGGTCCTCAGGACGTATTTCATCACACTGCTCTTCTTCCTCATGCTGTTCCTCAGCCACTTCCTCCACGTGAGGTCCTACATTAACATCAGATTCCAGGGCAGTACCAGCATGGGATCCGGGCTGAAGTCGGCTTGCACATTCATCAATGTAACGCTCAAGATCTTCACGCTGTGACCGGACAGAAGGCAATTCCGGAGAGCGGGTGCTCCGTCTCGACCTTCGTGAACGGGTCGAACTTGGTGTCCCACTTCGGCTGCGATAAAGAGAAAGTTCAGCCAGCTGCTCGGACACTCTCTCCAGAGTCCCTTGTACATGTTTCATTTCCTGTCGACTGGACTCCATTCCTTGTCGACTCAGCTCAAGTTTCCTGTCTAGCTCTTGGAACTGTTGCTGCTGTCTGCCTTGGACACCTTGGATAATGTTCTCAATGTCCGCTCGGTGTCGCAGGACATATTCCTCGGTGTCATTGGCACGTCGCAACAACCGAGCTTCCAACTTCTTGTTTCGCGACTTGTGGGAACTGCCAGTAGACACATTATCATCGGAGGAACTCTCCGCCGCTTCCGACGGAACTTCCACAACAGAGTCCCGATATCTTGAGAATGATGACGCTATCTTTGTATCTGTCGACAAGGAAGGCCCAATTACTGGAATATTCATGCTGTCCTTGGAAGGCAGATCACTCATGGACTTCTCATCATGTCCGCCCACAGCACCCTGCACATCCGTATTGATGGTCACATCTTTGGTGGCTCCGCCGGCGTCACTGGACTGTGGCTTCCCATCTTCAGTGTCCCTGTCCGGCCCGACGGGCACTCCTGAACCAGAAGTCGGGCTCCCACTCACAACCGTAGAGGCATTTGGCGTTGAATCATCGTTACCAAAACATATGACACCACTGTCCAATAGCCAGCGCCAATGGTCCCCCAGTTTCACCCGATCCGCTAACACATCCAAAGTCAACTCCGGATTGACCTCGCGTTCGCGTAGGATTTGGGCAGCTCGGGCCTCACCAACTTTTGGCAAAGTCAGAAGCTGTTCGTATGTGGCAGTCCGTATATCAATGGGAAATGACATACTGGATAGCCAATGGTTGTGCATTCACAATAAGTAACAAAATTACAAAATTATACCAGGCCTCCTCCCCCCTTTAAATTGCGATTTAATGGGAAAGGGCCACCACACAACACAATGACAGGTATTGAAATGAGAATTTAACAAGATTGAAAGGCCACCAAAATATTTGGGGCCCTGACAACCAGGAATCCACAGAACAATACGCACAAGTCAGTTAAACAACTGCCAAACTAAGAAAATAATCAATATCAACACTCAAGCTAAGACTAATAAATCGTCAATGAAACAAATTTGCAGGGCCACCAGAACCAAAATGAGACCCGGGGCCACAGACAAACAAGTTACACAAACGTGTGTCAAATAACCTAACAATGTGTCAACACAAGTTCTTAAAAAAATTAATAGAGTGATCAGCAGAAGACCTGGGTTCACAAACTTTAATTAATTGGTGATTCTCCAACAAGGAACAAAGACAAGCAGCCGAGGTAACAAAGATTGAATGGCCACCGCACTATTTCAGTCCGGGGCCGAGCCAACCAAGAACCGTCGCCAAGTCTTGACAATGTTCAAATTGGACACAAAATGTCAAAAAAAAAAAAAAAAAAATTTGAATGGCCACCTGAAACACGGAAGTTCAGGGCCCAGACAAACTAGTCTATCAACACGTTAACCCAGGAAACTGAATCCACAAGTGCCTAATTACACAAATTAAAAGATTAGTTAAACGAACATGAACTGCCAGGGGACTATGTCAGACTGGCCACCAACCTGGTAGATTGGGGCCCAAAAAGACAAGTCAACTGTTACCAGCTTTCACAAGGCAATTGTCACACAAGTTCAACTTTTCTGAATTAATTGAAAATTTAAATTTCTCCCAACCTAAGTGACAGTCGACACAATTGAAACAATTAACAAACTCAGTCACCTAAGTCTTGATCGAAGCCGAAACTTCAATAAGGCAAAGTCTTAAAGCAAGCAGCTAATCTGCACACTGGTGAAGTCAGAAGCAATCGGAAAAAATTGCAAAATTCACACAACCTGCATGCCCTGGTGAATAACCCAACTGTCAACAGTCACAAGGATGGACAAGTTAGAATACACTACCCGGCACTACAAATTGAATGAAAATTACAGCCTGTTCAGCCTGCACAATTTAATACACAAAATGAAGCAAACCACTTCAGACAATTTTTCAATAATTATTCAGAAGAAATAACAGCTGAATAAAAATGTAAACAAATTTGCCAGCCAACCTGACACAAAATTCACAATTAAATATCCAGGTCCCTCCCCCTCCAAAAAATATGGAAGGACCCAGGCTGAATTTCAAGGAAGAAAAACAGGTCTGACAATGACAGGTCTGACAAGAAGAGCAGGTCTGACAATAGTCATACAAAATTCAGAATTGTTGAAATTGATTGAAATCAATTCCCATACAATTCTAAATTGTTAGGAGCTGTCAAAAAATCAAGAGTTCTGAAAACAATTGTTACTGCAATTCAGGAAAATATGTGTCACCTGAATTAATCAATGTCAAATTGCAGGCTGTCCTGGCAATTCCACCAAAATATTAAATTCAACAATTGTCAAAACAGGAAAAAAAATTGGACAATACACAAACTCAAATAACAGCAAACCATGCAGGCCCTCCTCCTCCAAAAATAAGGAAGGACCCTAAGCAAGGCAACTGGCAACCTGTCAAACTCAAATCTAAAAAAAAAACGAAAGTTCAACAACACACAAAGCTAGAAAATAAGCTGAGAAGCAAGACACTGTGAAGACAAACGACACTATATTAGCAATAAGCCTGTCAACCAACAAGGAGCTACAATGCTAAAAATAGACCCTCACTGAAACGCACGTGTTTCACATGCTAGACCAAAGCTTAGCAGCCATTTGACAGCCAAGCCACGTGGGAAAGCAGAGCTCGAATTTTCACGAACTATGCTCAAAAAACGAATCCCAGTGAGCCTAAAGACTCACCAGAATGACTTAGATAACCGAGAGATACTCACGGGAACCGTTCACTATCTGACACCACTAAAGCATACACAAATAATACAGAAATATCAAGTCCAAATTCACAACAGTCCTCGCTTGTCCATGTCTTCTTCGCTTCTGCTTCGTGCAGCGCCGTGGGCCCTTAATATATGCAGTGACGTCACGTCACTGCAGCGCCGCCAGCGGGAAACGGCGGACTGTGGAACTATTATTTGCTACACCACCTATCCAGCAGGCCAATTTGGATCGGAATTTTTCCAACTCTTCAGAGTTGAAGTATTAATCCCTTACAAGGTAAGTGAATTTTGTTATTTATTGTAGTCCTTAAATGGACTGTAGACTGCTTGGTAAAACAAGGAAGAAAAGTCTGCTAATTTTGGAGCCACCTCCAGTGCTTGCTGCCTGGCTCATCTCTCTTTTATTTTTATTTTCTCTTCACTGTTTTCATTCATGTTTTCTCTTTGCAGGTGTTCAAAAAAAAAAAATTAAATCCAAATTCCTGCAGTAAAATCATACAACAGCATTCTTTATTCAATCATAATGAGCCAATATTCAAGGGCTTTATTTAATTCAATTTAATTAATTGTTTCGGAAGGGGGGGCAGGGCAGGCCGGGTGGCTAGGTCGGCCTGAAGCAATGCGGCTGTCCCCCGGGCCATCCGAGCGCTCCGCCCCTGGCCGGCGCCTCCCTAGCACTGAATCCACATGTTGAACATCGCCGACTGGATTGCGTGATTCTGAAGCACACACAACATCTACAGCCATCCGAATGAGTCATTTAACTATAACAAATCCTAGAAACAATCGGCCATGGTTAAATGCATCGTTACGATGGTATAAATGGTGTTCTAGACCGATATAAATCCAGTCCACACGAGCGTCTTGCCAGCCATGGCCGCCTCCTCTGAATTTTGCGCATGCGCAAGAACCAGCGTGCTTGGCTGGCCTGCCACGTCTGACGCCCCAGAGGCGTATAACGACCGATCTTTCAACGTGGGGGGTACGTAGTAAAGGGAGGTTAGAGAAATACTAATCATTTACGATATATACGTACGTAGTAACCTCGTAACCAATTGTCGACAAATTACGTAGTTTTCAAACGTTGGGTCCGATGTGAATGGGAGGTTTAATGCTTCCTTAGACCAACGTTCCTCAAAGGAAATTGTCCACAAGGGGATGTTTCAAGTTACTTGTCAGGGCAAGATGACTAATAGATTACCCGTTAGATTACTTTTAGTTACTTTATGTTCCTCACAAAATTGCTGTGAATTTATGCCAAAAATGATACCACTGCTATTTAGCAAATCTGTTATTGATCAAATGATTAAAGGACACATTTTTTCTTCACGTGAAAGCCAACACCAATCAATATTTCAACTTCAAACTGCAGCAGGATGCCACCTGGTGACAAAAGCAAACAAGAAAATCTTTTTGAAAAAAAAGATATATGCTGGCTGTAGTGATTACGATTTCAAAATTTACAATAAGAGTATTTTTTGCCAAAATAATTTTAAAATATGGTATAGATCTATCTTTCTATCTCTCACCCTCTCTATCTCTTCATCCCAGGGGGGCATGCGATATTCCGGAGACACCAACTATACTTTTTCTATATCTCTCACTAACTAGGTCTGGAACACACATATCATGGGTTCATCTATAAATCCTCTTATAACTTCTTATACCTGCTCAGATGCTGCTCTGCTGATCTACACTTACTTGTGTATTGTATTGACTGTTATTTTTATTCCTATGACAGTTTAGCTGGAGTTGGCAAGTTCATATGGGGGAGCATAGGTTCAATATGACTCACTATTAATTATTAAGTCACTATATAAGACTGTCAAACCCTAACTGTTAATCAGGCATCCCTTACTGTTGTTCATCAGTTAGTCACTACCTGTTAGTCATTGAGTCTGTTGTTTTGGTAGTTAGGCCTACTATTTGTTAGTCACTAAATATGTTATTTAGTCACAAACTGTTAGTTAGTCAAACACTGTTAATTAAAAACTGTTAGTTAGTCAAAAACTGTTAGTTAGTCAAAACTGTTAGTTAGTGAGAAAGTGTTAGTCAAAACTGTTAATTAGTCAAAACTGTTAGTCAGTCAAAACTGTTAATTAGTCAAAAACTGTTAGTCAGTCAAAGACTGCTAGTCAGGAACTGTTAGTTAGTCTAAAACTGCCAGTCAGTCTAAAACTGTTTGTAGTCAAAATTGTTAGTAGTCAAAAACTGTTTGTAAGTCAAAACTGTTAGTGGTCAAAAACTGTTTTTCAATCAAAAAACTGTTAGTTAGTCAAACTATTTGTAGTCAAAAACTGTTAATAGTCAAAAACTGTAAGTCAAAATGGTTAGTGAGTCAAAACTGTTAGTAGTCAAAAACTGTTTGTCAGTTAAAAACTGTTAGTCAAAAACTATGGCATTATCCTACTTTAGCCCCCTTGAGGGTTTAAACATTTTATAGGTATTTCCATAGATATTGATCAACAAAAACTGAAACTGAAAAATAACTCAATTATGTTTCCAGTCTGCATATCACAGAATAAATACTGTAAAAGTGTGAAGGAGATCATTACCAAGAATACTCACAGTTATATGTTTCTTAAAACATTCAAACTGAAGTGTGATATATTGCAAAATACTGTTTTATATATACTCCCACCTTAGCCCCCTTTCCCATTGACTGTACCATTGAAAAGGGGGCTAATGTAGGAGTATATATAGACAGTAGGATATAGCAAAAACTGTCTTATTATACTCCTGCTTTAGCCCCCTTTTCCATTGACAGGACCATTGAAAAGGGGGCTAAAGCAGGAGTATATAGACAGTTGGATATAGCAAAAACTGTCTTATTATACTCCTGCTTTAGCCCCGTTTTCCATAAGCAGTACCATTGAAAAGGGGGCTAAAGCAGGAGTATATATAGACAGTAAGATATAGCAAAAACTGTCTTATTATACTCCTGCTTTAGCCCCCTTTTCCATTGACAGTACCATTGAAAAGGGGGCTAAAGCAGGAGTATATATAGGCAGAATTTTGCTATATTTTGGTGGTATTTCTACTGTATAAGCGTCATTGTGTTTATACACAATATGGCGTTTATACAGTTACTGTTACAACGAAAAAACTTGTCTCTTTTTTGGTGGTATTTCTACTGTATAAGCATCATTGTTGCTAAAAAAAAATACTGTCTTATATATGCTCCTGCTTTAGCCCCCTTTTCCATTGACAAAACCATTGAAAAGGGGGCTAAAGCAGGAGTATATATAAGACAGTATTTTATATATCCTACTGTCTTATATATACTTTTTTTATGTTTCAACTGAGAAGAAATACTCACTTATCAACTAGAAGTGCTTCTAATCTGTATTTACCTTTTCCTAGGATAGAAAAATTCAAATTTTCAATTTTGTATATGGGACCCAAATTATGGAATTTGTTGCCAGATAGTATGAAAAACTTTAATACTTTAGTCCAATTTAAAAATAACATTAAGAAATTCATGTTTGTATCAAACAATAGAAAATTCTGAATTTAATTATATTTTGTACCATTATTTAGTTTACTAACATTTCTTGTTTAATTTCACTATACATACTGATTTATAGTTCTCTGTTGTGTGTGTTTGAAGCTATATGCCTATTTTGTAACTGTTTTCCAGGCTAACAAGCCCCTAGGGGTTTTATGCCTGCATATGTTTGGAACTGCTAATATTGTACGTTTTATGGTGAAATAAAAAAAAAAAAAAATACTCCTGCTTTAGCCCCCTTTTCAATGGTACTGTCAATGGAAAAGGGGGCGAAAGTAGGAGTATAATAAGACAGTTTTTTGATAAATAGTTGTTACTTACCTTGTAAGGTTGTTTAATTCAATATGGCGGCCTCATATCCGTCTTCTCCAGTCGATTCCCGCCGATTTGACGTTGCGTCACACAACCCAGTCCAATCACGGATCAGGGCCATCCAGAAGCGATGGAGCGACCCGGCCAACATAAATAGGCTGGTGTTAATTTCGCGGGCCACTCGCCCTCTTCATTTCGTGAGCCTTATTGGCAAATTGGCCTTTGCAGCACGCGTGGTGGTGAGCGTGGGCAGGGCGTTTCTGGGTCGCCTCATAGAGGCTGCCAAGTCCACCAAATATCTCCATTATAATGTTAAATTGACCAAAGATGCCAAAGAAGATCTCCGCTGGTGGCTTGAATGCGTGGAATCACATAATGGAGTCTCCATGTTCCCGGCCCCTTGGGACGATAGCTCTGCTCTACACGTCTTCACAGACGCATCGAATAGCGCCATAGGGGGCTATTACGAGCCCGAATGGTTTTCTACACCATTCGTGGGGTCAATGGCCCCAGCCCTTAATTTCTCAATCAACTGGCGAGAGATGTACGCAGCACTTACTGCTCTCGCCACATGGACACCTCGCCTCGCTGGCACTAACGTGGTGTTCCATATTGACAACCAGTCAATAGTAGCCGCCATTAAAAAACGCTACTCCCCAGTCCCATCTTTGATGGCCTTGCTCAGGGCTTGGTGCCTCCTAATTGTACGCCATAACATTAATGTCAGGCCAATTTATATCAACACCTTGGATAATACAGATGCTGATGATCTAAGCAGGCTCGCAGCCGACCGTTTTCTAAGTCGTAGGCCCGAAGCATCTCGTACTCCTACTTGGCCCACATTAATTAATTTTTAAATCTCTTACAGATTTGGATCGATCGGTCAATTCCCTCATCTTTAATGGCATCACTGCCAATTCACGAGGAACCTATGCTGCAGCGACTAAAAAGTACAACTCATTCTGTCGCATCTACTCACTTAATCCTCTGCCGATCACCTCTTCAAATGCTATTAGATTTGTTGCGTACCTAGCTAATCAGGGACTGGTAATCTCAACCATAAAAGTGTATTTGTCTGGCCTTCGATCCTGGTCTATTGACCTCGGCCTTCCCGTCCCCGACATATACACCCCCAGCCTCTCTCAGGCTCTTAGATCCCTCGATCGCATACATGTCCCCAACCAGCCCACCCCTATACTATTCAACCATCTGCTTGCGATCATGGCCAAGGTCCCATTTAATAAATGTAATTTGATGGCATTAGGGGCCATCTCCCTGGCATTTTTTGCATGCCTCAGACCGAGCGAGTATCTGACCACCAAAGGGGTCGGGGCCTTCCCTACAAGATCCGACGTCGTCTTCAATGAAGATCTCTCAGCTCTCGACTACAGGGTGCAGCGGTCCAAGACCAACCCAAAGGGATTTGTAGTGCACGTTGGATGCTCCAACACACCTGTATGTGCCGTTTGCATTATTAAGCATATCCTGTTTAACTTTCCGGCGCCTGCCGATTCTCCTTTATTTATTTCTTATTTCAACACCCCACTTTCCTACAAAATACTATCAGCCAAGCTCTCTGGCTTCCTAAAAATTATCGGTCTTAATTCCGATAACTACACTTTACACTCTTTGAGGGCGGGCTCTGCTACTACAGCTGCTGCCGCCGGCTGCACGGAGTCAGAAATCCAGAGACTAGGCCGCTGGGCTTCACTATGCTACCGTAGATACATCCGTCCCACTCGTGAAGCCCAGGCTGCTGTAGCACCCCGACTCGCACTATCACTCCCCTCTAACCATTTCATCTCATAATCATCACTCTTCTATCTGTACATTTTCTATTACACTTATACTGATCTTGGGCCTATATTGATTTGGGCTCCTCAAGATCATTTCTATGTTTTATGTCAATTTGTGTGTGGTGTCCTGTCTCGTCCTTCATCATCGGATCCTCGGATTCTTCTGTCTCGTCGGAATGATTGTGTTTGTGTATGAATGTAAATGTCTTGTTTTAGCCTAATAAATAGGCAACGATTCCAACACTTCTAACGTGTCCGAGTTATTTGTGTGTTGTCTATTTAATTAATTGTTACTTACCTTGTAAGGTTGTTTAATTCAATATGGCGGCCTCATATCCGTCTTCTCCAGTCGATTCCCGCCGATTTGACGTTGCGTCACACACCCCAGTCCAATCACGGATCGGGGCCATCCAGAAGCGATGGAGCGACCCGGCCAACATAAATAGGCTGGTGTTAATTTCGCGGGCCACTCGCCCTCTTCATTTCGTTCAAAACCCGCCGTCCCACCCTTTAATCAGATGTCTCAAAAAACCAAAAGGCTTCGGTAAAAATCAAAAATTTTATTTTCAAAATTCAATTTTTACAATTTCAAAACTTATTTTTCAATCTCAATTCTTAAAAAATTCCAAATTCATTTTCTTAACAATTAAGGCTTGGGCTCCTCAAGATCATTTCTATGTTTTATGTCAATTTGTGTGTGGTGTCCTGTCTCGTCCTTCATCATCGGATCCTCGGATTCTTCTGTCTCGTCGGAATGATTGTGTTTGTGTATGAATGTAAATGTCTTGTTTTAGCCTAATAAATAGGCAACGATTCCAACACTTCTAACGTGTCCGAGTTATTTGTGTGTTGTCTATTTAATTAATTAGACATTTATTTCTTTGTTACATTGACTGTATAAGCATCATCTTGTGTATAAACACAATGACGCTTATACAGTAAAAATTACCACCACTATTTCCCATGAAAAAAGGGCCTAAATGTTTAGACACCTGAGGGGGCTAAAGTAGGATAATGCCAAAACTATTTGTAGTCAAAACTGTTGGTAGTCAAAAACTGTACGTCAAAAATTGTTAGTAAGTCAAAAACTGTTAGTTAGTTAAAAACTGTTAGCTGAAAAATGTTAGTCAAGAACTGTTAATTAGTCACTAATTGTCACTAACTGTTAGTCTTTTTTATCATGAGCCATTGCACATGAATTCAGTAGGTGAGATTACTTGACTTTTTACAATTTGAATTTTCAAAAATTCCCCACTCTTTCTTTTCTGTGGCTTAAAATGTTCTTATGATCATGCAGTTCGAAGTGTTTTAGGTTCCGCTTCAGGCTCATTTATTTAACCCCAAAGTTTCTTCCAGAGTGCTGTGAGAGCAATTATTTGAGGCCAATATGGAAGCTGCAAAATGATCCACTAGCATGGAAGTATTACAATCCAACTTGCGTCAGAAGTGTGCAATCTCCAAATTATAGTACCTCGTATAATCATAATAAAATTAGAAAATATTTTGTCACAACATAATATAATAGTCGAGTATCTTTTTAAAGAAAAAACTAACTATCAATGACATTCAATAATAATTTATTCAAATAAAAATGTTTTTGATGAAAATAATTTTTCCATTTGAAAATGAGATTCTTCTAAAAATTCATATTTATAAAAGAATACATTGCGCCTGACTTTGTTTTTTTCCTGGGACATGTATTCGATAGGGAAAAGTGCCGTAAAACATGTATGATATTAATCTACCCTACGAAATATTAACATGTGCTAAAAAAATCACATTCAGGCTTAGCATCCCAAATAATGAGATCGCCTATGACTCATTTTATATAGATGTCATTGAAATATGACTTCGATAATGCCTGTTGAACAGGTGTTGCTCAAAAATGTCACAATAGAAAATTGATTGCAGAGATCGCACTGCATCTCTCCTCACTCTTGCGGGACACACAGAAATGTCTTTTGGGTCCAAACATGAAATTTCTCTGCGAATGAAGAAGAGCAATTTAACATATTTTTCATATATAATGCCACACAACAAAATAAATCTGAGGAAAATGGCAGTCTGACCAAACAATGTTATTTTCAAAAAAGAGTATACATAAACATTTACCCGACACACTGTTCAATTTCTTCAGCCGGACAATTCTTTTAACAAATAGCAGATAATAAGGTACGCCTGTCAGGAGGCTGATGAGAAATCCCATTCCAACTTTCTTGGGGTTGGTGAATAAAGCAACCATTAACATGAAGAACTGGCTCAGTGCAAAAAGGATCGGGATCACAAGAGGAAACTGATAAAATAGAAAAATAATTATGTTTCACCTGTGGTGTATAGTAATAAAATTCATCTATTACACATGAAGTAAATGAAGAGGTAATAGTAAATACCATGTAGTATGGAAAATCATGCAGCTAGATTTAAATTCCGAGCAACATTTCAGAACTTATAGTTAAAATGGAATTAATAGTTGTCATGAACTTAATTACAATTTCACAGTTGGCACTAAAAGTGGACTTCACTCTATTGTGTATCATTTTAAATTCATTCACAGAGATAATATGCCACTTAGCCAATTCTCCTGCTGGCATTTGCTGTGGTTAGCTTCTGACATTGTACAGTATGCAGGAAAATGTATGGATTTGCAAAAAGAATCCAAAGTAATATGTGTTTCGTGTGAAATGGCGTGTTTTTTACTTCTTTGCTGGCTGAATACTTTAATATTTAAATGTTTAATAATTACTTGATTAACGTAGTCTAGGATCACCAATGGCATAATAAACTCTATACGTTTCAGGGACAAACTGTACAAGAGACTTAAAGCTATATACTCCAAACAATAACCCAATGCATTACACATTAAAGAATAACTTGCAAGTATATAACAAGATTCTGAAGAAAAACATACGTTCTGCTAAATTGATGTATTATATTGATTGCTTCACCAAATTTAAACAAGATATTAAGAAAACCTGGGGACCTACAAAAGAAATTATTAATACAAAAAATAAAAATAGAACTTCACCTGAGTTCCTGAAATTTGATAACCGTATTATAAATGATCCTAAACATATAGCCGAAAATTTCAACAATTACTTTAGTAACATTGGCCCTGTCTTAGCATCTAAAATTCAGTGTCAGGGACACCTATCATATAAGGACTTCCTTGTAGACAAACCCAGTACAACGTTTACTTTTACACCTGTTTCTGAAGACCCAATATTAAAAATTATTCACAAAATGAAACCCAAAACTAGCACAGGCATTGATGGTATATCTATGAAACTTTTAAAATCTATAGCAGACTCAATTATCTAGCCGCTAACTATAATCATCAACCAGTCTCTTAAATCTGGTGTTTTTCCAAATTACCTAAAAATTGCAAAGGTAATACCATTACACAAAAAAGATGACAATACCCTGCCTAATAACTACCGCCCTATTTCACTTTTATCACCATTCTCTAAAATCTTTGAAAAAGTTATCTTTAATCAGATTTATTCCTATTTTCACAACCACAAGCTTTTTTATTCCAGCCAGTATGGCTTCCTAAAAAACCATTCTACAGAATTTGCATGCCTTGAACTGTTAGACCGTATTACTTATGAAATAGAAAATCATTCAACACCAATAAATATCTTGCTTGACTTATCTAAAGCTTTTGATACATCAGACCATAATATTCTCCTCAATAAACTGGCATTCTATGGAATATCTGGAAAATCATTAAACCTTTTGAAATCGTATATTTCTGACAGACAACAAATAACAGAATATGATGGACAGCTATCTGGATCTGCCTTAATAACAACTGGGGTCCCTCAAGGCTCTGTGCTTGGTCCACTCTTATTTATTATATACCGAAACGATATACCCTTTGCTTGTCAAAAATTGAAGTTAGTGCTATATGCAGATGACTCAAATATTTTTACAACTTTTGAAACGCTAATTCAAGGCAATGAGAACATTGAGACTGTTTTAAATGCTGAATTACTCAAGTTATGCAACTGGTTCAAATGTAACAAGCTGTCATTAAATGCTTGTAAAACTAAAGCCATGGTGTTCCATATGATTAATAAAAGAATAAATCTACCTAACATTGTTACTGAAAATACTCCAGTTTAAATCTGTGACAGGTTCGATTTCTTGGGTATCACCTTAGATAAACATCTTAAATGGTCTTACCACATTGAAAAAATATCACATAAAATATCCAAAAAAGTTGGCCTTTTAAATAGATTAAAAAGTTTCTTACCTCCTGATATTCTTCTAACTATTTATCAATCCCTAATCTCTCCACATTTATATTATGGAGTGTTAGCTTGGGGTCATAAAGCAGAAAGAATTTTTAAGCTGCAGAAAAAAGCTGTACGTATAATCACTCATAGTGAATATAATGCCCACACAGATCCAATCTTTAATAAGCTTAATCTTTTGAAAATACAGGATGTTCTCAAATTGCAACAATTAAAGTTTTATTTTAAGTTAAAAAATGGCTTCCTTCCAGTTTATTTTAGTACTTATAATTTTGTGCATCACTCCGATGTTCATTCATATGAAACCAGAGGCAGAGAAATGTTAATGACCCCCATGCTACAATATGAATTTTCTAAACATTGTTTGAGAAATAGTTTACAGCGTCTCTTTCCTAATTTCCTGCTGATATTTTATTTTATCTGTCCGTAATAATGATTATTTACTCTAATTTCATATTGTAATATTTTAATACATGAAAGACAAGTCTAAAATAGATTTCATTTCACAGCATTCTGATTGTCTTAGAAATGTATAAATTATATTAGTGTATTATTTATCTATATATTATCTTTGGTGGCCCCTGTGGTAGCGGCTATTTATTAGCCTTAACTTGGCTCTCCTGACGTCTATACCTGTTGTGTTTATGTAATTACTGTATGTTATGTCAAACTTATAGTCGAATAAAGTTGTCTGTCTTTCTGTCCGTCTGTCTATTACAGAACAATTGCAACTAACTTTAATAGGTCTGTGCCTGTTTGGTTCTGTAAATCTCATACGGATCATCCCAACAGCCGCTAAGAAGTCAGCACACATTGTTATGAAGACCATCTGATTTAGAATTGTATAGACACCGTCACTCAAACACATCACCAAGGACACAAACATCTGTAAAAAT
Source organism: Platynereis dumerilii (assembly GCA_026936325.1). Lineage (NCBI taxonomy): Eukaryota > Metazoa > Annelida > Polychaeta > Phyllodocida > Nereididae > Platynereis > Platynereis dumerilii. Next base: position 13,040,383 of record JAPTHN010000020.1, read on the forward strand.
ATAAGTGACATTAAGAATCAACAAAATTTAAAGTTCCTTTTCATATTGTCAAACAATTCTGGTCATCCAATCTTCAGTGAGAAGTAAATTGAGCAGTGTTAATAAGTAGTTTTCCTCATTTAATTTTGAACATCTGGGCTTTGACAATTTTGATAACTGCCGGAGGAATTGTGATCTGAGTCTATTGATGCATGTTTCACAGCTAATGTTTCTGACACAATTCTGGTTCTATTGATCCCTGTTGTGTACACCACACTTTCCCCACTTCTCACCTGTGGTTCCTCTTCTGTGAGCTGAATGACAGTCAGTGTTAGAATTCCATTTACTTCAGTCATGTGAGGAAATATTGTAAACATTTATGTCGTAAATACCTGTGAAGCAGCAACTGACATGTGCATTTATGATGTATCAGGGCAAAGGATTGTAAGTACATGTTTGTTTCTAAACATAGGAAATTGTATCTTTAATGTATACATTGTATATATTTTGTTTCTTTATAGCGGAAAAAATGCAAGTTTTTCCATATACATACTTAGTAAGAATAATCTGGTTGGACGAACTGATACTAGCGCATTTGGGTGATGAACATGTACACTTGGTTGCACAATTTAGATTTATTTTCATGCTCCCAATTCGGTTGATGTTGTAACTTATGTTGTCCTACAAAAAGGGTAGTAAACTAGAGGTGGGCAATTACCGCCCGGTTAGCATTTTAACATCTGTGTCAAAAATTCTAGAAAGATCTGTATATGCTCAAGTAGACCAAAATTGTAAATCGCAAGGTATTGTTTATCCACTACAATCGGGTTTCAGAAGAAGTTATTCAACAGACACTTGCCTTTTACAAATTCATGATCACATCAGAACTGAAATATCAAATGGAAATTATGTTGGAATGATGCTTTTAGATGTTCAGAAAGCTTTCGACAGCGTAAACCACCAGATGCTCTGCGAGAAAATTAATCTCGCTGGTATAGACAACACCTGGTTTAAATCTTACTTAGAAGGCCGAAAACAAACTGTTAATGTTAACAATGCCATATCATCTGAAAAAACAATTAACTGTGGAGTCCCACAAGGGAGCCTTTTAGGACCATGGTGCTACTTGATTTATAGCAATGATTTCGCTTCATGTGTAACATGTAATCTGGTCCTTTACGCTGACGACACTATTCTGTTAACTAGTCATAAAAATGTAGACGCTGTCACATCAGAACTCTCGGAGGCTGCTTGTAAATGTTTTCATTGGTTGTCAAACAACAACTTGTCCATGAACATGGGCAAAACAGAAGTTATATTTTTCAGTTCTAAAAGAAAACGATGTCATACTAGAAATCTTACTATTCAATTGTACGACAATGTAATAGAGCCAAAGCAAGAGGTCAAATACTTAGGTCTCAAATTAGACAACGTCCTATCTGGCGATTCAGTTGTCAAAGACATCGTAACAAAATGTAACAACAGATTAAAATTTCTGTATAGACATAGAGACGCACTTGATACTAGATCAAGGAAAACTCTTGCTTTGGCACTATTACAATGTCACTTTGATTATGCTGTCTCGGCATGGTATATGGGCTTATCAAAAGCTAATAAGAAAAGACTTCAAATAGCCCAAAGTAAAATTGCCAGATTTATATTAAATCTTGGTCCAAGAACATCTATAGGCCAACAGGAACTGGACAAAATTGGACTTCTAAACACACGTCACCGTGCAATTCAAATGATATTAGGTCATATCTTTAATATCAAAAATGACCTTGCTCCAAGCTATCTATCTCAAAATTTCACTCCAATACAACATGAGTACTCAACAAGAGGCTCCAGTCATAATTACACAGTTCCTCGGCCTATTGGTGTTACCTCTGGAAATTTCAATTATAATGGTACAAAATTATGGAACGAGCTACCTTCCTGGATAAAATCCATAAATAATAGACTGTTATTCAAGAAGAAAGTCGAAGCTCACCTCAGAACATTAGCCGCATAACATAAATATTTGCATTGAATTTATATTAATTTATTTACTCGTATAACTAGTCATACTGTCTATATATATAAATTATACATTGTTATGTTTGAACCATGATACCATTTTGTGATTTGATGGACCACACTGGAAATAAGTCTCATGTGAGACTTTTGTGTGTAATCCAAGATTTTTTTACACTTAATACTTCTTGTCTTTTTTATAAACATGTATGTATTGACTGCAAAAATATCTAAATAAATTCAATCAATCAATCAGTCCTTTTCATTTATTGCAACTAACCACATTCAAGAATCTTTCAAGCTGCAAGATGTCTCTTCTGCATTTGCCCATTGATCCTCCCCTCGCAAACATTGATGTATTATTTATACGTTCTAAATTATAAATTGTATACACAATGGCTGGAAATATATGTGCACATTAGACTGTGACACAAGATGTCCGATTAAATGAACTATTAGCAAAACTTTTGGTTCTTTTGCTTGATCTAAAATACTTTTGATGCACACATTACAAATCTAACATCGACCTCAACTTTACAATCATAAATTATCAAATTGCATCTATAGCATTTGTAGAAAGAAATCATGAGGAGGATACCTGGAGGATGAGAACTGCAACTGGTGAGTTGTAGTTCAAGTGGATCAGAGACAGAACTTTCGGAAAATGTCCGTTTCTCGCCCCGGCATATGCAAGTCTGAGAAAAAGTAGTTTCAATATCACAAAAAGAAATATAATATTGAATTTTGGATTGTTGAGGCCAGCAAGGGTGCTGGAACAGGGGGAGTGGCAAGGTTGCCATTTTAGTCTCAAAGAGAAAAAACATCATTATGTCTTAATTTACAGTGAATATTGGCAAAAATGTATTTATATATACTCAAAATTGTTATTGGGGCTACATTATAATTTTGTCGCCCAATTTAGATTTGCCCTTTTTCACCCGACCGCCCCTGCCGCCCTCGTTTCCTCCCGGCACCCCTGGAGGCCAGAGATAGTTCATTCTTAGCTTCTCGGATCGACCAACCCAACAGATTTTCAGTCAGCAAAAGAGAAAAATCCTTAATCGCAATTTAATTCAATTTGTTAACACAAGAAAAGATTGAGAATAAACACTTTACTATTTTTCTGGCCAACCGACCATAGAAGAAGAGCCTTGAGAAGATCAGAGATGCTAAAAATCAATTGTGTCTATCATATTTTATGCACAATCAAAGAATTCACATGATGAGACAAGCTTTTCACTTTTCTTAAGATCAATTTTATGCCAAATTCAATTTTCCCTTCTTGATGATGAGGAAGTTTATGGCAACCTTTACAATTCGAAAACTTCTTCTAATCCGTGTGAAACATATAGGCTTACCGTGAACCTACCAGAAGTCCGATGTTCAAACTACCGATAGTGTTGCAAGCTATTACTAAAGCCAGGCCTATTGCTGCCGCACTTCCCATAGCTTTGATACCAAAACTCTGTAATTCAAAATTGGGTTAAATATTTTGAGTATGATTTTGTACAGTTGGCAATCAGTGCGACCGCACATATTCAGAACAATAAATTTGGAAATTTGTGATGTCACCTCATTTTCACATCGACAAAATGTGTACATGATGTTATCAACAGATGATGACATATTTTGGTGACACAAAAGCAACATATCAAAAATCACACTATAGAAACTTGGATAAGATAGAGATATATTCGATTGCAGATTGTTTAAATAATGCGATGGTAACTGATTGCTAAAGATACGGGGGGGGGGTGGTAGCCCAAAATTAACCATTATAAAACAATTCTTTTTTAGTTGCTAATATTGGTACTTTTGCCCACTTTAGGGCTCGTAAATCTTTTAAAAATGTTTACTACATGAATAATTCATTTATACAAAAATGTGATGGCAATATATGACAAGGCGCAAGCAGAGCAACTGTTCTGACAGTCCACTTATTTGAAGTCATGTCCCCTTAGGTCGTTTTTAGCATAATTTGTTCGCATAGAATGTCATTCATACAAAAACTCACCACTACTACAGCTTCCGATTTGACCATTCCATCCACTCCCAATACCGCGATGTACCCGATGTTCACAAAGATGTAGAGGAAACAAACAGTTGCCATTGATATAACTATGGCACGAGGAAGGGTTCTGAAAAATTATGAAATTTCTATTGAATTAAATAAGCATCAAATAGTGCTTTGTCCACAGACTGGGGTAGCAAAGCTGTATTCAGAATTGCAAAGACTATAAATTGATCCAAGCAGATTATATAACCACTCACCTACAACTCAAATTTCGCTATTATTCATATTTTGCCTTATTATAATATCTAAAGAATGAACCGCTGTATCTTACATGTAAGGCGTCTTCAGTTCTTCAACCATGAAGTTCAGTGCATACCTTCAACAAAAAATAATAAATATATTTGCTTTAGCTTTGTAGTCAGAGCCCCAAGTAACTGAAATATCCACAACATAAAATTATTGTGCTGCCACTCATTAACTGTTGTATGAGTAAAACAAACTAGGCTCATGAGTAGCGATCTATGTGTGAAAGTTATACTCACCACCCGGTATAAGTAAACATAGCTGAGTAAAGACCCAACACAAATCCAGAAACAGTCACTGGCCCTGAATTCACCAAGGTGTACTCTGGCAGAAGGAAGTGTGTGTTTCCTTAATTCCAAAATAAATTGAATAAATCAAAGAGTTGAGTTACTAAACAAGATATCTGTACACTATGATCACAAACATAATTGCTCGTGCTAGCTTGCACTTTTCTTTAGATACATTGTTTTAAAAGTAGTGATTATTGAAAAATTAATTAAAGAATTATTTGTTTATGTTTGTCTATTAATTACACCGTTTTTAGCAGGGCGTTAATCTGCAAAGCTTTCCCTTGGAGCCCAGCTCTTCAGTCTTCATTGTTGAAATTGTTATGGTGAATTGCAGGAAAAAGATGAACTACCTTTGGTGATGTGGAAGATGCTGACCCCAATGACAAGAACAAGACTGACCACAGTCAACGAAGTGAAGAAGTGCTGCACCCTGGCGGTAACTTTTACGTTTACACAGTTCAAGCATGTCATCACCCCTGGAAGGAGTTTTCAAGAACTGAGTTAAATAAAAATAAAGAAAATAATGTTGGAGATCTGGTGAAGTCAAATCTTGAAAAAAGTTTGAATCATATTTAATTCTTCACATCCTCTAATCTAGTTATCATTACAAATGATTAATCCAAATCACAGGAATCTAAATCACTGGAAGCTATCCTCTCTGTCTGGCATAGGACCAATAAATTTACCAGCATTGCAATTTTGGATGATAAAAGATTATCTTGGCAGCATGGTGATAGACACACTTACCAACGAAGAATATTGCAATGAGATTAATAGCGGAACTTGGTATGTCACAGTCGGGAAAAACCAGCTTGAGGATGTAAGTAGCCCCGACCCACCCCTTGATGATGTTGATCGCGGGTCTGACAAAGAGGAAATACTGCCACAGTTGGAGAAATGCTATGAAGTCACCATACATAATCTGAAACCCAACAAATATTTACATTTTGTTAAGAATTGTATTGTATTACAATAAATTATTGTACAATGCGCATTCCGAGGGCAATAATTCCCACCACATAATATGACTTATTTTCCTGAGAACAAATTTTGATCAAGGTATCTGCTTCCAGAACTTACAACCAAGGATATTTTTGCATGTATATGAAAATTTGTTGAGCATTACCAGGGCATACAATGTAATCTAACAATGTCATAATTGTGCATGTTTTCATTTTCCATGCATTTTTGGTAGCATTTATTAAATAATCTTTATTTTGCGGTTACCCGCCATACTGAGCCTTGCCTTCAAATAAGCATATTTCTCCCCAGCTACAGGAATCATCGTCCCGATTTCAGCGAAGGTTAAAGCGCCGAGGGTGGACATGACGCCAGCCAAAGCCCAGATGATCAATGCGACTCCTGCAGACTGGACCTCCCGTACAACACCAGAGGGAGTGATGTAGATTCCAGTGCCTATAAAACAGATATTCAATTTTTAGATTTTGTAATTCTGTAATTTTTGCATACGGATGTCTTAACTGTTTGATTGTTTGAGAATTGGTGCTTGGCCTTCATTAATTTTCGGCCTTGCTAATATGTGAATAATACATTGACTGATATATAAAATGCATTTGATGACATATCATACAGGAATTGAAATCGTCTTATACGCATTACAACTGCCAATTTGTATCCAGTAAGACATAAATGACTACTGGACGTGCACATATTCAGTGTACCATCTGCTAATTGGGTGACCATTTAATATCAAGGGGGGTGAGTTTTTCTTAATTAATAATTTCTTGTTAATTTTTTGGCAAAACGGATAATTTTTTTAAATAAAATAGCGAGCTAGAATATGTTAGATATGACTGATATCTATCTATAGAGCATTTTTAGCAGCAGATCAAATATTTCTAATGCACAATGTTGTAAATGTGTACCATAGTATTAGTTTTTGCTTCCAATATTTTCGTATATATCAAAAGGAGATTATGTCTTACCAACGACCAAACCAACCAGTACGGCAACTCCATCCAGGAGTCCAAATTCCCTCTTCAGTCGAACCTTTCCTTTTTCACTTTCTTCGGGCAAATTGTCAGATTGGGACAAAGACTTGTCCATGGTTCATCGGTGTGATTTCTGGCTGTATGCTCATCAACATCTGAACGCATTGTGCTCTGACATCATTATAGATCGTAAAATAATCTGTTCAATTCAGAATTTTTATTTGTCACTTTGTTTTGCTCGCATTGTTTTGTTATTAGGGATGGTATTGATTTTTTGGCCAAAACTTTATCAAGGTCGGTCAGTCAACAAATTAAATTGCATAATTCATATGACCAACAATTAATCCTTAATTGTAAATTTAATGAAATTTGTTAAATATCACCACTTTTTATCATAAATTCAACATTGAACTTATTTTGCTCAAGGCCAACAATGAACTCCCAGGCTGAAGCGGCCTTGCACTCACTCAACCTCTAAAAAGTCTTTGTCACCCCAATTAGTCTTCTTATAGAGTAGGTCGGGGCATGCGGCCCCCCTTAACTTCGAGGCGCGATTTGACCTACTTTTTATGGGCGATTATTTGAATGCTTGTGCTGTCAGGAAGGGATCACTTGACTCTACTAATAACTAGTGAAACAAATGTCTACCAATTTCAATAAAGGAGTTACGACCATTTTTGTAAAAAAATTAAAATGGCCTTCTTACCCCACCTATCGGGCAAGAAGCCCCCCTATTATGATCCTATGGCAATTTTTTTTGAGAGCGCATTCAGCCTAAAAGTTATTTCTTAGGGTTTTTCTATCCTTTTTAAGGCATTCTATTCACTTTTTCTGAATTTCAGAATTTTTCTGTTCATACATTTATTTTTTAATATTTTTTGCCCGGTTTCAATTTTGGGCCAATTTTTTTCTGTTTTAATTAGCTATTCTATCAAGATTTAAGGTAAAGTACACATTATCAAATGGTTCCTGAAGCAACTTCGACCCCGCAGTGAAGGGGGCCTCATGCCCCATATCATGTCTCTCGCCCCAAACCCACATATTTTAATTTGACCTCTATATTTTGAAGTAAAATGCAAAAAACATGATGCAAATCATATTTATGTGATAGTCATAAAATGAAGCAATGCATATATCCATTATACTTTAAAAAATTTCCAAAGTTATTTCTGACAACCCCTTTCAAGGAATTAGTCAAAGTTATAAAAACCATGCACATTTTTTTGTTTCTTTAATTTCTACTATGGTTTGGTGCTGTTTGCCCTGAAAATTTGTGACATCACCTAAAACGCCTCTAGCTTCAATCCTATCAATAGATAAACGCACCAAAACTGTAAGTTTGGGTATAAGCCTGGGGGGGCCTCTCACCTAACCCGGGCTTCTTGCCCCGACCTACTCTACCACTCAACACTTAAGTCGGGCTGTCAACCAATCACATGCCAAAATTTCAAGACAGTAATATTTATATTCTTCGTTGTTCATTCATCGTCCCATGTTTATACCTTTCTGGGTTTTTGTCTCATGATATAAGCTGGTAGTTCACCATGGGATCAAGAATATGTCTTTATCACACCTCGGGCTAAAGACCTCTGCTGAATGATAAATCACATATTCTCTCTCCCGTGGTGAATAACCTATATTCAATTATTTTCTCATTCAATTATTTACTCATTCAGTTTAGCGCCATTACCAAAACTAGTCAGTGGCACTGATTTCATAGTTACAGTTTATTGATTTTCTTGCATGGACCAACTTTCTCAATTAATTTTGATCAGTCAACTTTGCCAACTTATAAAATAGCTTGAGAAGATTTTATTGTGCTAACAGCTGCTTTGGTGTTTTTTTACTTGATGATGATACTGCCAAATATAAGCAAAGACAGAAAATAATAACAGTGATAAGTTACGTTTGGCAAGAGGTTAGTGTTTGAAATAACTTGCGGGTAAAATTATCATTAATATTGTTTGACATTGTTGTCTCTGAAACTGTATCTTCCCAAGAAACTGTTTTCTAATATAATATTATGTAGGTTACTATAGTGCATGTTTATATTTATGTTGTACATGCAGATGTTGCTGAGATTGATTATGTCTACTCGTACATTGTAATTCACGTAAATATTCCTTTACATCTCAAATGACCTTGCTTTTCGATTGAATCATCAGTTTGAACGAATTTATGGCAAAATATATATTGATACTAGTGAAATATTATCAGACATGCAAAGAGACTTAAAACTCGCTCAATTGTGGTAGCGGTCAGTGTACAGATATTGAAATTCCTTTTGATTTTTAATTCCAAGCTTGCCACCGAGCAGGACTGGCTCTACCACGAGAGAGTAGATGGAAAGATATACATATATATCAGACATAATTTATTTTTATTATGTTGAAATTAATTACGTCTGAGTCTGAGTCTATCACGAGAGAGTAGATGGAAAGATACATATACTATGGCGAATGTCAGTCATCCAGGTAAAAATTCAATAAATGAATGTATAAGTCACTAAAACTGTACACAATGACAGTCTAACAGTTTCAAGGACCATCCAGTCCCCTTCTTGTGAGTTAATGACAGCGCTTTGATTTGTGGGTATTCCTAAAATGGTCTTTTTACTGATATTGTGTCAATGCTGAACTGAGTTAGGAGTAACCTAATCAGAAGAAAAATTCTAGGAGTTAACCTGGTTCGGATAACCCATGTTTTAAAAGCCTTAATGCAATCCTGTCTCTCTGCATGATGTATGTTTCAGTGCAGCTGGGTTCCCCACATTTAATGCCATGCAGTGTAGATGACATTTGGTTTTTTCTCCTTGGGTAGTTTGTCCTTCGGTTGCACCAGCATGTTTCTCAAAGTTTGGCATGGGATTTTCATCAAAGCGACATTTTGAAACATCACAGATATGCTGGTTTGCTTGAATAGTTTTTTTAAATTCAAGTAGATTTTTAAGTGTGTTTGACGAAATTATAAATAAATCACCTGTTTGTAGATATTTGTAAATAAACTTTCATTATGTGTTTATTCATGGTCAATAATTATATAAGCTGGCAAAAAGTTGTGCATACTTTGCGTGTGACTAATGCTTCTAATTTCTTCCATTTGGGGCCCTTTAATAACGGCATATTAGGTACCTTCTAGCTGTCTATTACCAGGGATTTCATTAATTTTATATTTGTATATGGGTACACCTGGTGAATAAAAGTAATCTTGAATCTTGATTGTTGCTTTGATGTAGGCCTACAGTACTAAAAATGTCATGTTAAGGAATCTGAACGACACCTTCCATCTTGGATCGAAATTAGACAGGAGATTAGGCCATAAAACTGGTTTGGTACATCTTGGGGGTCATGAAGAAGACACTTCTCTAATCTGTCACATATTTCAAAAAGCCTATTACTGTACCGTACAATGACCTGACAAGATGCAGTTTCTTTCCTACATTTACATTATTTATCATAATCATGGTTGTTTAAAAATACAAATATATCTATTTGAAAACAATAATTTTCTTTTTTTTTGTACTCAAATAATGTCCTATCACATAAATTAAAAAATAAATAAAACTTTTGCTACAACTTAACTATTTTGCATGATCTGTGGTAGCTAATTGTGTTACTGTTATCTTATCTAAATTTTCATTTGAGCCTCCTTGAGCTACTTCAGTGAAGATAAATCTGTTGTATACTCATTCATTCAAATGGGAAATTTAAATAGAGAGCTTTTATAGCAGCTGGATACTTGAACTGATAAATGAAGTACACAAGTTTTTGGAGTTTAAATAAGTGGATTTCACAAAATAGCTCATATTTGATTTGATTGTTCACTGGTGCATTTTATTCTGAATTTTTTTCTGAACTGGAACTTTTCAATTGGCTTGAAATTGACCAATTGTCATACTTTCCATCATTTTGCAATTTGGCTATCTGTCAATATCTAAAAGGGAACAAAATATAGATCACATTTGCAGGCATAACCTGAACACAGTTGACAAAATTTTTCAAGTATGGATAAGTCGTCTAATTCAGTGGATTTACCAAATGGGAATCCGGAAGAAAGTTCCGAGGAGAAAGTGCGACTCAGGCGGGAATTTGGACTGTTCCAAGGAGTGTCTGTCATTGTTGGTTTGGTGATTGGTATGCTTGGTTTTTTTTTCTCATATTTTGGAAGTTACCTAGATCTTCCTCACTATGGTAAGAATACGCATATATAAATATAAAGTTTATTTGACAATCTGCATATCAACAAGATGCATGTGTGTCAGCAAAAAATTAAAATTAAAGAAATGGACAACTACTCTACATCTACAGAAATACTGTCAATTTAGCAGGTCCATTATAAATTGTGGGGGACAGTGGTTATAATCATGCTGCATAATCTGCAATATTGTGTTAGTTTTTTTTTCCTCTTTTGAAATTAATTATCACTGTCGAATGGTACAATGTTTGTTTACACTCAATAGTCTATAGTGGTAAAATGTCAGACTGCAAATCGCTTGGTTCAGGGTTTGAATCCAGCTCTTGTCGGGTCACCTGGGCCTATAAAAAAAAAAATTAAAACAAATAAACTGCCTATGTTGGACTACTGTTTAAATCATCCTTGGCCTCATTGTTGTGCCCTCCTGTCCTAATAAGCTAACCAAGTGCAAGTGATTTTCATAACAATATGATACAAGTCACTGTCTGCTCAGCACAGGAGTTTTCATTTGTCAATGTTTTACTGCTCTAGGCCACTCCAGTCACACTCATCAAGGACAGAAAAACATGACAAAAAGCCAAGGCAAAAACACTGATGTATAATATATATATGACACATGTAAATTCCAAATCGAACAGATGTCACAGAGGTCAATTGTTTCGACTTTGATGATAAAAATTATGTTACAATATTCAAACCAATTACTATCAACATTCATTGGCTTTCATTGAGTGGCAGTCACATCAATTCTTGTTTGAGTTCAAGAAAATGAATCACAATATTTTGCAAATAATAATGCTATGTTAGCATTTGTCAATACTAGTATGTAGCATGCATCAGGGCATTCAATCTTTGTGGTTGTGACATTCTCTTTCTGATCATTTATTTGAGTGAAATTCAGAATTTAATTCAGACACAAAAGATGACCACTGTATCTTTAAAAATACTGAAAAACAGATTACTTGCATTTATAGTTAAGTCAGTTTTAGTGGTATCTTTGTTTGTTTGCAATAATACATAAGAACATATATATATCATTAATCATTTGCAGGAACAGGGATCTACATTTCCCCAACTGGCGTTCTGCGGGAAGTCCCTTCAGCGGGCGTTACGTTAATTGTCTGGGCAGTTGCCGGTATCATGTCCACCCTTGGTGCCCTGACATTCGCGGAAATTGGGACAACCATCCCATTGGCCGGAGAGAAATATGCTTATTTGAAGGTAGGGGGAGGGTTGCCATTCTCTGTTAACCCAAAATATTTTTAGCAAAATTAAAGAGCGAAGTGCCAGCGAAATATCAGATTGGTGGCCCCTCGTATCAGTGTGTGCGGGAAGTTCACTCAAGTGGGGTAAATTTACAACATGCTGACTCCCGCTGTCCCTTATTAATCAACTGCCTTTAGAAGGCAGAACTTATCTATCTATTCACTCCATTTGGTTGAGAAATGAGAACCATTTTGTACCAATGGTCTCTGCTGAGATAATCCCTTTACTGTTCACACGACATGTCATTTGAGTTGTTCAGGTAGCCTACTTCTAAATTCTGACAGATGAAAGATATTGAGTAAAAACCTTTTTGTGGTTATAATTTGAATTTTGTTACTATACTCACTCACCTCAGTTTTTCAGGAGCATTCTTTTAAATGGTCAAAAGGTCAGATTGAATAGGTCAACCTTGTATCAATTTGTAACTGGCCGAATAAAATAGATCTGAAAAATGTTATCCACTTCTCAACTGAGTCATTTCCCTGTTTCAGAAAGGCTTTAAAGAATTCACCCATATCAAAATTCTTCCAACAAATCAATTTTACTAATTTAATTATTTTTTTCCTCAGGTGATGTATGGTGACTATGTGGCTTTTATCCAACTTTGGCAATATTTCTTACTGGTGCGACCTTCATCGAATATCATAAAAGGATGGGTCTTTGCTACATATCTATTGAAACCCATTTTTCCACACTGTGATATTCCCCGGTCTGTTGTTGTTCTAATCGCAATATGTTTAGTCGGTAAGTTATTTCTTTACTCTAGTTTTTGTGTAGAATCAGCTGGCTTTCTTTACCAGCATTGCTAGACAGATGACAGTTTTGTGAAATAATGAGAAATACTATATGTACCATATTTACAAATGTAAGCTAGAGCTAGGACATGAAAGGATTCTCAATTATTGTAAGTTGAATTTATTAGTTAATGAATATCCAAGTATAAAGTAGAATATAATAGATTAGATATAATATAAAGAATATATATAACTTTAATCAATGCTGGCAATTCCGATAAATTTGCCTGGGCTTTGGGGGAATTGTCCAGCATTGGAGTTAATCGTCTTGTTTGTGGTGTACTTGTGAAATTATTGTCAACTTATGCTCTGATGCCAGGAAATCAGTCCAAACATGGATAGCATGTTCCAAAATTACCCTGATGCGATTCAATAAAGTTCTATTATATTCTATTTTTTTATTTATTATATTATATTCTATGCTATTCTGTAATAAGCAAAATTTAGAAATTGTTGAGTGGGATTTGCAATTAAGACTGATCACATTCCCCCAAGCGTAAGCTCTTACTTGTCGTTACCAAACATTCTATGTTTCAGGAATCATAACTTTCATCAACTGTGTGAATGTCAAGTTGACGGCCAGGGTCCAAACCTTCTTTTCCTCCATGACAGTTGTCACCTTGTGTTTCGTTATTGTTGTCAGTTTCGTCCATGTCGGCAAAGGTAACTTTTAACTTATTGACAAATTTGCAAAGACAGTTAATGAGTATGATGACTTATTGACAAATTTGGAGTAGGGCCAGGCATGCAGCCCCCCTTAACTTCGAGGTGCGATTTGATCTACTTCTTTTGGTCGATTATTTGAATGCTTGTGCTGTCAGGAAGGGATCACTTGACTCTACTTATAATTAGTGCATCAAATGTCTAACAATTTTAATGAAGGGGTTACCAACATTTTGTAAAAAAATTGCAAATGGCCTTCTTACCCCACACAACGGGCAAGAAGCCCCCTATTATAATCCTATGGCAATTTTTTTGCGAGTGCATTCAGCAGTTATTTCTTGGGGTTCTTCTATCCCTTTTAAGGTATTCTATTCACTTTTTCTGAATTTCAGAATTTTTCTGTTCTTACTATTATTTTTAATATTCTTTGCCCTGTTTTAATGTCGGCCAAATTTGTTTCTATTTCAATTATAGCTACGAGGGGTTTTCCATAAGTTCTGTCCAACTAGTCATAAATTTTGCTAGATTTGATGTAGAAACATGATATTTGGGTCAGATAATATTGACGTAATTTTCAAATAACTCCCAAAAAATCAGATCATAAAATTAAAAATAAATGCTTTATCTGTTGCCATGGAAACCAGAGGTCATGAAACGCGGCCCAGACTTTGTAGTGCTCACTTTAAAAGTACTGAACACCTGCTTGCATTATTTGTGTCTTGACATATTGAATTGAAGTATATTCATAATTTTTTTCATGATTTTCATGAAATATAATCAATTAATTGTAAAATCATAAATAACAATGGAAACTGGTATTTTTGTCACATCTCAGTTATTTTACCATCACTCGTGCAGTTCCTCAGTTTTTTACGAGATGAGCAATTTTTTGGATGCGGATGACATTATATGTACCTGTTACATTTTTTCATTTTAATTGGCTAAAACTAGCAGAGAGAGTAAGAACCTTTTATCTCACAAACAAGGAAGACAGTATGAGTGACAGATCCAAATAAAGATTGTATAAACTTTTTCTGAATGAAGCGATGACACAATGGAAAACCTACGAAAAGAAGACTGGAAAATGCCAAAACTGACCTTAACATGAAGACTGAGGTATCATACTTAGAGATGGATAGAAAGTATGAGAAACATATTTACAAGGTCCCAGTCATTTTTTTGGACATTTTGAAATGACTATGAATGTTTAAAAAAAATTCTGTTCTACATATCTTGTAATTATTACATATTTTACACGATATGTTAAGTATGTGTCAGTTAATAAGCTCTCGGTCGCATTTCATGACTTTTGGTTTCCATAGCAACAAATAAACAATTTATTTTTACCACTGTGATCTGATATTTTGGGGATCATTAGCAAATTTTCTCAATATCAACTGACTCAAATATAATTTTTCTGTTTAAAATCTAGCAAAAGTTATGACAGGTTGGACAGAACTTATGGAAAACCCATCGCAAAGAACAAAAAGTCTGCGAAACACCAACTGTGATCTTAATATAAGGAGTATCAGGCATTGATTTTTTAAGGGATGTAGGTTTATAGGAAATGTAATCAGAGTCAAGTTCATTATTACAAGAATTTGTGAACTGTTAGGGATAATTTTTAATACGTTTCTTGTCCTCTTACCCTGGTAAAAATTAAATTTTTTGACAAGATATAATGAATATGTGTCCCTAATAGTGCCCTGGGCCGCATTTCATGACTTTTGGTTTCCATGGCAACAAATTAACAATTTATTTTTGTTTCTATGATCTGATTTTTTCAGGATCATTTGCAAATTACTTCAATATTATCTGATCCAAATATCATATTTCTGTATTAAATATTGCAAAAGTTATTTTATCAATATTTAAGGTAAAGTACTCATTTTCAAATGGTTCCTGAAGCAGCTTCAAGGACCCAGTGAAGGGGACACATGCCCCATACCGTGTTGGCCCTCTTGCCCCACACACACATATTTTAATTTAACCTCTATATTTTGAACTAAAATGCAAAAAAAAACATGATCCAAATCATATTTATGTGATGGTCGTAAGTGAAGCAATGCAGATATCCATCATACTTATAAAAATTTCCAAAGTTATTTCTGACAACCCCTTTCAAAGAATTAATCAAAGTCACAAAAGCCATGCACAATTTTTTGGTTCTCTAATTTCTACTGTGATTTGGTGCTGTTTGCCCTGAAAATTTGTGATGTCACCTAAAAAGCTTCTAGCTTCAATGCTATCGATATTCGATAATAAAATGCACAAAAAATTTAAGTTTAGAATATAACTCTGCGTGGGGGGGCCTCTCACCAAACCTGGCTTCTTACCCCGCATTACTCTACCATTACTCAATCATTTAAAGACTCAGTTTTGCATTTTCAGGAATATCTTATGTCTGCTAAATGTCTTATTCAACTGATATACAAGTAAAATCAGAAATTTCAACATTGTCACCCACATCATTTCAAAATAGATTTTTAAGACATATATATTAGCTTGAGTTATATTTCTATCAGAAAAATTGGCATTTACATGTTATATTAACATGTATATGTTTGTTCTAAAGTCAAGATTTATATCATGTTACACCTTAATGAAAATATCAACTGACCTCAATTTTATGATTTTAAAACAATTCTATTCCAGCAGGAACCCAATTCCTCTCCACAGAGTACACAATGGCGACCGCGGACTCAGTGACGGTATCCGGAATCGTGCTTGGCCTTTATTCAGCGATGTACTCCTACAGTGGATGGTAAATTCATGTTTCCCATTGAAAGAAAGTTAAATCGGAGAATAGAGGTAGAAGTCGCAGTGGACAAAAAAAAGAGCATTGTTGCAGTAAAGGGGAGTATATAGGTTTCTATTTCTGTAATTTGATGTTTATTCTCAAATATTCTGTTGGACTTGGTAAGGGACTGTTCAGAATTTATGACTGGGGGGGGTGGGAGTTTTGCTGGAACTTCCCGTCAAAAATTGATACCCCCCCTTTGAGTTTGATGCGGATTTTTAGTACCCCACCCTTAGGTTTCACGCATATTTTTAGTACCCCCCTTGACATACAAAGCAATACACACATATATATTGTTATACATCGCCACACATACAGGTTCACATCATTTCGCGTACTTTTGCGCGTAAAAAAAGTCCAAATAAAATGATTTTATGCGTGTTTTTGCTAAAATTTCTTACCCCCCCCTTGGAAGTGTTGTCAAAAATTAATACCCCCCCCCTTGAAACATGTGTGAAAAGTAAGTACCCCCTCGGCCAAAACTCCCACCCCCCCCAGTCATAAATTCTGAACGGTCCCTAATGATTAGCTGAAAAGTGCAGGTGGTCAAATAAGCTGTATGGGGAGTGTTTCCTGAAATTATCCTTTTCATTGAAATATTCAGTTTTTTCTACTACCTGGTTATAATTTTTTTACTTTTATTGATACTTTTGCATTGATGCTTTTTTACTTATTATTTTTAGTTATACGTCATGTCATTTTCTATTATTTATAAATTCTATCTTTTTATGTCATTATTTTCTGTGTTTTTCTAAAACTTCTACATTGCTTTTGTTTTATTTTGTTATACCTAAAAATTATTTTATCGTTATTTCTTTTCTGAAGGTTTGCATTAAATTTCATGGTGGAGGAGTTGCAGAATCCATACAAGTGAGACGCTCAAGTAATTCAGTTGAATTTTTTCCTACCCTTATAAAGTGCTCATGGCAGATTTTCTAAAAGAAAGTGTATATATATATAATTCAGGGTATAAAATAAAAAAATTTGCATTGTGATATCAAGCATTACAAATTTAAAAAAGATCACCAAATTGATCATCATCAGGCTGACAAAAGTATCAAATTGCTTGAAATACAAAGTGTATTGTGGGGATTCATCATTTCACCATAATTTAGCACAAAATATCAAAAAGGGTAATTTGATCACTGCACAAATTCAGATTGATCACTGCACATTTCAGATTGATCACTTCACATTTTGGGATCGTTGCACGCTTATTTTATACCCTGGTGTATATCACCAAATTTTGATCAGCCTCTGAAGGTTATTTGGTGCAGAGATACTGAGAAATGGTTGGTGCACTCTTAATGCAAAAGGTTCTTGAGAAACCATAGCCGGAAAAAGGTTATAAATTTTGTCAAGGGTTTAATTGAATGGAAGAGGGAGTTTAGTGCACCTGGATTATCTAAGTAGTCTTCTTTGCTGTTAGAACCTTTTTAAAAGTTGAATAATGAACGTTTTAGGGTTCCCGATCTATACCAGTTTATAGAACCCTTAATGGTTCCATATAAAACCTTTTTGTCCATTTGGTCTGGTGACAGTAGTCTGCTACATTGATTTAAGTTTCCCCTATCCCCAATTTTTGGCGTAATTTTGGGTCAGAGCATTTTCGACATAACTTCAAATATCTCACTTACTGCCAGGTTTGAGAATGTCCACCCTCGCTAAAAACGTGTCCCATGTGGTCCTTTATCAAAATCAGGTAATTTTGTGGCCCTTTTATGCATGCAAACCACCCCTTGGCTCCTGAACTACTATGTCTATGACTATAAAAGAATATTTTTCTTATCTGTTTATATATTACACAAAATTTACCACCATTTATTTCAGAAATCTTCCCCGTGCAATCATTATATCTATGACCATTGTATGCGTCATCTACATATTGGTCAATATAGGGTATTTAGCGGTTTTAGGAGTTGATGCAATTGTTGCATCTGAAGCTGTGGTTGTGGTAAGTTCAAAATTTGAAAAAAAAAATTTTTGCATGGTTGACATGTAGTCCACTTCGTTGATGGTAGATCTGTGTCCAAATTGACATATATATATATGCCTTGAAAAAAATTGATTATATTACATTACGGCATAAGCACCTTTTTGAAAGTTATTGCTGTAGCTGAATTATTTTTCTGAATATCAGCTTTGCTAGAACATAAAATCTGCGGATGATGTAGCCTACTGTGAAGAAATTACATTTATTTCATTTCAGAGTTTTGGCGCTGTTACGCTTGGCGCGGGAGCTATAATTGCCCTGGCTATTGTTATAGCGTTTAACACTCTAGGAAGTTTAAACAGTGGTATTCTCGTTGGATCGAGGTAGGTAAGGCCGACATAAGTTTTGTTGTGATGAATGCTATTTTTTGAAATTATGTATTTTACAATAAAGCAAACTGCTAGAAGTGTATAAGTAAAAATAGAAGTAAGAAATATGTATACTAGTATTCGGCTTTCATCGATGAAAGAAAGCAATTTTGTCATTTTCTTGCAGACTTGCCTTTGCCGGTGCGAGAAATGGACACTTGCCGAAAGTCCTTTCCCTCATTCAGATGAAATACAGATCCCCTGCTCCACCTCTTATACTCCAGGTACCCCTTGAAACTTTTGAGAAAGGCCTCTGAAGTGTGACAAGCTTATGCATGAAACGCCAAAGATATCTCCTTGCATTTACTTAGGCCTTAGACATGATAAAGATTTGTATGCAGAGTTTTGTGGAAATATTTTCTTAAGATGACACCACATGCTTTTGATGATGAGAACCTGGTTGACGGTCTTTTGCTACAAAATAATTAGATCTATAATCAACAAGTAGTATTATTCTCCTCAATCAAAGTGTGGTTCTTTCATTACTTTAAGAGTGATTATTACTCATGATATGTTTCACTTTGTCTCAAAAAGTTTATAAACGGATGTAAGATCAGTCAGTATGCTTTTTCGTGACTGACCATCATGCAGCGGTTCATCAGAAATATATCAAATTTATCTTTTAAATTGTCCTACCTCTTTCACGGAGTTGTTTTTCTATATTCTTCATAACACTTGAGAGTATATTTTTATTTCTTCTAGTTGTTCATGGCCATGGCCATGTGTGCCAGTGATGACGTCTATGTCATTCTGAACCAAACGATGTTCATGACGATATTCTTCAACTTCGTGACCACTGTCGGGATGATCCGGATGAGGATTAAGGAACCTGACAGATTTAGACCCCTCAAGGTTAGTGCTTGTTGCACTGTCTAAGTCTACTAAGTTTAACAAAGACAAATTATTACTATTCAAGAATTCTTATGTTGTTTGCCCTCTTGCAAGAAGAGTCTTGGAAGACATACTTGCCTTGTAAATGGGACTGCCTCCCTCCTGAGATAAATGGCAGACCTGACTTCCTGAGATAGGTTCATGGTCCCCGAAGGATAGTCTTGGTGTACTCTTACAATGCCGAGACAACCATACTTATCATGTTATAAGGGCATATTGCATGAGTCACATCGCCCGATATTGATGTCATGTCTCACCTCGCCATATCCACTCCTGCAGGGACATCACTGGTCTTCTCTATCTTGAAATGGCTGGAAGTAACCAGTGACATTTCCTCAACTGTAAGAAAATGCAAGCACGAAAGAAATCATGTATTATCATAACATTAAATGACCTTGAATATGAATACCGAAGGATCTAAAATTTTCCTTTCCAGCTTCCTCTTGCGATTCCCATCATTTACGCATTAAGCCAGTTTTTCATGATCGTCGTCTCCTTGTACATGACTCCGAAGAAGGTTGGCATGGGTTTGCTCCTCACACTGTTGACCGCTACTCCGTACTATCTGGTAATCGTCAAGAAGATGGTGCGCATTACTCCTCTGGAAAGAATATCAAGTAAGTTGCCATCTTTTTGCCACTGTTGCCTTTATCACCATACATTCAATAGACATAAATTTCCAGTCTGATTCAGTGGCGGATACAGGGGGGGCCTAGGGGGCCCGGGCCCCCCCTAGACCACCAAGCTTAATAGTAACATATTGAAGAAAAATTGCGATAACACGGGCCCGCGAATGTTGAAACACGTCCGAGCCCCCCCTAGACTAACGTGTCTGGATCCGCAACTTACTGAACGAATGAATATGTTATTGCTGGTTAAAGATAATAAAACTGACATATTATTGAAACTTCAAGCTGAATTTGTAAATGAATTCAGTCATCCATTCAATCATTTCGTCTTCCTCCTTGACCTCTTGATCTGCTGACCCCAATACCATATTACTCCTAGATTTTAATAATATGCTAGTCAATTGTAATCATCATTAATTTTTCGTGTAGATCAAATAATCAAATCAAATATATTTCTCTCTCGAACAGAAACATTGTTGGTTTGGACACAGAAGGCTTTGCTGGGACTTCCGCAAGAAGATTAACAAGACTAATAAAATGAATAAATGTATTACTTAAATATAGTTGTTTTATGTATTATGTTGTGTTTTTATTTTTCTAAAGAATTAAAGCGGGAAAAGCGCTTGAAGTATCATTGATGCAGTGCAGGGGGGCCAGATGCCCAAAGGCGCATCGGTCCTTCTACCTCACCCATATATAACTTAGTTTGACAAAAAACGTAGAAAAGAATATCTGAATCAAATCTAGGTTGTTGCCATTAAGTTCAGCAATTGCACACATACAGGACATTTCCTGAATTTCTACGGCTCTTTCAGACATTGAAATGCTTAATCAAAATCATAAAATGATATGTGATATTTTTTCGTTTCATATAGAGTATTGTAAATACTTCATGTGTATCAATAACATTATAACATCAAACCCAAAGACAACAAATTTCAGAGAATAGGCCCTACCTAGTTTTATTATCGCCGGTCACTATACAATCGACCATCCCTAACTATACCTGTTCATTGGGTGAATATCGGAATCTGAATTTCTGAAATGACAAATACTATCTTTTTGAACAGCCAGAGCGCATCTGGAATGACAGGATAAATAGATAAATAGATAGGTAGGCGGATAGATAGACAGACAGACAGACAGATAGATAGATAGATAGATAGATAGATAGATAGATGTGGCAAGTTCCACCCGCCAAGCCCAGCTCTGGTGCTCACAAGTAGGGTAGA
Organism: Platynereis dumerilii; assembly: GCA_026936325.1. Taxonomy (NCBI): domain Eukaryota; kingdom Metazoa; phylum Annelida; class Polychaeta; order Phyllodocida; family Nereididae; genus Platynereis; species Platynereis dumerilii. The sequence continues at coordinate 13,061,764 of JAPTHN010000020.1, forward strand.
TTGATGAGATAGGTGAGAGAGTGGAAGTCCTCAATATGTTACAGATTTACCCCATGTGAGGGATCTTTACTTGCTCAGCACAGATAATGACACAAGGGGCCACCAATTTAAAGTCACATCCTAATGGTATCCAGCTGGAATTTTGCTCTTGAAGGTCCACTGAAAATTTCAGGTTCCCCAAGTGGAGTTTGAATCCATGCAGGCAAAGAACTTCAGCGGAGCTGGCGGGCACATTAACCACCACAAGATTCTCAGCATGGAACAATATAACAATCCTCCAGATGGCGCTTCAGTTTTTAGCTCCTTTAACTCCTCCTAGTGTAAATATAGTGAGAGAAAATGTGACAAGCAGACTAAAAGAATTTATAAGCTGCAGGCCAGCAACTTATCAAAACAAAAAAAGTTCAAATTTCTATATCGATTTTTTATTTGTTACATTGATTTGCCTCTGCTTAAAGAAATATTCAAAAGCTCGCATTAAAGTAACATTATTTAATTTTATGACAAAGGCAAAAAATGATGACTTTTCTAGGCCGAATTAAGGGATTTGTCCTATTCATTAGTTTTTCAATGTCCCCTGCTGTAACTTAAAATGATTTGAAAAAAATTGGCAGTGTAGCCCAATTTTTAAGTTTGTAAAATCATCATGTTTGATCAGTAATAGATATATTTATATTCCACCATCTTAGATATATAACTGCTAACTTCTCCATTTTTAAAATATTTTCTGCCAAGAGCTACAATTCCAACCTGTTTCGTTGCTAACCATTAGAATAGATACAAGTCATTCAACAGCTCCAGGCCTATGCAACAATATAAAGCCAGTTGCATGTCCTCTTTTTTCCAGGCAAGGCTGTGCATGGCTCGCCCTGATGCAGTTGTGCCTAAAATCAATGGCTCTGGCCTCAGCAGCTCAACTCGTTCACCTGCTACGGAGAATAGCATGACCCACTGCACACCATGGACAGGATGGCTGCTAAAATCATCTTACCAATATTCCTCATAGCTTCTGTTTTATTACCTTTAGAAGCTCAGACTGCTTGTGAGTATACATTTATTTTATTTCTCAAATGTCAAACCACCAGACCTACCATCTCTGATTCATCGTACATTATGTGTCCTGTAATATCATGTTTTTCAAAAATAGATGACTGATAGGCCCATGCATGTGCATTGATATAAAACATAACATGAATGCTGCTATCTTTAGATGTTACCTGTTGTTAAATGATGTTATTTATGCTGCATTTATCCAGCATGATAATCTGCAGTGAATATCTTCAGTACTTAGGTCTGAAGCTCCCAGATGCTGAAGTTCTGTTGGTTTTACTATATTTGGCGTTGAACCTAACTTTCAAGGCATTTAACTCAGCAATATCGTGGTCTGTTTCTAATGACATCCCTAATGCATGATTATGTTGCATCAATTTGACAAAAAGGTGAATACTGAAATATGCAATGGTGTCATTCCAAGAAATGAACACCCACACAGGGGCCTGCAAAATCTGTTTTGTTTCCAACTGAACAAACATTCCTCCTTTGATGGACTTTTATTTAAGATCTAATGTATATACGGTTATAGATGCAACTTGTGCTAATATAATCTTGATACAAATATATATAAATTATATAGACCTAATATTCATTCAATTGACAATGACTTTAAATATATCTTATTGTAAAAGAGCCTATTTTTGTATTTCATGATATAAACACACAAGCATGACAGTATACACAGAGTGTGTAATGAATGATGTTGAATATACATACACATAGCTGGGCAGTTGTATTGATCAATAAATGCCCACACACCTTGTATATGTATACTTGGATTATTATGATATACTTTACTCTTGGTTATTGTATCAGAATCAATACAAACAAATGGTAACTAGACTAGATGGTAATTAGTTTGTTTAAATGTGGTTTTTGTCTCATTTTCAAATTCAGCATACATAGATGATGATATGACTTTGTGTAAGACCAGTTTTATAAAGTAACCCATCTGTGGTGATATCTGAATACCCAACACTATCTTTGGCTCAACATTGGTTCTCATTTGTTGTCTATAATTATCTATGGCTATTTATTTTGGTTAAACTATAAATTACCATACAGGGCACTGAGGTTTTCTATGACCCTAAATGTCTATCTACTATGACTTAATATATCTGCAACAATTCAAGGATTTTTAAAACAATTTTGATTTTCTCTGTTTGATTATGATACTCTATCAGTACCCAATGGGTACATATACACCAATGGGTACATATACACCAATGGGTACATATACACCAATGTTGCCGCATCGTAACAATGTTATGACAACATCAACATCTTAGTGAAAATTACGTTGAATTGTATGGTAGAAATTATGATGTCGCAATTTTGTGAAGCAATGTGAAAATATGACACAATCAACCGACGTTGTGGCAACATTGACAGCGTTATGATAACATCTCAATGTTGTGTTCATGTTGTCGCTGCTGCAACATAATTTCTACCATACATTTCTGCTACATCACAAAAGATGAGCCTTCCACCAATTGGCAACGTGGTGTTTGCATTGTGTGCCCCTTGGATATCTATCAAGCTATCTATTGAGTTATCTATCTATCCAATGTATCTGTCAATTGATCGGTCTATCTATCAGTTGGTCTATCAATCTATCTATCTGTTTATATATCTTTCCATTTTATCTATCTATCTATCCAGCGATCTATCAGTTGATTGTTTTATCAGTCAGTTGGTCTATAGAATCGATATATCTATCCATCCATCCATCAATCTTTATGGTTAGTCTATCTTTCTATCATACAGTCAATCCGCCCATCTATTCATCGACATATTTGTTGAATGTTGATACAGTGATCTATCTATCCACCTACCTTGCAGTGACTCGGTCTATCTGTTGATCTCTTGATCTATCTATCTGTCTTCTTATCACTCCATCTACCCACATCTCTCTTATCTTTTGGCATGCCTCTAATCTCTCTATCTCTCTGTTTTACAATCATTTTTGTTAAATTGATTTACTTATCAATATTGACGTAAAACAAATCAATCATCTGCTTTAAATAGTTTCATGAATGAGCCAGGTGTGATATCAGAGATTTGACTGACTCAAAAATGTTGTTTCAGTGATCAATTGTCTGGCTTTTGACTTGAGGAAATTATCTCTTTTTTTTTGCAGAAATAATTCAGGACTTGTGTCAGTATAATGTTATTGTCAAAAACCATTTCATTCAGGATTCTGAGATAAATCTCGCTTTTATGCTTATCATAGAAAAAATGTGAAATAACAAATGTGTACTATTAAAATCATATAGCATTTTATTTCAGTTACGAGGACATATTGTTAAACTACTGAAATACTAACATCTTTCGCAGTGTAGAGTAACTTTACTATTTGGTCTGAAATTTCACATGCTATTGACTTTAAACATGGAAGTGGTTTTTAATCAATGTCCACATGTTTATTTGGACTGATGTTACATTGTGTTTTATTCTTGACAATTGAAGCCAACATGTGTGCAGCCAAATTGATTAAAATGTGAGTAAATAAAAAGACATGCTTCAAACTAATTTGCCAATTCAATGTTTGAAACTTTTCAGTGGAGGAAGTCAATGCTCACAATGTTTCTGTGAAGTTTTACCAGCTGCAAAAGTCAAAGGTGGGTTGCGCTATTATTTCCCTAATTTAGATAGTTGTCCTCAACATGGAATATTTTTGGAAGCTGTTCAACACAACCTTCTCCTCATTGCTGCCAATGGTCCTCATCCTGTCAAATTAACCAAGCATAGTGAATAAATACAAAATGTAAAGTCCCAATCATCCTTCAATAATGCTTCAAAAGTCCCATTCTGGTAAACATTTGATCACTCTCTTTTAATTCACAATGAAAAACTTCGAATATTTTGTTTGACTGAAACTAGCGCTATATAAATGCTTAGTTTATTATATATATATTAGTATATATAGTTTATATATTTATGATTTTTTTCTTATTTTCCCCAGTGGTTGAGCAGTGAGCCGAAATTCCGAAGAGTGCTCGCAGAAAACGCTAATGAATTCTGCGACTCGGAGCCATCACAGTGTGGGTTCCCTTCATCATGGAAGAGGCAAGGGTAAGATAGACTATTACATTTTTTTAAAATTCAATTAACTTTTTTCATATAATCATTGTTGGGAAAATGTCAATGTTATTGTCGTACTTTGTTTGACAATATAGCCACTAACCACTCTTATTCGCTATCACACAGTTTCTGTAAGATATATTCCATATTACAATCAAGACACCATCTCACCTCACCTCTGTAACATATTTACCTGTACTGCAAAGCCATATACATGTTAAAGGATACTAAATACAGTTTTTATTGAAGATGGAAACTTCTGACCTTCTAAAATAATGGATAAATCAATGGCATCATTCTCTCTGGTTTGACCAAATAAGGATACAGGCATAATTATCCCTTTCGAGTCTTCAAAAGGTCTACAAAGAAGCAACATATCCAATGGGAAATTTGTGACACCTTATGCCTCTTTTTATTTTGCAGTTATTTCAAAGAGCAAGATGTGAAAATCCAGTCCACCAAATCAGACCGCATTTACTTCAGCCTTGCACTATACTTGGTTATTCCGAACAATATTTCAAAACCAGAACTGACAAAGACAAAATACATTCTTCATAAGGACACAACAGAGGGTACGTATAGCTTCTATCATGAAGTCTATGAAGTTTTCATCATGTCAATGTTTCTCTCCAGAAACTTAAAATCAATGCCAATTTTTCAAGATAAGATGCGAAGAGGTACAATCAGTTATTTTCTTTCCATGTACATAACCTCGGCAGAACCACTGCAAATGGATTAAAATTTTGAGATTAACCTATTTATGAATCGATACAAAAATTGCACTAAAAAATGCACATATTACATGAAATAATGACAAATTTGTCCATTTCAGACATCATCGTGAAATCACGCAAAGAGCTTGATGATATCGTGGGATCAACAATTGTTAGTGTCGGAGAATTCCTTTTCACCCCGTCGCCCAATCACACGCGGAACATCGTGCTCATTTGCATATCCTTCATTGTCGTACTTATCGTGTCTGGTATCGCCATCTACTTCAAGGTCAGAGAGTAAGTAACGCGCTTTATTGTTATAACTTAACTTGCGAGTAAAAGCCAGACCATCACGGCTACTTTGTATGCTCATGAGTTTTTATAATGTATGGAGGAGAGCAGAGAAAACCAGTTTCAGAGCTGCAAGATATTCAGAAGCTGATCTGATGGAATTTCATTTTGTATGAAGGACGATATTTTGCTCCAATGCTTTGTATATATGTATGTAATATTCACAACACACAAGCACAGCATAGGTCTGTGTCGTGTGTGATATATTTCATGGAATCAGAACGTTCAATTCTCTTGGCTTTCTGCTTCAGAATACCGTCACACAGCAAAGATAATAGCTGCAGTGACATTACAAATGCTTTTAAATATTTCCTCAGTTGTAATACCATAATACTTGTTCTCTGTAAAAGCAGTTACGTCTCTTAAAAGTCATTTGACAGTAAAAAACCGTTGCTATTACGGCAGGTATCAATGTTTTAACGGTAACTATACAAAGTCTGTATAATATGTATCGCATAGCTGAAGGAACTTGTTTGAACAATCTATGGAGGATTTTATATACTGACCTCCATTTCCTTTGCAATGGACCAGTTAAGGCTACCATAATTATTATAGAGCCACTATAGAAAGTACTGTAAGCTAAAACAGAAGCATACAGTAAACAATCTCCTGTATTCCAAGCCATACCACAACCCAGCCTGGTCTGGTAGTTACCACCCCCCACTTGGTAGCTTCCAGGCACAGCTATGACCTTGATTGATTGACCAACCATAGGCATTCTGGTGTAATATGATCAGGGCCACCGTGACAGGCAATAAACCAGTTATCGGAAGATGAGCTTTGGCTATAACCAATTAAGTCGAGTAATTTAGGAAAATTAACTATCGTATTGCCTGACCGGGAGTAAGCCACTGAAATTGAGATGGTGGGCAATACAATGTCCGATCAATATATCCTAATCATATCGTATGACATATATCTGTAGAATTTGCTCTGTTTTTTCACATTTGCAGGTGAACAAGTACTTCATATTTGTCAGGTTCAAAAATACAAGTTCTTTTAAGTTCATGATGTAATATACTCCCTTTCAGTGAGGAAAAAATACTATAACTGACATGATTCCAGACAGATTATGGAGTGAAAAAAAATTCTCTACCAGTCCCTAATGCAAAACAGCTTTTCAGTTTTAACATTGAAGAAATATTAGGCCTACAGCCAAACACTTTGATATAGAATTAGAGTGGACTGTGGCACTGTGAAAGTGGCACTTCGTGACTCATGATAGCCAATGAAGTGTCATCTTCTCTACTTTCAACATGGGAAACATAGAGGCTGTTTGATTAGTCATGATCAAGAGAAAGCCATTTGACTTCTCATAACGGATTTTAGAGTGAAAATCAGATACATGATCCTTTTGTTTTATTGCTGTCACCAACAAGTGGAATACGTCTCCTTCAATCAAATTAACATTGAAAGTATTGGGTTTGATCATGACAAATCATCAGCATGATGACACACGAAGTGCCATTTTCACAGTACCACAGTCCACTCTAATCCTGTATCAAAGTGTTTTGCTGTAAGACATTTACATGTAGAACTAAATGTGTGCATTGGAATAACAATTATGGGACGCCAATTACAGACTTTCTTGATTGGTGTTATGCTTGTTTTCTTTTGCGGACCGACAAAACTAACTATGGTGTGTCCCCATATTTCGATATGTTGATCATAACCTAGATTCAATACATTTATACTATGTGTGCACTTGGTATATACGCTGAGTGTTAGTTTCAAAATAGATCAATGAAAATATGATGATGACACACAACACCTGCGGTTTGAAATAGTAACTTAAGTTCAAAATATAGAGTTTATGATAGGAAAACAAATTTTGCCTTTGTAATGATTTGTAAGCAGTGAGCAATGGCCATTGAAAGGAAGAAGTAGATATAAATAAATATGCACTGCAAATTAGAAACAGCAGTATTACATTCTATAATATTAGGTTTATTTAGATGTGGAGGGGTCAGGGTTAGGCTTAGGTTTCCTAGAATATGACATGTATCCAGCAAGCTGGACCTCGATGGGCTCTGGAGAGGATCAACCGGCATCGATCAGGGATCACCCTAATGTCAGGACTGGTATATATGTAGACCGGTTCATGTCTGGTGTAAGGACCAAATAGTTCTATGGTGTAACAATAAGGGTTGTTTGGCTCATAACATAATGTTTCAGCCAACGGTCATGACCAATGATTTTATGGAATAAACAGTCGCATTGGAACTGCTTATTCTGAAATTGGTCTTGAGCTGGGTACACTTCTATGGTGATATTTGGTGTGGCTGGTTGATCATGAAACTGTTAGTGTTAATGAGTACCCAAAAAATGGTTTTGAAGACGAATAACCAAATAGCACATGTTGTTCCTGCTTACTGCCAGAACAATCTTCAATCTGTTTCAGATGGTTAAAAATAGTTTTGTTAATTTTCTATAAAAGCATTTAAGCAGCTACTGCTTAGTTCTGGGTACAGTAAAAATACATTGCTGACAGGTGATGAAGAGAAACAATTATTATGCCTACAATGGTGCTCTAATGATGGACATCCTCTTAAAAGAAGCACTTATAGCTTTAACATTCCTAAAACAGAATCCGCACCTTTTCTGATAGACCACAGCAGCAAGATTAGAAATAGCAATACAAGACATAATTCAGTAGCGAATCCAGAGGGGGCGGTTTAGGGGCTTCAAATTCCCCCCTCCTTTGGGCCTGTAGATTTTAATGTAAAAAACTAATTAAAATCCCGATATTTTTACTACATTTCCATTTGTAACCTTCTCTCCCGTCCAACATTTTCTGGATTCGTCCCTGTAAATTTGTCTTTATTATACATCTTTGAATAGTTCATAGACATTTGCACACAGCTTCATCTGACCATCAAAACAGCTGAGCAAGCTGGCAGACAATGAAAATGAAATAATGCTAGGCCCTCCAGTTTCCCTACTTCTATGTTGCAAGATTAACAAAATAACGTGCACAAGGCACTTTAAAGGGCATTCTGCACATCATCTAGCTACTGATCCGAAGTCCTGGTTATCTTGTAGCTGTTGCTACTACATAATAGGGCATACAAAGTAGCAACACATTGATGAAGCATGCAGTGGTGTTTCATTCTAATTGCTGACCTCTTGTTGTTTTGACAAATTCTCAGTGAGCTACAGTGCCGCCTGTAAGTAAGTGAAACGCATGACATTGTGCCATTGCATCAATGCTAAACGTCCTCAGCCAAACTGCTTGTGGAGGCATGAATTCTCATCGGATGAAAGGGAAACAAAGTGGGTCATAAAGACCGATGTGTGAGGCAAGTGGGATAAAAATAGCAGCCCATTTTCTTTGCTGTAGTCGGAGTTAAGTATGGGTCAAAGTATTTGATAAGTAAGTGAACCACCCTTCCCTATGTTTTAACATTGGGCCTGCGTTTCACTTACTTATCAAAGATTTTGACCCATACCTAACTCTAACTACAGCAAAGAAAATTGGCTGCTATTTTTATCCCACATGGCTCACATATCAGCCTTTATGACCCAAAATGTTTTCCTCTCATCAGATGAGAATTCGTCGTTCCAGAAGCATTTTGGTTAAGGATGTTTAACCTTGATGCAATGGCACAATATCATGCGTTTCACTTACTTACAGGCGGCACTGTATAAATAGATTTAGGGTACATGCGGAAGCCCGTCAATGACATTACAGGACTCCCTCTTTCCAGTTTTCCTTGGATGGTTTTCCTGGTCTCTAAAATGGTATTCAGACAATGTGCATGTTCCTGTAAAGTTGATCAACACAATCTTGGGCAAATTAAACCCCGTGTTAAAAGTTTGAATGAAATTGGTGCTGTATTTTTTCTCAAAATTCGCCCATAAGATTCCAGAGAAGACCAATAAAAATCGGACAGAATGCCCTTACTAGCTGATGAAAATATCTTTCTGAAGCTGGACATTTTGAGCGAAAAGCACTAAGTTCATCTACTCATTTTATTATATTGACTGAAATTCTATTTACTATTTTGGCTCAGAGCACAAGTTTTGTGCTAATGAAAACATCAAACAAATACTTGACAATGCTAGGATTGTGGTTGTTATGACAACAACATGATGTTGCTATGGCAACAGGCAAAAACAAATTGAGGATGGCATCTGTTGTGGTGAATATTTGATTACCGGGTAGATCAACATGACATAATTGATCTGGATGGATCTGCTATCTGTTGCTCCAACCCGTTGATTGCAGTGTGGAATAACTTCTGTAAAATCTGTATTAACTTATACCGTAAATAATGTTTTGACATTATTGAAATTTTACACATGGTAACTACCGGTACGAGCTTGAGACCGGCCAGTGTAAATTAAAATATGTTGAACAAACTATAAATATTATATGCGGGATAAACATGGATATGCTGCGAGCAACCAACACATACGAAAGTCACAGCGCAATTTAACAGTGAGGCTCATAAACAATTCTTGCACTAATGAGACTGTGGTGTGAAGGCAATTGAGATTTTGAATTCGACAGGCAATGATAGGAAGATAAAGTTCTAAAGAAAATTCTCATTTCCGAAGATTAGAGCAGAATGTCCACAGGAATGATTTAGAAGAGATGTTCTGATTGAATCAGGAACAGCTGTGACGTCCTCCCATGACATAACACTTCAACAGCATCAAATTTTATTTTAAGTTTAATTATTTTTCCCATTACAAATGACATATGTATCAATTGTGATATTTATAGATGTCAATAAAAGAATATATATATATTTTATTTCGCGCAGAAAGGACAAGGACTATGGAATAAAAGTAGACAGCCTATCCCTCTAAGGCTATTATGGTATCTATTCTATAATTAGTTATCACACCTTTTAGTCCTTAGAACAGCAATGTTGCAGTGTAGACATGAGATGATGACAATGGAATAACGCAGGGCTCTCCAATTTTCCATGTTTCTACTTCGGAAGATAAACATTGATAAAACTCTTGTGAAACTAGATATTGAACAAGCACTTGGGCCAATCAAGCGGATAGAAGACAAATCAGATCCATAGGTCTAATCATCTACATTTAGATGCACTCTGCAAATAACTACAGCATGTAGATACAAAGATATATTTCTAAAATGGTGGTTTCTTCTTTTCTGCAGCTGAAGAAATCTCATTGATGTGGTGTGCATTGTCACATATCAAATTGATTGAAATCTAATTTAGTTGGATGTTAATTCATTTGCTTTATGTGGAGCACAAGAAAGTGATGCCAGATAATTTGTGAGTGGAGTATTTCAGTCACATCTCTGTGCTCTCGGGAGGAGTTGCTTTCTGCTCCAAACCTACTTCTCTAATTGGTTGTCATGGAAACACTTTTTGTCAAGTATTTTTTGGCCCCTCGATACTTTAGGTAAATAAGAAGAAATAAACAATTTTATGGCATCTTGTTTCACATAATATAGTATATAATTATATATACTGTAAATGTCCATGTTATGCAGAAAATGTGGATACATTGAGAAACAGATTGCTATGAATTTTATTTACGATAGCATGCAGCTGGTTTGCTGAACTTCGCTGTACAGACAACAGGCTGTTGAAGTAATGCTCCACAGACATTCCTTGATGAGCGGTAGGGTGGCCTAAAAATGTACAGGAAAATTTTTTTTTCTGAAATTCACATCGCATACCCCCTCATTTTAGGAGAAATGGTGAAAAAAGCACCTTGTTAAAATTTCATGAAAATCAGTCAAGTCTAAGTGGTCTCTCAAGGCCCCTCAATTCTCACCAAAAAGAAACATTTCAACCATTTTCGCCAATACGCGGTTAGCCACAACTTTGTGAATTTTTAATGAACAACATTCTAATTGCAATGGTTGGAAAGGTATCAAAATTAGCTTCAATTTGCATACCAACATTAATGGTCTAGGATGATATCTTGACTCCCATGGACTCTTCAGCTGACAGTGCTAATGTGCGAAAGTGTTTACTGAATGACTAAACCTGTTCAAGAAAAGATTTCCATTAAATTTCACTGTCAATTAACATGTTCTTATTCTCCAAAAGGCAGGATGACCCGATAAAGCATAAAACTTTTTTTTTTACCATGGAGAAACCCGCTTTATGAGCTGTAAAGTTTTAATGTTAGATTTTGTCTAAAGTGCTGAAAACATCGGAGAGGGGCTGTTGCATTTCATAGTTTAACTTCATAAGAGTTAAATATAGGACAACATAATCTATATCATGTGAAACATAAGAATATTGTCTTTCAAGTGGTACCCATCATGGTGCCCTGTAATAAATTTGGATGAAGATATGAATTTGAAATACTACGATTCCCGACTGCTATTTTATGTGTTTGCGACAAACTTCAACATAAAATTTCATCACTCATAAACCGGGCATTCCCATGGTCAAATATCTTTTCTTTTTAAATATTTGGTCATTCTTGAACTGGGAAAATAAGAATCATGGCAATTTAAAGCAAAAAAAAAAAAAGCCTGGCTTTTATCAGGATCGGTCGTTCAGCAACAATTTCATTCACGAAAAGTGTAAACTGAAAAGACCATGGGAGTTGAGATATTATCTTAGACCAATAATGTTGGTATGCAAATTGAAGCTCTTTTTTAGCCCTATCCAACCATGGTATTGGAAATGCAGTACTGTACAAATTGACTAAGTTATGAGGAACCGCGTATTTGCGAAAATGGTTGAAATTTTCCTTTTTGCTAAGAATGGAGGGGCCTTGAGAGACCCCTAAGACTTAACCGATTTTCTTGATATTTTTACAGGGTGCTTTTTTCACAATTTCTCCTAAAATGAGGGGGTATGCGAATAGAAAATCAAAAATTTTGTTTTTTGGGCCACCCTAATGAGCGGCACATGTGTCTCTGGAGGGCTGCACTATTTATACCTTTTTGCAGACATTCCGAATATGATCAAAAGAACTTACCTTTTCTGTTTATCTTTCCAGATCTCGAGACAGAAAGAACTTGCGCAAGAAAGTTATGCAACAAAAAGCCGCAGACCGAGGGTCAAGCAGAGAGAATATTGCCATAGTTCGGCCGTCAGAGAAGGAACCGGTTGTCATGGTTACACCTCCTCAGCGGTCCAGTAGCCCTCCTCTGAAGAGTTACAGAGAGCCAGCGTCCAATGACCACAGTCAGCGTAAACCGGAACGGGAAAGTTTTCTTCATCTACGAGGTCGTGCAGCCCCGTACGCTCTGCCAGAAAGGTATTTAACCACATGCAAACAATTCATCTTGAACATTTGTTCTGCTTGCAAAGATTATTTTATAGCACTTGTTGTTGGTTGCAATTCGAACACACCAATCTTGAAACAAAGCCTGAATGGTTTGCACTTTTTCATGAGGTTAATGAAAATATTTCGAATGTCACTTTTGTTTCAATCCTTTATTTTTTTAAGAATAGATTTCTTCACTCTTTAACATTTTTCATGAGCACTTGTGAATATTTAGATTGTGTCTTTACCACATTGCATTATTTTTTGATTGACCTTGCATTTTGAGTCATTTTTGATAATGAAAAGGTCTCTTTTTTGGTTGAGTCTCTATTGAAGCATGTCAACGAGTTAATTTCTTTCTAGTTAGCCACACTTAAATCCATTATATTATTTTGCACCGTGCTTTAATGAATAATGCCTTTCTTTTCAGCTCCATCATTACCGCTCCACCAGACAAAGTAAAATTTAAACCATGGGTGTGTTTTGTACATAGTGAATTTTATTATTTACTATTTTATTACTTAATATTTTAATATTTTCCATTTAAAATTGAATAAAACATTGGACAAAAAAAAAAGAGGTATGCAGAATTGGTCATCTTTTCTCCAGCTCCCTGGATTGTTTTAGCAAAAACGTTTACACCGTGACCAAGATTGAATCGACTTGAAAAAGCATTTCAAGAAAGTGAACTTGCAAACTTTTAATGATATAAATTATCCTTTTATATATCGATGAGGCAAAAGTACTGCATAATATCTGCAACAAAATTGCTTAAACTAAGCCCAGACCTAGATGCCTCATATTTTGTCTAAGTGTATAATCATCATCTCTTCAGGAAGGTATATTATGATCATTGTGTTTCTTTGATTTGTTTCGCTTTAGTCCTGTTTAATTGCGTTGGTTATTGGTGTCGTTTTTTATGTTGGTGCACAATTCGGTTGCCACGAAGAGTTGTCTCCCTTCTCACGACCTCTTCCGGTCAAGGGGTGATGCCGTGTGTGTCCAAAAGATGTATCACCACTCAAATATCTGCCATGGTTGATTCTGGCATCCACAAAGAGGTTGCTTGAAGGGATATTGCTTGTTACGTTTATGAATGAAATGCCACCCAACAAACACAATTACGTTTAAATTACGTTTATAAACGGTCGAAAATCCGTTGAAAAACCGTTTTTTCACTACGTTTAAATTATGTTAAATTGGATGGTCCAAAAAACATGATTTTAACGTTTTACACCAACGGTCAGAATTATGTCATGACGATGTTTCCAAAAACTGTTTTTCAATTACGTCAAATAATCAGCCAAATCATGTTTTCATTAAACGGTTTTCCAAAAACGTTTTTTTAACGTTATTTTGATGTTTTCTCCCACGGTTATAATTAACATATATTTTCTGTTTATTTGACATTTTTAATACACTGATTTAGGGAACATTTATTCAATGCATTTGAAAAATGTTTTTAGAATGCTTGCTAATTCATGCGTTTATAACATTATTTGGAGAATGGTTATATTACGTAATGAATGAACCGTTATTTGACGTATTTGGAGGATGGTTTCATTACGTGATGGAGAAACCGTTATTTTTACGTTTTGAGGAAACGTTTTTTCAACATTTTTGGGAAACGTTTTTATTACGTTGGGGGAAAACCATTTTTCAAGCGTTTTATTGAAATGTTCTTTCAACATTGGAGGAGGAATGCCTTTATTATGATGGGGGTGTTGGGGCGCAGGGGTATACATTTGATTTTTCGTTTTTGTTGTTTTTTTTGGATCTTGAGGATCTTGTGTCACTGCTGGCCTCATCATGTTCTTCCACTGCAAAGAAAGTATTTGTTGTCAGTTTTTCCATAGTGACATAATAGATAATGCAAAATATGAAATGTCAATAATTCAAAGGCCTTTGCTGTGAGTATGTGTATAAACCTCACAGAAAGAAGGGGATAAGACAAAAAATATAACAAACGAGAAGAGATTCAGAGAAGGCAGGTAAAAAAGAAAGGAAGATAAGATTATTGAAGGACAGAGAGACAAAAGTTCAGACAGGAAGACAGGAAGGAATGGATAAAATGCATAGAAAGGATGTCTTAGAAAAAATAAAACAGGAAGGATAAGGTAGATTAGCCAGATGGGAAAGATAGAATAGATTAGCAACATAGGAAGGATAAGGTAGATTAGTTAGAAGGAATGACAATATAGTGAAGACAGAGGATATATATAGAAGATAAGATAGGAAGGGCAAGATAGATACGATACACAAGATTGATCAGATAGACAAGGTCAATTAGATTGGTTTGATAGAAAAGATAAGATAGAAAATCGACCGATCGATGGTTAGATGGATAGAAAGATAAATACATAGATAGATTAATAGAAAGATATAGATAGATAGAGATAGATAGATAGATAGATAGATAGATAGATAGATAGATAGATAGATAGATAGATAGATAGATAGATAGATAAATAACTAGATAGCCAGGTTGATAGCTAGATAGCCAGGTTGATAGCTAGATAGCCAGATAAATAACTAGATAGCCAGATAAAAAGCTAAATGACAAGAAAGATAGCAAAGCCAAACAGATGGCTAGATAGATAAATAGCTGGATAAGAAGTTGGACAGTCAGATTTAGGTAGCTAGATAGCTAGATGGCAGATATATTTCTAGATAGTTTGACCGATAGCTAGATAGCCAGATAGATAACTAGATAGATAGACTGATAGCTAGATAACCAGCTAGCCAGATTGATAGCCAGATAGCCAGATTGATAGCCAGATAGATAGCTAGTTAGCCAGACTGATAGCTAGATAGCCAGATAGATAGCTAGATAGCCAGATAGATAGCTAGTTAGCCAGACTGATAGCTAGATAGCCAGATAGATAGCTAGATAGCCAGATAGATTGCTAGATATTGATTGCCAGATAGCCAGAAAGGTAGCAGGACACGTAGCTAGATAACCAAATTTATATAGATTACTTGGTAGATAAATAGCTAGATTGGTTGCAGGATAACCAGATCTAGGTAGGTAGCTAGATAGCCATATAGATATCTAGATTTCTAGATAGCCAAATGGGTAGCTGGATAGCCATATTGATCGCTAGATAGTCAGATAGACAGCTAGATAGACAGACAGATAGCTAGATGACTTGATAGATAGATAAACAGCCAGATAGATAGCAAGATAGGTAGTTGGATAGCCAAATAGCCAGATTGACATCTAGATAGCCAGATAGATAGATAGATAAACAGCCAGACGGATAGCTAGATAGGTTGCTGGATAGCCAGACAGGTTGCAAGTTAGCCAGATAGTTAACTACATAGTCAGATTAATAGCTACATGTATAGATAGCAAGAGTGATAGCTAAACAACGAGATAGATAGCAAGATAGTCAGATAGATAGCTAGATAGCCAGTTAGATAGGTAGATAGCTATATATAGAGAGATAAATAGCTGGATAGTTAGCTGTACAGTTCTAGATAGGCATATTATACCTCTCATTTGCTCCCCAGTCACCATTTGCAGTATTTTTCTTGTCAATCTGGAAAGAAATCAGTTGAATACATTAGTTCACAAAATATTACTTGTCAGAAAAATAATAACATGATTTGTAATTTGTGGAAAATAATAAAAGTGAAACTCACATAGTACTGCAAGTGATGTTCACAGTCCTGGATACCAATGCAGAATGGCAGAATTGTATCCAATCTTGAAGCCTGTTCACTGAACCATGCATTTAACCCCAATTAATGCTTGCATAATTCTGAGATAATGAGCTATGTTCTGGTCTATTCAGAGCTATTTAGTAGGTAATTTGACACTCAGCTTCAATCTGCAAACTATATGGTTATATTAATACTTGTATATTTAATTTGAGGGGTTGTGAAACCTAAATTAGCATTGGATTTGTACTACATCTGGCTATAAGAAACCTACATGTACATGTACACATTTATGCAATGCAAATAATATTTCATTAGAAATAATTATACTGTATATATCATTATAATGGCATACTCATCATATAATTTATGTATAAAAATAGTTCTTACAATTATACAGAATTAGTAGCAGCTAGAAAGATAATTTTATGATAGGCCCATAGATGCAAACTTATTGTGCAATTTCATCTTTTTAAATCTATCTGTATAAAGTTAGTGACAGAATAGCTATATTTGAATTAAAATTGAAATATATATGGATGCTTTAAAGGTAGGCCTATAAAATGACTCAAATGTTTGTTACAGGTACTGAGGTTTTAAAATTAATCATATAATATTATGCAGTTACTTAGCTATTACTTTTTTTAATATTAAGTTCATTTGAACTTTTTTGAAGCATTGAGTAAAATGTTCATGGTTCATTATTATTTCTCTGTCATTTTGGCTGACCCTTGCACAGTGTGTTTCATTAAAGCAAAAAAAAAAGCCTGAGCTGTAATCTTATTAATGTCCTCTTTCATTAAAACCCACTTTAGAGCCAATATTGAAATAATGTGTGCTCTGAATGACTCTCCATTTGATTTATTTAATTACACAGTTACTTAAACAACTAAAAGAGTCGGACTCAAGGTTACATAACTCAAATGTCCGACTCATAAAAACATACCCTATAATGCCAGGGCTTATTAGATATAAAATATCCATGAAGAATTAATAACTTGAAAATTGAAATTGATGGAAATGAACAAGAAACTGATAATTATCATTACTATATATCTATCTATCTATCTATCTATCTATCTATCTATCTATCTATCTATCTATCTATCTATCTATCTATCCAATCTATCTATCTAATCTATAGATCTATCTAATCTATCTTTCTATCTGTCTAATTCTGGGACGCATGATACTGCATGGTAATTTTAACATGGGAAAGATTGGACGGACCTCAGAGGAAACACCATGTTTTAGGTGCTGCTGCAGCCACATGTGACAACATTTTGTGTTTTTCAATTTTAGTAAAAAATTCACTGCACAGCAACGGAGGCAGATAGGAAGATGATTTTAGGGGCAAAAGATGCGCATATTAACGGGCTAAGTGAATATTAGCTTCCTGTCCTAGTTGTTTTATTTTTTTCTTCAGAATAAAGCATTAAGTGGCCGAAAAACGTCATTTTCTCCAATTTTTTGTGTGACTTTTTTGTGTTGAGAGGGCCTAAAGTCCACAAATTTTGAAAAACACAACTTCAACAGAACCTATCATTGAGTATATCATATGTGGATTCCAAAAGTGTGAATCATTTTTTTGTAGGTGAAATAGTTGTTGATTAATGATGAGATACATTTTAACATGCAAGTGAAAAGAAACACAACTCGACTGACTCAGGATAGTTGAATATGTTCATGTAACACAGAGTGATACAGGCTAGCATGACATGCTCAGACATTTCTGAGTCTAAGCTTTTGATTTAAAAACAATTTATGTTATGGCAACCTCATGCAGGGTCTTCAACCAAACATGTTTGCTGTAATCACTTTCCACATATTAACAACGTAAGAATAATGTATTTTCCATGCTGCAGAAAAACGTTTTCAAATAACATATTTTTAACGTTTTCATTATACATATTAGAAACGTTAAACCATGAAGTTAAAAGTTTAACATTGTCGTTCAGTTTAAAAATTCTGTTGAAAAACGTTTTTTTTTTTCAAATGTTTTCAAATTGATCATTTATAATGCTTTAAGGGCACATAGCCAATGCTGGTCGAAAAATAGGTTTGTGCTGTCCAGAAGAACGTATATATTAGGGTGGCCTAAAAATGTACAGGAAAATTTTTTTTTCTGAAATTCACATCGCATACCCCCTCATTTTAGGAGAAATGGTGAAAAAAGCACCTTGTTAAAATTTCATGAAAATCAGTCAAGTCTAAGTGGTCTCTCAAGGCCCCTCAATTCTCACCAAAAAGAAACATTTCAACCATTTTCGCCAATACGCGGTTAGCCACAACTTTGTGAATTTTTAATGAACAACATTCTAATTGCAATGGTTGGAAAGGTATCAAAATTAGCTTCAATTTGCATACCAACATTAATGGTCTAGGATGATATCTTGACTCCCATGGACTCTTCAGCTGACAGTGCTAATGTGCGAAAGTGTTTACTGAATGACTAAACCTGTTCAAGAAAAGATTTCCATTAAATTTCACTGTCAATTAACATGTTCTTATTCTCCAAAAGGCAGGATGACCCGATAAAGCATAAAACTTTTTTTTTTACCATGGAGAAACCCGCTTTATGAGCTGTAAAGTTTTAATGTTAGATTTTGTCTAAAGTGCTGAAAACATCGGAGAGGGGCTGTTGCATTTCATAGTTTAACTTCATAAGAGTTAAATATAGGACAACATAATCTATATCATGTGAAACATAAGAATATTGTCTTTCAAGTGGTACCCATCATGGTGCCCTGTAATAAATTTGGATGAAGATATGAATTTGAAATACTACGATTCCCGACTGCTATTTTATGTGTTTGCGACAAACTTCAACATAAAATTTCATCACTCATAAACCGGGCATTCCCATGGTCAAATATCTTTTCTTTTTAAATATTTGGTCATTCTTGAACTGGGAAAATAAGAATCATGGCAATTTAAAGCAAAAAAAAAAAAAGCCTGGCTTTTATCAGGATCGGTCGTTCAGCAACAATTTCATTCACGAAAAGTGTAAACTGAAAAGACCATGGGAGTTGAGATATTATCTTAGACCAATAATGTTGGTATGCAAATTGAAGCTCTTTTTTAGCCCTATCCAACCATGGTATTGGAAATGCAGTACTGTACAAATTGACTAAGTTATGAGGAACCGCGTATTTGCGAAAATGGTTGAAATTTTCCTTTTTGCTAAGAATGGAGGGGCCTTGAGAGACCCCTAAGACTTAACCGATTTTCTTGAAATTTTTACAGGGTGCTTTTTTCACAATTTCTCCTAAAATGAGGGGGTATGCGAATAGAAAATCAAAAATTTTGTTTTTTGGGCCACCCTAGTATATATATATTCAACATTTTCATTCAACATTTTTTCCAAGTTAAAGAAATACGTTTTCAAAAAACATATATCTAACATTTTCTTGAAACATTCTTTCAATGCTGAAGTCAGGTGTTAAATCGACATTAAAACTTTACCAACATTCAGAATGTCAGAATAATGTATTTTATGCATTACAGACACTTATTTTCAGGTAACATAATTTCAACATTTTCATTAAACGTTTTTTCCACGTTAAAGAAATACGTTTTCAAAAAACATATTTCTAACATTTTCTTGAAACATTCTTTCAATGCTAAAGTCAGATGTTAAATTGACATTAAAACTTTACCAACATTCATAATGTCAGAATAATGTATTTTATGCATTACAGAAACATATTTTCAGGTAACATAATTTCAACATTTTCATTAAACGTTTTTTCCACGTTAAAGAAATACGTTTAAAAAAAACATATTTCTAACATTTTCTTGAAACATTCTTTCAATGCTAAAGTCAGATGTTAAATTGACATTAAAACTTTACCAACATTCAGAATGTCAGAATAATGTATTTTATGCATTACAGACACTTATTTTCAGGTAACATAATTTCAACATTTTCATTAAACGTTTTTTCCACGTTAAAGAAATACGTTTAAAAAAAACATATTTCTAACATTTTCTTGAAACATTCTTTCAATGCTAAAGTCAGATGTTAAATTGACATTAAAACTTTACCAACATTCAGAATGTCAGAATAATGTATTTTATGCATTACAGACACTTATTTTCAGGTAACATAATTTCAACATTTTCATTAAACGTTTTTTCCATGTTAAAGAAATACGTTTAAAAAAAACATATTTCTAACATTTTCTTGAAACATTCTTTCAATGCTAAAGTTAGATGTTAAATCGTCATTAAAACTTTACCAACATTTATAATGTCAGAATAATGTATTTTATGCATTACAGAAACATATTTTCAGGTAACGTATTCTCAACATTTTCATTAAACGTTAAAAATACGTTAAACTTTAACGGTTGGAATAACACGTTTTTCATTAACATTGAAATTTGGTTAAAAAAACGTTATCAAATAACGGTTTGAGCACCGACCGCTATAAAACCGTTGAAAAACCGTTTGTGTTTGCTGGGCAGGCTTCCTCCATTCAGAGGTTGCACTAGAACCACATCAGATGACGCCATACAACTATTAAGTCTGAAACTTGAATCTTTTCGGGTGATATCGAAAAATGATAGCGCACTCAGCCAGTGCAAGACCGATACATTTTGTATTGTGACTTATGATGGCATGAAGATGCTTAGTTTAAATATTATATAATGTGTCCATGTAGTAAGTATCAAATTGTATGTGCATGCATAAATGAATGTGTAGAGTGAACTATACTTATTTTCCACGGTCAATATTTTGTACTTGTATTGTGGGTATACATAGATTTTGTTAACATGTTAAATCTCTAATACCTACTATTTGTGGATGTACTGTAACAGTGTCTAAATATATAGCAATGTAGTTACTTGCAATACTGCATTGTGTATGTCTGTATACTAGTCAATCTCTCTGTATATATATATATATCATACTATCATGATTCTATTCTTTATGTACCTATTTCTATGGTTATATGTTGACACTTTCTTGATATCAAGCAATGTGAGACACAACACTGAAACAGTCAATCAATAAATTAATAAATCAATCGATTCTGTCAATTATCTGATCACTGAAACAACCAACCAATGTGCTGTCTGTTGCATACGCTAAGTGTGACCACTTAGTCAGTAATTGTAGATTTTATATATAATTAACAATTATAAAGAAAGGTGATGAAGATGTCAAATTTATGTCTCACTCTATGAATTCAATGGTTTCACTATATATGTAGGTAATTAGCTATAAAATAAGAAAATCGATCATCTGTAATGTCAAATGATTGTCAGATAAGGTATTAATAGTAGTGCCAAAATCTGACCAAATACTTGTTACCTCTCTGATCTAAAAACATCTATTGTTGTCCATAAATACTTCTCTGTTTAATTCATGCTAACGCCACATTCTTTGTCTTTCACCAGAAGCAGTCCGAAAAGTCAGGCCATGAGACGCCAGTCTAGTGGGTCTGGTTGCTATGACAACCTGTGTCATGAGAGCGAGGCTTCCAATCACCAATCTCCAGAGAAGACATTCAAGAGATATTGACCAATCGTAACGAAGAGACTTGCTTCCTCTATTGCACTCGGCTGTGCAATGTCAATTTCACTTGTTGGAACGTTCAGCCAATCAATCAATATTGCAATTAGAACTTGATCTGAGTGCAATTAATATCATTGCAATTGCACACTTTGACGTAAGTGCAATCATACTTATAAGGAATCTTAATTTAAAGCATAATTGCAATCCAATCTACTTTATTGAAACTTGTTTCATAAATGGAATAAACAATTTATACACAGAGATATCTGAGAAATGTTTATTATCTTTAGAGAAAGGAAACAGAAATTTGAGCAAAATATGAGTCATTTTACGTTCATCAAAAAGACTTCTTTGCTATATGATTATATGCATTTTTTGTATCACTGTATTATGATATTTGAATATAAATGTTTTGATGCTCTTTTGTATTTTTCATTCCATTGACAACATTAATATCTTTCTATTGATTGTATAGCGTCCATTTTATAACTTAAATATGGATGTTATGCCTTTGCTACATGTATATAATATATCCTATCTGACTTGGTCAGGAACGCTGCTATTACTTTACGGTGTTGTGTGTGTATATTTATGTTTCTGTATCACAATCAGGGAAAAGTGATATCATATACTCTGGCGTTCTGATTTCCATAGATTTGCAAGTTTGATTATGAGAATTTTCTCTGCATTTTCTATAGCATATAGTTTGAGAAATGATGTCCCCAGTTCCATGTTTTATATTATTAATAATATTATTAATAATATACCACTCTCTTTCTCATCAGTGTAATATAGTACAACTAACCTAGAAATTTCTTGAATTTTAGATATTTTCTAAACATCTTTTCAATACTTTTAGTGCATTAATATCTGTTCTTGGTGTTTCGATTATCAATATTTAGTTCTGTTTCCACTCTGGATTGTTTTTCAATGTTTCATTTAGAAGAAACGCTTTAAAGTAGCACCAGGTAGTATATGGTGGACTAGGAAAATCTTTGATAGCTTCGATAATTGACTGTTTTTCATAATCAAACATGTTTCAAAGCTTGACCATGTAATCATACCCAATGACCTGCTGTTGGATATAATATATTTGAATTCAAAATTGAATTGTTCGTCCATGGACTAGTTATAGTTTGAATGAGAAATATACAATTTCGAAGGATGTTTCCATATTTTAAATACTCTATGCATGTATAGTATTTATATACTTGCAGTCAACGTATGCCCGAGTTGTGGAAGTTGAAAGGCGTGGAACTCAATATGACTGCTCTTTAATTCTTAGTTACTATTAGATATATACACGTATGCTTGCCTTGATTACTTTGAAATGATTACTAGCTTTGTATAATTGAAACAGCTGTACAAAACATTGTAGACAACAATATTAATTGCTGAAATAAATTATTTTATTTTAAATATCAAATAATTGCTCCTTTTGTTGTATTATCAGATTTTTGAGCACCTGTCTCTTGGCTATACCTGTTAGTTACAGCAGTGGCGTCCCTATGAGGAGCAAGGGGGCCAGCACGTGCCCGGATCCCAATTTTTATTGGTTGTGTGTACTGTGTACTACTCGTCATTCCGCTCAGTAGGCTCGTGTCCTCAACATAACCCATACAGATATAGTTATTATTTAAAGATAACAAATTTTAGGCTTTTAGTTTAAATTCTGGGAATGCCGAAGGGATTTGTCAACCAGCTGTGGCAAGTAGGCAATTCAGACAATTGCCACCAGGTGGCACAAAAACCTCCTAACAGCTAAAAGCCACCTGGTGATTTCCCTACTAAGCATCTAAGCTGCAGAAAACTGGGAATCCGTAATTCGTACATGTATAATATATTGTATATATGCTCTCATTGGCGCCTTAATGTTGCGACGGCCGCCATCTGAAAACGTGGTAATCAGGCCGGCCATTGCATGATGCTGCCATGAATCTGCATGAAGTCTGTGATGTACCGTACAACCCAAAATAACGTACGACTACCCCAGTAGGAAGGAAGAATCAGCCACTACTTTACCCCTTAACACCTTTTTGCTACCCCCAAATCCATTCCTCCCTTTACCTACTTTAAACTACCTTTTAAAATTACATTAAATTTGCATCAAACTTACATTAATTAAACCTCCATCACCCCCATTGTGTTTGATTTATTTGATAATGCACCCCTTTGCTAATTGCAATTACATTACTAGCTTTCATTATGGAGTTCTTAATATGGGATAAGGTTGTGGTGAGGAGTCAAAGGTGGCTGTAATGAGATTTGGGGTTCATATTGGAGAAAGGAGGGCAAAATAGGTAAACAGAGGACTTCTGACAGAAAATGTTCTTACTTTATTTAAGTTGTACTGTATCAACACTTTTCAAGATCGTCTTTGTTGACAGTTTCAATCACTTGTTTTGTTGGTGTGTGCTGGGCTTATTGTCTATTTTTCCCATCACAGAGATCGCACGGGGATTGGTCGATTCGAGACTTATTTACGTGGATAGGTACACTGTTTACATGTTGCAGTCGACGACTGACGAGTATCTACATTTAAAAGCTGCTAGTGGACATCAATGGTCTCACAATATGCCCTATCCATAGCATTGAAATAAGCTGTCAGTTTGTCATTGAGTAGCTTGTGACTTCATTCATACTGAGTTGGTGACTTGTTTTGATAGCATCGCAAGTATAGGGTATGACCTCATAAATTGCTTATGAGTCTTAGTAAGAATAACATGGCATGCATAGGGATATAACCTCACAAGGAACATTCCAGTACAGTAAGGTGACAAATGAGAGTGCAAGATATCGCCAAAAGTCACTGACATGAAGCTAGGGTGGATATGAGCTTGGGCAGCTTTCTTGAGATCTAGATGATTTTTCTGCCACGGTATAACTTATGAGGTACTTCTCGTGGAAAATTTTCCTAGTGTGAAATGGGTATACGTAGGAGATGTTTTCTGATATTGCGACGATATCATTCTTTGAGGTCCGAATTAGGAATTTCAAACTCCATTCAGCTATTCAACACATTTCATTGCTGATGGCAACATCTTCTTTGACCAATACCATGTTTTGATTTGGCTTAACCTGTTCGGAAGTGAGTTTCCAGAGACACTTTGTGCATGTCCCTATAAAAGCTCCATGGTCACAGCTGTGCTTGGCAGCAATAAGCTGTGCTCATATCATACAGTGGCAGGCTGTTTTGGCTGTCTTTTGCAGCCTTGACCATTGACACTTTACCAGTAAAGGGTCTTGCATGCCTTTTGGTTTCGTTAGATCGGTCTTTCTTCTTTTATTTGGTCTTGTGTACCTCAATTGGTTTTCACAGCAGGTTTGCCTTTGGAATTAGGTTGTTTTATGTCAAGAGGGTGGTCAGATTTGACACAGCAGTCACCACCGCACTGGAATTCTTTTCTGTGAAATTCACACAATTATTATTTTTGATTTGTTTGCCAAGGTGGCTAATGTTTGCTTTTGTTAAGTGATAACCTTTTGGGACTTTTGTGCAATGTACAAAAGCTGAATAGTCAATGATTCAGGTCACTCTAGACCCTCAGTTACTTGGTAAACCCGATCACTGTCATCCTGAAGTGGGACACTAACTGTCTGTTACAGCCGAAGAATTGCAAGTGCTTGTAAACAGAAATGTGCTGGAATATTCCTAGTGAGGTCATAGCCATATCCTTGCATGCCGTGTTATTCTTTATGACTCATATCTAGTTAGTGAGGTCATATGCAATGCCACCAGTACAAGTCACTGAATGTGTCGCACCACTCCCCGCTGAGGTCCCCAATTGACCCAATGACAAATTGACAGTTCATATAAATGAGAAGAATTGGCTTGTTGTGACATCGTTGATCCCCATAAGCAGCTTAATATAAGTTCTTGTATTTTTTTTTCGAAGTCATGTTCATGTAACTCTTTGAATTATTTCTACTCTTGTAACAGCAACTTCTATTTCACTGTCACTCTCCGTCACTGTTCGTCTGATGTCTCAGTCGGTGTTACTCTCCGGTCAATAGTTTGAGCTGGGTCATATTGTGAGTATCTGATCTGCACTGCATCATCTCCAGTCACCGCCATCCAACCTCCCCTCCTGTCCGGCAGCGACCATTTTGAAAGAACCGCATGCAGATCACTGTTGCTTTTCATCCCATCTTATCAAGACCGGCTGCTTGTGAATTCTCGTGGGGGAAGCGGAGCAAATTGGGCCCCTTAAAGCAGCTGGGACATTGAAGGAAGTTAGAGCAGCCGCCAATAGAGAGCAATGCGGTCACCAATGCCTCCAATAAGGGCGGCCAATGGCCAGATGCCAGCAATGGGAAGGCATACTGTTGAATTCTAACACCTTGCGTGAATCACTGTGGAATTTGACTGTAATATTTTAATTTCAATGCGCTGTATTTCTTTCCTCGACAATCTTGGGTGGGATTTCTTACTGCCTGCAGTAATTCAGTGTACTTCTGCTTGCAGAAATTCAGCAGTAAAATAATTCCACAGATCATAATTATATTTTGTCAGCATTTGTAGAGACCACAACTTTGCAATGAAACTTGATATAAACTTCTACTGACCAGAACGAAGAGGTGGCTCGATGTAGTATGTCTAGATGTACAGCTTCATTTGGAAATAAGTGATAAGTGTACTGGAAAGAGACAATAGAGTGAAGAAGTTTCTTTTGCATAAACCACAGCTTCTCAATTTGACACTGCAAGCGCCTGTGTCGGAGAATGTCGGATAATGGGTCCAAGACTCCGAAGAGTACAGACATCTTTGGTCTCGTGAATGGAGCAGCAAATGATTACAGTTCAGCAGCTGAAGATGGTCGGGAGAGCAATGCAAGACTTGCATTTGAGACTTGAGGAGCCCTATGCATAGAAGCAAGGGGCAAGCAGTCCTGCTAAGAAATTGCCCCCTGAATTACCCCAATCAATGGGTGATGAAAGGAAAGGTTTAGGACCCTCTTTCCTGATCTCTGGGGCCTTTCTCGGGAGCTTTTCACCCCTCTAATTGAATCTGGCCATGTAGGGTGCTGGCTTCTGCATCTCATCCGGGCATCTCATCTGGGGTCTTTATTGCACATCTCATTTTGTGGGAGGGAAATCATGTGATGAAGTAGAAGAGAACGACAGTTCTACTTTCACATATCTGAATATTTCTTTGTAACTATATCTGATCGGCACCAAAATCGAATCATCATTTCTGGTGGTGGTTTTGCTCCAACATACAAATTAACATAGTATGAACAGCCAGACAGACAAGCAGACTCATATATGTGGACACATAAGTTCATTGCTTAGATGGGCAAAAAGGCAGCATTGTGTAGGGTTAAGAGATTCTCTAGACTTGCGTTTTCATCAGCTTTCTTCCAATCTCCCACACCACCTACTGAGCAGCCAAGACAATGCAAACAGTATTTAATCAGATTAGCCGAACAACTTAACCTGCTGTGTGTGAAACTTGGCAAATATGCCGAAAGGATTACGAAACAGGTGTCTAGTGCTCAAGGCCTTTGCAGACGGTCTTTCACTGTCAATGTCTTTATTCCTAAAGTCTGTCTATTACAATCAAATAGTGAGGTGATCCATTCAACATGTCTAGTAATAAATACATAAGTCATGACACCTGTATGTCATGTCTCAACAGCCGACGCTTATCGGAGTCCTATTACCTATATCAAAGGTCAAAATGTGAATTTCAATGCTATTTTTTGTTACTAAAGTCAAGTGTCTTGGCGCTGAGTGTAGTGTGCGCTTACTCGTGTGTGGTGCATATGTATCTATATCAGGCTGGTGAGAGACCATATTCTCATCCGCTTTGTTTCACTGAGGCCAATGAAGAAGCTTTCTTAATTTCATGAGAAACCATGCAGAGGATTTCCCCTATCTCGTTGACAGACAGACGGACAGATGGACAGACATGCAAATGAAAACATTCATCCCGGCCTGTGACTGTGCTATGGCTGAAAAAAGATTTCACAAGGCCATCAGTTTAACTTGCAACTAAATATTATAAAGCAACGAACAAGAAATTGTTCCTAGACCCAGAACTGCTCTCGGACTCAGGACCCCGGTGGAGCAGGACACCATGCTTTACAACTGGACATGTTCGGTATGTGTATTACCTCTTCAAGAGAAAGAGCAAAACCTCATTTCTTGGGTTGGCAAAGAAGTAGAGTAGTTGTTATACAACTGAAGCCTGAATTGGTGATTGCTTCATCCCAGCTGGTGGAGGTTAAAATACAAGTATACATTGGGTGGTCCCGTGTTTCAGTGTCTTTGCTGGGGCAGCTGGGCAGGTGAGGATTTTGCTTTTGGGAAAAGTGCAACAAGTCAGTTTGGCACAAGTTTTCAGAAAAGTTTATTGAAATACATACTTTTGCTATCTATCTATCTATCTATCTATCTATCTCTCTATCTATCTATCTATCTATCTATCTATCTATCTATCTATCTATCTATCTATCTATCCACTTGGTTATTTTTGTCTGTAGAGTCGACCCCTATAGGATTTGCAAACACAAACTGGTCTTTAACAACCAATAATGCATCCAACTTGAGGCAGCACGTGTATTGGCTTTATTGATGGAAGAGCCAGGGGGGAGGATGCACAGAGTATGTAAGACCCTGTGGCTAATTGACTGCAGTGTGTTGACAGCATTTGGGCTGGTGCTCGTTGGCCTAACTATCTGTGCAAGGTAAGGATGGCCACTGGGCCAACATGGATTTATTCAGAGGAGAAAATGGGAGAAGTACTGGAACACTGTGGAAAATAGCTGACTGACAGTTCCCATTGAGCTTTGGTAAGTACCCATTTATTCAAGAATAATCAAGGATAATTTTTTTAAGACATTTGAAACTGCATAATCTTGTATAAAAAGCTTGCAGCACCATTTGTCTCTAATTTGAAAGTAATTTTTTTGAAGTAGCAAAAGAGACATGTATATTGGGCCTGTTTGACTGACGGTTAGCTACAAATATAGCATTAATCTCCCAATTAAAATGATGAAAAGCACAATGAGCACCCATATTTTGCATTGGTAAAATAATATCATACGTTTTCTATGATTATCGGGACATGTCCCAAAGGGTATACAATGTAAACACAACATTGCCCATTGGTGGAGGGCTCGTCCAAGGCTCGTCCGTTGTCACGTAGAAATGTACGGTGTTGCCGAAACGTGTATACAACGTTGAAATTTACAACATTGTGACAATGTTACCGCAATGTTACATACTCAGGTCATATTTTGATATTGCTTCACAACACTGCGACAACATCATTTCTACCGTACAATTCTATGTCATTCTCTAAAAAATTTGATATTGTCATGATGTTGGTGCAACGTAGATGTGCTCGTTGTATTGAAGTATTTCTTTTATTTATCAGTTAACTTCAATTTCATGCCATTATGCCATTACTCCCAATGTATGAAATGAAGTCCATTTTTTTTCTCTTTAAATTTCTAAATTTAACTCGCATTCTCCAAATTCATTCTGCCAACTCAAATTACATTGAAAAACTGAGATTTGATACAGGAGGTCGGTGACTGAGATAGTCATGATGAATGATGCGAGTGATGTGAGTGACAGTTCCAGTTTGGAAATGCCAATCTCAATTATGGAGAGCAGAATTTGTGTGAAATGGACAGCTTCAACTCCCTTTTTGGGTTATCCTGGCATGTTTGGGCTATTTAACTATCATTTGAGCCACTTAACTATCATTGGGCCAATTTAACTATTAGCACTATATGGAATTATGGGAATTTGCAGATTTTATTGCTATTTTGCCTGGGCCTATGATATATTATTTGTTATGCTTTATACTATCGTGTGAGTACAGGGATATCTCCTGGACAAGTAACAAATTTATCCACACAAACGTTTAAAATCATCACAAGTTGTTGACTCCCTGCTGTGTCATTTCATCAAATTGAAATAAACCCTCATGCATGACACGGACCGTCCTCAGAGGGCTGCACTAACTATGGGATGTATGTAGTAGACCCGGGTTGGGTGGGTGATAGGGATTTATGTCCTGTATTTGATTGTGCTGATTGGCAAAACAGGACAGACAGAGACCCCTGTAACGATGCGAGGTGCGCGCTTGGCAAAAGATATAGCATCCATGTGATTTGGGGTCCGTAGACTGTTATTAGTATGTAGGTTCTACAAACCTGCATTACTGTCATATTATAGAGTTTTTGTGCCACCGGAGAGATGTTTCAAACTCTCAGAGCAACCACCCTGAAATCTGATTTGCAACTAATGACATAATGTATATCTCATAGACAGACCACACCCCCATGTTAGACTACTCCATGACAGAGGAGGGTCGTTTGTCTCAGGGCAAGGAGTTTTGAATAATTCATTAACCAATATCTTCTTCAATTACTATCCCATATGTCTAATTTCACAGACCTTAAAATTATATATATATTGTGTGTATAGAATTTTGTCAGACAACATTTATAATTATCTAAGTCGTAGTAGTAGATGTAATAGGTTGGTTTTTTTTCTGTTCCATTCCAAATACATTTATTGTTACGTTATACAGGACACAATACTGTATACATGAATATGAATTGTTGGCATTTTGCAAGTTACAAATTCCGGATATATGTCAAACACCCAACGACAGCTGAAGGCAGATTGCATAATGTTATAAATTGCTCAGTAAAAAGTTTTGTTGCAAACAATTACATTAATTTGTGAGGAAAAATTAGTTACCCATGCATTATGAAGGTGAAATTGATAGATTTTGGAATATTACAGTCCTTGTCATAATTACGTGGAATCTCAGCTCTCTTCTATGCTGTTGAAGTGGGATGTCAGAGATGACTCTATTCTCTTGCATTGCAATATATATGTAAACTAACTACAAGATGTGATGTAATTTTAAACTGGGTCAGGTTCCGTAGCTTCTGGCCAATGTGAATCCACCAAAACTGAGTGTCACGGTTTCAACACTATGTCAGAGCAAGATTTTTAATATCACCGGTAGCCCCTGCAACCACCTCATCACAGTATGATGACCAATGGCTGACAGTAAAACAACGCATCACAGTTTCAACATTGATATATTGAAGGAAGACTGTTGATATTATCCCACTGATCTATCACTTGCAATCGCCAGTCTAATCTGACTAAATGGCAGCTGCTTGATTAATCTGCAAACTTGTAACTTCAAAACTTTAAACTTCAATGGACCTTGCTATAAACAAAGGGCTTTGACAATTTTTGTAAACACATGGACTATGTTATGCATAGTTCTTCTGGCAGCCCATTGGCTGACAGGCTGTGATGTCAAACTCGCATGGGGTTTTCCAGACCCGATTTTAACTCTGACACTGTGTTGAAACTGTGACGCTCAGTTTTGGTGGACTCACATTGGCTAGAAACCGGAAAACCTGACCCAGTTTAAAATGACACCACTGCTTTATGTTATTTTGCATATATTTCAATGCTGGAGAATAGTAATCTCTGACATCACACTTCAACAGCAAATCAATGAACTTGAGATTCCACGTAAATAAAAAGAGAACTGCAACAATATTCTGATTGCCTGACAGTAAGTATATACTGTCGTCTGATTGTGACAGCACCCTCAACCATTCGAAAGAGGACAATTTACTTTCTATGTGGGCCACTTTTGTTTACCACTGATACAACAATTTCCAGTTTTCCACTTAACCAGTCAAACTTCGATAATTGGAGATTTGATGGGAAGTCACGATGAAGTAAATTTATGTTTATCCACAATTCACAAAATTGCCTACTTACAAATTCCAACATCTGAAAAAAAGTAAAAAGAAGAATGGTGTCAAATGACAGGAAATGTAAAATTGTATTTAGTTTTTTGTTCTTCAAATGGATTTACAAGCCACAATAAACGATGATGATCAATGTGTTCCTGTAGCTATGCATTTCATTGTTGTTTTCAGATATTTTCATACTCAATTCTATTTGTGGACTGTGGTGGTCTTTAAAGCATCAGCGTAAACCTCAAAGTAGTCAGAGAAATAATTAGCAAAGTCATGATTATGTTTAATATCCTACAATAAGGCATTATGTTTATTTTTCCCATGGTATGGAGATATGCATGTATTTAAACAGACTACAAGTTTGTTCTTGTTACAAAAAGCAATATACAAATTCAAATTAATTTTAATGATAGTTTTAACTTATCCACTGAAGCAAACTGGTGTTACCCTAGGAAATGGTAAACTTATAAAATGATAGCAAATAACATAATTATGTTATCATTAATAATCATGATCGGGGACTTGGCCCGCGATGCTATGATATATAACATGAATTAATTTACGGCTGTTTCCCATACAATACCAACATTCATTTCAGCTTTTTCTCTTATTTGGCTACCACTTGGTCCAACTTGCCCAGTGTTTGGGCTATCATCAACTGCTACTATGAGCTTATTTGCTCAAGACAAAATAAACACCAATAGACCCCCTTCTGGAAGGAAGGATGGCAGGACTTCCCAATTGGGGTCAAGTGAATTACCAGAAATGCCACCCTGCTGGTATACCATATCTATACACATATGTGAGGGGGGTGAGTGCTAGACAGGAGTAACAGAAAAAAAATCTCAAGATTTTAGTGAGATCAGAAACAGCTTTCACCTTGATGAGGGGTCGATCACAATTTTTGGTTATCATTCACAGACATGGTGCAAGAAATGTGAATGCGTGGGACAACACATTGTACCAGATTGTATCAATGCTTAACACAGGTTATCCTGATCTTGTTATCTCATTTAGCTATCTTCTCAGAAATAATTATAAAATAATTTGGTTATGTTATAGCATCAGTTCAGTTAATTTAAAAATACTGGTTAGACACAATTTCAGTGAAATTACTTAACTACATTAGGATAACTGGCGTTTTAAAATCATTCCTACAATCTGGCACTGGAAAATAAAGCTGAACACAGTGTCTTCTATGACTAAACACTGCAGTGAGAGATTTTACTAAAAATAACAAGAATTTGTTGACAATTAGTCATGCATTCCTAATGCCTCAGTGTATTCTGTGACTTTATGTCTCTTTATGTCAAAATCAATTTTATGACAAATTAATGATAGCTTGATGACAAATTCCAACATAACAACCTGTTCAGTCTTATCTGTTGCTATAGCAACACGGTTGACCAACTGTGAGTCATCTCATTATGTGCATTTTATCGCCCATGCAATATACTCCTTACGACAACTGGAGATCTTTTTGGCAACACAGATTTTTTGGATGCTTCCCTCCACACCATGTGACCCATGCAGTTGTCATGGCAACCAGACAATCATGTGTTATGTAAATAGCAGAAAGACAATCTCCATTGTTTGATTGCCATGTGATCTAGCCAAATCTCACCATATCCGGCAAATGTCGTGTATCCACGGGGACGGCGAGGCTAAAGTGATTCAGATGCATTGTGGGATTTGCAGGTCATGTGACTTTTGTTGACAAAGCTGCAATATGGGCGATATTGCAGTAAGAGTCGGAGTAAAATGTAAACAGACTTCATTTGCTTAGATCTTCAAGCTCCGTCAGCCGATTGCTTTTAAGACTACTTGTGTTTGGTCCTTCAAAGTTTAATCAAAATGGATTGGCCGCATCAAACGAAAGCTTCAGTCTCTTTCAACTCACAATCTTGAGAATTAATTGATATCTTTCCATAAACAACATCTTTGTTAGTGTGTCACTGTGTATGTCATGTATATTTGATAAAATGCATTTGAACAAACCAGTCAATGACTGTCATGAATACAAAAATGATTATGTCTTGACGACCGTCACTGTAAAGTACCTCAGCTGGTTTACAGTACTTACTGTAGGACTCAATAAGTTCTTACTGGAATATAAAAATGTAATGTTCTCTTTATAGGTTAATAATATATATTAAACGGACGAATATCTCTTCTATATTGGACAACTCTATACTGGGTTAGACCTCCAGAGGTCTACAGAGTCAATTTGAACAAAGGACTCCATTTCATGAATCCTTGAAAAAGAACGGCTATCTTGTTCAGTCTTACTCTCGGCAAAGTAAGAGGTGTGTGCTATCGTTCTTGTTTACAGTTATTATGCAATAGCAAAACTGGATTTTTTGGCCATAAATCTAAATAGTAGAGTCCCTCAGGGATCCATGATGTTTCCTGTTTATTTTCCGCAGACCAATCGCTCATTCTGGGAAATGGGCTCCTGAAAGTTTCATGAACCTAAAGCAGACACTTGTCTGTTTGAAAGAAATTGCTTTTAGATTGGGTGATGTGTACATAAATAACATAATAGGCTCCAAACATCTCACACCTTCCAAATAGTGATTTGCATAATTTTCATGAGAATTCTTGAAGGTTTTTTCAATGGTTTGTGCGTACAGATACTCCATATATATCATGTATTTTCAATTTGTTTTATTTGCATGGTATTTCATTGTTGTACAGCAGTCTCCTCTGCTACGCCATTTGTCTATCTTGACAAATAAACAGAAACACCTCTAATCAAACAGCTGCTTCAACTAAGTTTTGCAAGATGTCAAGAAGATTACACTAATTTGATCCGCAAGCTAACTTCTTAGAATTTGGCGTTCAAAGAAGAGTAAATCAAATGTAGTAAAACCTTCACTGACAGTGACTTAAGGCAGGCAATTCGGTCTGATTAAACTTTTAAGGGTCCAGCAAAAGTATTTTCAAAGAATCTGCGAGACACTGGACATTTCAACAAATAGAGACTTAATGCGTTCTTCCGTACACTAGCTTTCTGCGATGGAGCCAATATTGCAGCAACGTAAACAAAAGTCACATGACCCGCAATGCTCACAATGCACAACAATCACGTTGGCTGCATTAGAATCACAGTCCGCTGGATGAAAGGGATTAGCGATGTTGCATGTGGCATCATACAACAATCAAATAACGCCAATTGTCCTTCTGTTGTTTGCATGACATGTGATTGTCTGGTTTCCATAGTAACTGCATGGGTGTCATGCCGAGGGAGGAAAACATCTGAGACATTTGTGTTGCCGAAAGATTTTCTAACCGCCTAGTAGTTTATTGCATGGTTGTTAAAATAGCAATAATGAGTCAAAAAACAGAAGACCATTAGAACCCGGCACAGGATGAACAGAGTGAGACGCACGTCCTATATTTCTTCACAATTTTAAAATATATATATCAGAAATTTAATTTTGTACCGTCATTATTGAGGTAGTTTTACAAATGCCATCTACATATATACGCCAGCGGGTATAAGTACAGATTCTAAGGTAAAATTCTTTAAAATTTCTTGTGAAGAACACTACAAATGTGGGGCATTCCGAGTAGGCCTACCTTATGCAAAGTAAAGCCATTCCTGTCAAAAGCAGAAGTGTCTGCCAAGGTTCATGAAACTTTCAGGAGCTCTTTTCCCAGGATGAGTGATTGGTCTGCGGAAAATAAACAGGAAACATAACTGATCCCTGAGGGACTTTAGTATTGAGATTTATGGAAAAAAGTCCAGTTTTGCAACTTTTGCTATTGCATAATAACAACAGTAAACAAGGAAATAGCACATCTTCTGAATAGCACTCTCTTTGATATGTTTAACACTGAACTGTAATATGTTATAATAATATTATTTTGATATGTGCTACCAGATTAGATGAATGCATTGATTTTCCGTCATTAACTCATTGTCCCAAGGTCAGTTATCCCGGGTGAATGATTAGCAATTGTTGGTTACTTGTATTGCAGTCAAGATGCTGTGTCCCACCTGCACCTGCTCTGTCTGGTTCAGCTTCTGAACTCCCTTCCCGATGAAATATTGTGTCAGATTAAGTAATTTCTGTCCAACTCTTGGCCTGTGCCTGTCTGATTTCAAAATTTAAACTCATGTTTGTATACTTGGCTGGAGTCAGCGGAGTAACCATGCTTTGAAAGTAAAATCTGTCAATATTCCTCATCGCAGGTCTAAAACCTGCCTCTGAGGGCTGTATTGTTAATTTATGGTGGTATTTGACTTCTTGCCGGAGACTAATTACATCATACCTAATCACCCGGGCTGCCATGCAATGTCCACTGTGTCAAGTAGCCTCTAATTTAGTGACAAATTGCAGTCACATGTTATACGGAGTCTGGATCGTGTTGGGCAATAGGTATTTTCACTTGAGAATGCAGAAAGCCTCACAATGCCCATGCCTCAGTGGTCCAGGGAGCATGCAAGCCATTTTCAAGGGCTAATAGATTTCAGGGGGAGCCTACAGCCACCGGCCCCATGCATCCACAATGACTGTCCACTCCACTTCTTGACTAAGTAAGCCCAATTTGTTGACTTGCTCTATTTATTTGACCTTAAGGCAACATCAAGGTCACACGACTCCATCTTGTTGTTGGCGGCCATGTTGACACAGCCCTCCATGTTTGTTTACATCCTGTCGTCATGGCAACTGCATTTTTAATGGTTTTTTAAAGC
This sequence comes from Platynereis dumerilii, assembly GCA_026936325.1. NCBI lineage: Eukaryota > Metazoa > Annelida > Polychaeta > Phyllodocida > Nereididae > Platynereis > Platynereis dumerilii. The sequence continues at coordinate 13,097,826 of JAPTHN010000020.1, forward strand.
AGAAGACCACCGATCGAACAAGAATTATCCGATTGACAGCGATTTTGTCCTTTAATCGGTTTAAAATGAGGGTGGGGGTTTGCAATGTCAATACAAATCAAGTACACAGTTTTTTCAAAGGATTAGATTCAGGTTTAGCATATAAAATGAAGGCTCAAACATACAAGCAGGGCCAAATGTTGACATGAAGCACATGCGATCAAATTCTCATAAGAGGCAACTCCAAACCTTGTTTACTTTTAAGAAATGGTTGAATAAACCCGGAGTTTACATAACGGCACAATTTACAGTCACCATGATACGAAGGCAAATAAGAAAAGGTTGAAGTCAATTTTGGGACCAAATTGTACGAAGGTTTCTTATAATTCTCCATTTCAAAATAAATATCTTCATAAGTCAGTTGGCTGAATGAAATCTCCTCAGGGTACCTGCAAACTTGAATAACTTTAATCAAATTTTTGGTGGGAAATAGATTCATAGCCTCTTTTGAATTTTTTTTTAACTTCTTTCGGTGCATTGGACGAGTAGTATCACTGCTATGCCTCTAGTAGCTTAGACTTTTCTGAAAAAAATTAATAAAAATTAACAAGTCACTCGATGAAAGTCTGATTTATCAAATAATATTGGAGGGGTTTCAATAAGTACAGTTATCTTCAAGGCAAAACAAAAACAGGAGCAACTTTGAAATGGCTCTATTCATTTAAAAAATGTTTTGCCTTTTGCTGTTCTGGTGAATTTCCTGCAACAAAGTACAGTAAAAGAAGTGTTCAAATATTGCACACCCCTCTTCCTCCCAGCCCACTTTCATCCACAACACAAAATATAAAAAAGACAATAAAAGCCTCAATTTCTCACTTGATTGAATATTGAATGCTTTCTGAGCTTTGGTTGCTCCCATAATTGCAATATTAAATTTCCCTGTGTATTTAGTTGTGGGTATCTGAATGTGTATTTGATTGTGCTGTATTTGCATGTGTTGTATTTGATCAGACATTATGGATCATGAATGGATATAAACAGACATCCGCCATGAGCAAATCATTTCCATTTGCATTCCCAGTTCATGTATTTCACACATGTTCTGACTGCAAATGGCATGATCTGCATCTATATTCAATTGTTGGCAGTCTGTGTTTTTTCCACTGCACAAAGGAGAGACTGCTGAGGGGCCAACTCTACCATGATCTAAACCACTTCTAGTATGATAGGATTTTTCAAAATCTGATGCACAAATGCATAATAGCACCTTGTTATCCAAGATGGTTTTGCGTATATTTTTCATAACCGATGAGAATGACAAGTGCTTAGAGAATCGCATTGGCATGTTCCTTGTGAGGTCAAATCCCTATCCAGTGGTGTTGGGTGGTTCTTATATATTTGGTTCGGTTCGATTTTTTTATTATTTCCTACCCTAGAGCCGTGGTTTCGGTCCACAACACAATTTTGCGACCGAGACGCCGGAGTCCAGGGAAAACCTAAACTACAACCATTAGCGCTAAACTACTACTACTAGCGCACATGGGAAGAGTGAAGAGATGACGATTTTGCTTACAATTCAGCCATTTTCTGAATAAGATAAGAGAAAATATCTTTACCGAAACAGACGGTTGTTTGATTGAACTTCGGTTCGAGTTTCCGTTGTAGTGGTACAACCGAAACCGAACCGAAACCGAACCGAAATTTTGGGAATCGGCACAAAACTGCTATCCATGCCATGTTATTCTTTATGACTCATAGGCAGTTTGTGAGGTCATATGCTATACTTTCAATTCTATCTGAACAAATCACTCACTTCGTCACAGCACTCATCAATGAGGTCACAAGTAACTCAATGGTAAATTTTTTCATTTCAATACAATATCTAGATAGTATAGGGCCTGTTTAGAGATTATTGATGGCAACAAACAGCTGAATGTAATTACTTGTCATTCTTCGACTGTAACATTATGTCAATAGAAGTTGTGTTGCATCAGTTTGTTAAGCAGTAAAAGTGACATTGTCTGATCGAAACCAGTATCCTGGCCCACTTCTTCTTAGCATCTTTCGAGATGTTGAATTTGGCACTTCCTCAAACATACCGTCGAAAGGTTGGTTTCTAAAATCAAATAGCACTGCCTGATGATTATATTTTATAACATACAGTGGCAGAAGGCACATGCTTGCATCATGACATCTTGAAAAAAAAAGAGAATGATTGCCAAACATTTTTGTATGGGGAAAAAAACCATGCTGTATTTTCCGATATCGTTGCCAGGAAAGTGTAAAAATGCGCTGGGCGAACAATAGCGCTGTGATTATGTAAAAGACCCATGCTCTAAATTGCGATTGGTTTGCCAAGAACCATTTAGCTTAGAAACAATCTGCGTAAAAGCAATAAAGTCCTTGTAAAAAGGAAGCTCCAAAATCCGAGGGGACACACGGGACACACAACAGACCCTTGAAATACACCCAGGCCATCGCGTAGTACCCTGTTCATCATAATTTGGGGACACAACTGCTATGTCTTGCTACAACTCAATTACCAAGTGATGTGCTACTCTGTAACTCATATTCTTGCCTACAGGATTTTGTAGTGAGAAAATAAAAACATTGAACTACCGGTCTCATTAGTGTAAGTCAGATTAATGGCAGTTTCTGTGTTGTAAGGAGGGATTGGTTCCCTAGTTTTATGGAGTTAAAGGCATACTATAAGGCAGAGGTGGATTCCATAACTCCAACAACTGGATTGTATCGACATAGCCTACATAGGTTATCCTAATATGGTGAACTTCATTGGTGAAGTCATTTATTGATATTGTGTCAATGCTAAACACTAGTTAGAAAACTTATTTCTATTGACTGAGCTCATAAGATATTGACTGCAATATTTTACAAGTAACCCTGTTCCAGAAGAAGATAAGGTGCATGAGTCAACCAGATTAAGATAGGATAACCGGCGTTTAGTGTTGGTAGAATCCTGTCAAGTGGACCAGAATGGGTTGTATATACATGTAGGTTTCCGTTGTTATTTGGACATTTTTTCCATGAAATATGACTTTCAATGAAGGAAGATACCTCATACTGTTGGATCGACCAACAGAGGAGCGGAAGGTGACCACCGAGGGTACCAGTATCGCGGACTCCTGTAAGAATTGTTCCTCATCTGCATGAGTTTTATCTGCCCACTTCTATGCACCTTTGCATATTCACTTGGTGTTGAAAACTCATTGATGGAGATTAGCTGATCTTGGAGCTATGACTGACTTTTGAATGACGGGACACTTTTTAAACTATAAGCTCTATAATCCCAGACCATCAAATATACAGTGTTGGTCTGCATGAACAAATACACAAGATATCCAGAGAAAACAAGACTCCATATTCAGCCTGTCAGTTCGAAGCACGAAACTTGATAATTATCTCTTGTTAGAATGTCGCTTTTCGATTCCCCCAGACATATCACATATTGTTTTCTGTGGCATAACTTTTTTTGCCATCTGTCTGGAATTCTGACAGTTTCCAGCAAGATACACGCTCCCCAACCACAATGGCGGCTGATTGTATCAATTGTGTTGCGATGCCAAAAAATATATCTCATCTAACACTCGTGACAGATGAATATGAAATATCAGTTCTGTGACAGACAACCAGGTCCCATTACTCACTGATCACTGTTTATTTACTTGCAATCTTATTCTGAGTGTTGTTTGCATTGCGGTTGGCTTATTTGGTTTACTATCGAACACTTCTACTGCACTGCTGAAGATCCTGAGCTCAATTCAAGCTCTATCGCAGCTACAAGGATGGTGGGCGGGCGATTGGGCTTTACATCCTGCACATGTGCCTTTGGTACAATATGAAATCAATCATTGGTTGCCCAGACTGTTTTCTAGTTGTGTAACTTTCCACTCACTATTTCCACTATATTGACGTTGGGTAATCAGCTCCAGTCCACTAATCCAGAACAGAGTCATCCACTGTAATCCCTAAGAGCCACAAAACATGACAAAATGGGGATGGTGTTGACACTCATCTCCAGGAGGCCGATTAGTTCATCAAATAGTGCTCCATAAAAAGGCAGGGTGTCAATAGCATAACCCAATGCCACGGTGTGGACTGCAGGAGCAGAGGCTCCCAATATCACAAATATTAGACCCGTCCTTGCTCTTATTAGATTTCTTGCAATTGCTTGGTATTTATAAGAGATCCTGTCAATATTAGAGCTCCTCAACTTACATCAGACAATCTTGCTCCATTTTCAGCCTTTCTGACAAACATTATGGAAGCTTATAAATGTTATATATGAGGTACTGATGTTAGAAGCTGTTCTCGCAATGGTTATTCTTAAAACTCTCACTTTACTTGTTCCAACGGACTGCAGTAATTGGTGTTCTTGCAAGGTTTATTCTTGTCCAAATAAAAGTACTTTGTCACAAATGAGGAACGTGTACCCTCTTTGGCGGATATCGAGAGTTGCTTGCAGGAGTGGAGGTGCTTGTCAGGTACTTTTGTTACATAACTTAGCATGGAAGGAAGAGCTTGGATGTGGAAAGATGCTTAATTAATGCTCAATATTATCATGCAGTCTCCACATACAAAGTGAGAAAAAAATATTATTACTATGTCGTCCATAAAGTGTATAGGGCCCATGAAGTCCAAAAAATACATATATTTATTGTATACATTGAACAGAAAATAGCATGAATCTCCTATAGACAAGCCCTTCTCTTTACAATACATCCGATTTGACAAAAATCCAAGCCCTTCACTTGTTGATTCTTTGACCCATGAGGTCCCATGAACTCCCACTGGTCCATGAGATCACGCATGCTGTCACCAGGCAACCGACGCTAACCAGAAGGAATGTGTATCGCAAACTGACCTGTGTCCCCATTCACCAATGGCCACTACATTGAAGGTGTCAGAGTAGTACAGGCCACTGCATCGATGGCTTTTTGATGGTGAATTATGGTTGCTCAGCTCATCCTGTCCGATCTTGTCCGAGGCAGTTAGACGGCGATAGTGCCGGTGTTACGACCAATGGCGGCCATGTTGGAAATGGGGTTTATGACTCCGCACAACTCTGTCACAGTCACTTAGTGTAAGAGAGTTAAGTATACGGGTTGACAACTGTGATTTGTTTGAAGCTGAGACATTTTATATTTTAATGAAAGATTAAAATGAAATAGGTCTGTGCTAATTTCATAAAAAGAACCATTATGATATAGTTGCAGGACAACTACACAACATTGTATTGAGGAATGTTTCTGCCGCACAGGATTGCAGCATGTGGTGAATGATGTTATTACCAAGAGAGATGTTCTAAAAGTATTCTATTCATATAATAAAACAGGCCCCTATATAATACTTCTTCAAAACAAAGAAATGTAATAACATGAAAATTCCTTTAGTAGTTCAAATCATAAACGGGCGATTAGCTCTACAGTCAACACCCATGAGCCCATTTATCAAACATTATAACCAATAAACCAGCAACTGGCAATTCCACTTTGTGCAAAAGGACTCGGATCAAAGAAAGTGGAGCATTAGGGATCAGACCATCAGAGAATGACATCAGAGAATTGCCATTAATGTCACTTTCGAATGGTCAAGAGCAACCTCTTAGTCCGGCTACTGTCTGGCTTCGCAAGGAATAATTGTTCGGCGACATTTCAGTATCCTTTTTATTTAGATCTTTATCAAATTTTGATTACTTTCTCATCAGCATTTTCAGATTGATTCCCCATTAACACACGCCGAAAACTTTGCCACGTCATCAGCACATCACTGTTCCCATGCAGTTGATGACGTTTGATTATAAATCATTCCAAATAGATCTGAATGAATGGACAATTCTGAGTGATAGTGCTACATGGTAATTTATGAGTTCTAGAATGTAAAGGTGTCAGTAACACTGACTGCCAATATCGTTCTCAGATCATGTCTGACATCAGTACTCATATAAATGAATGGTCTGCTGCACAGTTAAGCACCTGATAATCGGAATGAGACCATAAACCTTGACTAAGTGCCATGAGAATACATTTAGCATACATAACACTTTACTAAGGGACGTAAGGGTCATAAGTAGGGCTTAAAAGTACTGAGATAAATATTCAAGGTGTGATCCTTCTAATTACCATAGGATTTTCAGACCTATTTCATCTTCAAATGGCTACTTTTCGTTTACTTAGTAACTGCCTGCAACAATAAACAGGTACATATTGCCTGTCTGTGTCAATCTGAACATGGACGTGATAATTGAATATCTACATCTCATTGTTATATTCCTTGGTGATTTAACTTGCTCTTGTCCGCTCTTTATTGACAACCCATAATGGCAGCCATAGAGCATGCATCAAAATGACAGGAAGAACCACCTTGTAAGAAATGCTGTAAGTTTTACAAAAATTCCTGTACTATTTTACATTGATGTGCACACATTGCACATCACCAAATTTAAGTAAAACCAAGGTATAATGTCACCAAAACAGTACTCAACCTTAGCTAAAAGTTTCAAAGATAACTTTATTAAGGGACCGTTCAGAATTTATGACTGGGGGGGGGTGGGAGTTTTGGCCGAGAGGGTACTAACTTTTCACACATGTTTCAAGGGGGGGTATTAATTTTTGACAACACTTCCAAGGGGGGTAAGAAAGTTTAACAAAGAAAAAATGTTAAAAAACATGCATAAACTCATTTTATTAAGATTTTTTTACGCGCGAAAGTCCGCGAAATGGCGCGAATCTGTACGTGTGGCAGTGTATAACAGTGTATATGTGTGTATTGCTTTGTATGTCGAAGGTGGGGTTCTAAAAATACACACGAAACCTAAGGGTGGGGTACTAAAAATCCACATGAAACTCAAGGGAGGGGGGCATCAATTTTTGACGGGAAGTTCTAGCAAAACTCCAAACCTCCCCTCCAGTCATAAATTCTGAACGGTCCCTAATAAGAGTTCACTCTTACTTCAAAAATAATATCTATTTTCAACTTCCACACTTAAATGAAAATTGAAAAACCTTCGGATCGAGAAATATAATCTTTGGCTGTGTGGCCGACAGGAGTCCTACAGAACACAATGAAGTTTACTAAGTTTTGTAATTTCTGTCAACTTAACAGCAGAACATTTAACAGGGTGCCCACTGCCCAGTAGATGTATAATGACCATGTGCATACATGAAACTGTTGACATGCAAGAGAGACAGGTAAATAAAGATCAAAGAAGATCAAAGAAACTTCACACCTGGGAAAATGGCTCATGTTGATTTAGGCTTATTGGGAAAGAGCACTTCTGGCACTGCCCATGCTGTACCTCTATTTTGTATACACAATGAAGTAGCTTTGGCTTGGAAAAGTATTGGGAAGTAGGGTATTATGTATAGAGCATGGGGTAACACATTGCAAATGAGAAAGTAGCATTCTTCACTCTTTAGAGTGCATAATCTCGCTGCGAAGGGAGGTGATGTGTGTTATATATTGACATCTAAAATTGAAACTTCCTTTCCTTTTTTTTTCATTGGGGGGAGACTTGAGGTATCAACAGAGATGCTACGGTACTTCATGTGTTATACAGTATATGTAGATGTAATCGCTCATGCATGAATCATTATTAGCTTGAAGCAGCCAGCTTGTCATTTTGGTATCCGCAATTCTGCATATATATAAGACCATATCTTGTCATTATGCCATATCTGCAACCAAAACATATTCAGCTCTATGGTGTGGGCGAATAAAAAAATCATGCGGAGTTTCACAATAAACCGTGCAGCAGTTTTTCCGTATATTTTTTAAGGACTGACAGACAATTTGGAGGGCGGACAGACAGACAATTTGGTGGGTGGACAAACAGACACACCCAAATAAAAACACAAGTCAATCGACAACTGTAAGGATAAATTCAAATTTAACAGAATATAATTGCTGCACACATACCCTTTTTGCATCACTGAGATAGCTGTCTATAATAATTCAGTAGTCATACTCTTTGGCTGCAGCTGTTACTGCCAAAGAAGCACAAATCTCAGTTACTGTCAATTTGCGGGGACATGTCTGTCAACTAAGTAACAATCAAAAGGTAATAGCCAGCTTATTCACAGAGCAGAAACCTGATTGAGTGTGAGATTGCAAAATGATGGCTTACAGAAAGTGTGTGACAGGACAGAATGGAGTTATGCAAAATTCAGGGGTTGCAACTTGCTGCAGGTGGTGTACATAGGAGGGCTGCAAATGCATGGCCCATGTTGTCAGTAGTAACACTTGTCCGGTCGCTGGATGCAACAAAACCTTATGCCGCGCGTGACCAACATTTCAGCCAGCAGTTTCAAATGCTTATACCTGTGTATAGATAAATCATTCCAAGATGGATCATTGGATCAATGGATTTATATATAAAGATAGATACCAAGACAGAAGCCTCATATGGGTTAGTAATAAATGAATTAGTAGTAAATCACTATTTTTGAGTTTTGAAGATTTTCTCTCTAATATTATATTTATCATAAGGGATACAATAGTCAGTTGTTGATAAAAAATTTTCTCTCAAGCTGTTTATTATATTTCTAATAAGGATTTGTGTCACCTTCACGTTGATTGTTGATAAAAAGGTGGTCCAGTTTACCCCTATGTCCCCCACTGAATGGAAGGTTGATACAGCCTGTACCTGAGAGCACTCACTTCCTTTGAAGTTTTGCCAATTAGGTAACACAGTTTCAAGGAGAACCTCTCACAACTTAACACACCTGTTCAATATTGGGACAATGGACTATCTGAGCATATTGTTTGTCAAACAATGATTATAGTCAGCCATTGTCGTTGGTTGTTATTCTTTGTGAGATAGGAAATAGTTATCTGTTGAATCTGGAGCACTCATCAGGGATGAGATGGACTGATACTCATTGAGCTTTGAATGCCCCTCCTTGAAATACATCAAAAGCATTGAAGGGCTCACACTGAATACAACAGATGTCAAAGTCTGATTGCTGTACTGTTATAATTTACTGTTTTGAATGTTGGCATTTTGATTATAGTACTTTTGTGTCTTGGGTGACTGAATTTATCTCACTAAAGACAGGATATGATTGAATTATGTATAAATGCTCTCCATACCATAATTCTAGTCATTTGACCTGACAATATTCCACATGACCTCTCAACCAAACCCCCAACCCTTCTCTTGGCCCTCCAATATACATAACTCCCCCCAGCATCAAGTGGTGACCAGGGTCATATGCCAAGCACAACCCAACACCCTGTCTACTTGTGTCTAGAACATCTTAGTAATTTTACCCCCATTGATGAGATGGTAAGTGGGGTGAAAGAAATTGCCCCTCTTCCTGATTGGGGAGCCTTCAAGGGGCTGAGTGATAATAGGTGCATTTACAGGGAGAATGGGTAGCCTCAACAGCAAGAAAGGGTAGCCTCTAACCAAGATTAGAACTAATTGGCCAATTGTTGGACCACCTCACACCAGGACACAATGGCATTCTGCATTGACTGGTTATAATTATTTAGTCACATACATACCACGCTGAAGGTGGTTCAACACATGCAGTTCTTATGCATTTATTAATATTTTAAAATGTTAATTTTCGTTGATATCCAGGCTGTGTTTCAAATCATTTAGAAACAATTCTCGCACCTTTGTCGATGCAGTACGAAATGGAATATTTAATATCGACGGGTGAAAGCCATAAGGTTACAAGTGCCATTTTGGTAATTTTACAGGAGAAGGTTTTTTCTACCTCCTGAGATTATTACACAATTTTGGAACACAATGTTGGTGTCATTTTTTAGAGTGTAAAATCGGGCACAAACTTTATTACTTAAAATAATTTTACAAATTTTATTTGTGGAGAAAACTGGCAAAATGGTGGTTGCACCCTTATGGCTGGTTTTTACGAAGTGGATTGCACTGAAATGTGAGTGCCAGAAGGGTTCAAGTCACAACAAAAAATGGCCTGAAACTCCTCTACTGATCACTTTTAAGATTATATGAGTATTTTAACAATTTTATAACGTGCCTACACGATGATTAAATGAAGTTTAGATGAACAGCTAGGCAGAAAATAAATTAATGGCACTTACATCCTTCTGGCCGTTTCGGCAACAGCGAGAAATTTTTTGAGTGAAGAGCCAGAAGGTTACAAGTGTCAAAATGTGCACTCAGTGCATGCAAACAGGTTCTTGTTTAGATCCAATCTAGGCATAGGATGATTACTTAAACTAATAAAAGTCATCACAATGAATACCAAAGCCATGCACAACATTTAACATACTGAAATAGGCAAAAAGGTGCAAGTGCCATGAAAATCGCCAGAAGGTTACAAGTGCCACAAGAGTGGCCAGAAGGTTACAAGTACCAAGCACAGTGCAGTGGTTCTGGTAGCTGCTGTAGACAATTGGCAATGTGGTTTAGGTTGCAATAGGTGCCTTAGGTACCAGTTACAAACACTGGGTGCATGACAGCAAACCCAAAGCCTCATTGTGATAATGATGAAGGTCTATGAAGTGATAATTCTTAAGGGGGGGGGGGGGCAATGGCATCAGATATCGGGGAGGAGGGGCTTGTTATTTATATCTTAAATGAATAATTTGAGGCAGTTTTGAAAAAAAAAAATTATATTGAATTTGGTGGATTTCCAAATATCCAATTTTTAATTTAAAGAATTCTAAAAACTGCATTTTTAATAAACATTTTTAAAAAATACAATTTTGGACAACTCATATTTTAAATAAATATAATTCAGGGTTCCAACTGTTCCTATATTTCCTATAATTCCTGTACTTTTTTGGGCCTCCTATAATTTTCTATATTTTGGCAAAATTCGTATAAATTCCTATATTTTTTGAATTTAAAGATATTTCACACGTACGTGCACTTTTTTGTCCATAATACGGAGTTTTAGCATCTTTTCCCCCCGATATGATAAATTATTAAGCTTTTTTCTCAACGACATGAAATGTTCAGCTTATATAATTATGATAGAAGCGATTCTGTGATTTGCCGATGGTTTCTTTGGAAATATGGTTAAAATCGAGAAAATGTTTGTAGTCGTAAATAAGCTATCAAAGTTGGATTTTTCAAAATGTCATCATGGACGTGTACCACAATATTATAAATGATACTAGCTATCCTTCTTGTAAAAAACATTGCAACACCTATCATCGAGTATCATAAAAACAAGAAACATTTCCAACAGTGTTGGAGGTCTAGAGACCGGCCTCGAGACCACATTTTCATGGCCTTGGCCTTGGCTCAATCTTGGATGCCAAATCTTTGGCCTTGCCTCTGTCTCTGGTGTCTTCGGGCCAGTGGTTGGGGCCTCGGACTGGCCTCGGGACCGTATTTTAATGGCCTCGGCCTTGGCTCGGTCTTAGAGGCCCAATCCTTGGCCTTGCCTCAGTCTCAGCTGTCCTCGCCTTGACTACATCACTGGTTTCCAATCTTCCCAATTGCAGGGCAGTGACCTTACAAAAGAGGCATTTTTATGTGTTGATCAGCGCTGGTTAGAGTTTCCAATGAGAGCGAGAGTTCTCGAGAAGTCTCGAGATCAGCAATGACTCAGCATTTTCTCGTCTCGCTGAGACTCGAGAATTGAAATGTTGATCATTGTTTAACATGGTGTTCATGTGTTTAAGAGTGAAATTAGCAGTGGATATTTTCTTCTTTTTAACAAGTTTTGGGTATATTTAACTGCTGAATTTTTGTGTGATTGTCGGTAAAGTGCCGCTTAAACGTTTTTCATCATATTTGTGCTATTTTCAAGTGATTTTAGTCCAGATTTTTGCTGTTTATGTGACTCTACATTTCAACATCGCTATTTGCTCCAATCCACATTCGTTTTTGCTTCAATTTTCGCCCATTTTACGATCGTTTTTGCATCTGTTTTGCATCTAATTATCACTTTAATCTATCTTCAGTACTCACAACTTCTAACAAATACTTGCCACATCACCAGTCAGCATTAAATAACGGGGATTCACTATTAAACAATTCAAGACACTACCAGGAACTCTAACTATTTTCCAGATTTCCAAGAAACATAAGCTGCATTACAACATAACCTCAACTCAACAGCCAACCTGGTCACCCTTGAACAGTCTCTGCTACCAATCTGAACCAATTACCTTAAATCTTATTTACTATTTTTCAGAATATTACAGACTACAGTGAAGAACATAACAGTGTTCTGCAGCAAACCCTCAGCAACCAGTCACTCAATACCTTCACAAAGCACCTGTGAGGTATTATAGCAACCAGTCACTCAGGTACCTTCACAACGAAACTGTGAGGTATCATAGAACCAGTCACTCGGGTACTTTCACAACGAACCTGTGAAGTATCATAGCAACATGTCACTCTAATACCTTCGCAAAGCACCTGTGAGGTATTACAGCAACCAGTCACGCAGTACCTTCACAAAGCACCTGTGAGGTATTATAGCAACCAGTCACTCAGGTACCTTCACAACGAAACTGTGAGGTATTGTAGCAACCAGTCACTCAGGTACTTTCACAACGAACCTGTGAAGTATCATAGCAACCCGTCACTCTAATACCTTCACAAAGCACCTGTGAGGCATTACAGCAACCAGTCACACAGTACCTTCACAAAGCACCTGTGAGGTATTATAGCAACCAGTCACTCAGGTACCTTCACAACGAAACTGTGAGGTATCATAGCAACCAGTCACTCAGGTACTTTCACAACAAACCTGTGAGGTATCATAGCAACCAGTCGCTCTAATACCCTCACAAAGCACCTGTGAGGTATTACAGCAACCAGTCACTCAGATACCTTCACAACGAACCTGTGAGATATCATAGCAACCTGTTACTCAGATACTCTCACAACGAAACTGTGAGGTATCATAGCAACCGGTCACTCCAATACCTTCACAAAGCACCTGTGAGGTATTACAGCTACCAGTTGCTCAGATACTTTCACAAAGCACCTGTGGAGTATCATAGTAACCAGTCACTCTGATACCTTCACAAAGCACCTGTGAGGCATCATAGCAACCAGTTACTCAAGTTACTTTCAAAAAGAACCTGTGGAGTGTCATAGCAATCAGTCACTCCGATACCTTCACAAAGCACCTGTGAGGTATCATAGCAACCAGTTACTCAAGATACTTTCACAAAGCACCTGTGAGGCATCATAGCAACCAGTCACTCAGATACTTTCACAAAGCACCTGTGGAGTATCATTGCAATCAGGGTTTCACCTGGATTTCTGAAGCATTGTAGTTGCATCACCATGACAAAAAAAGCAAGGCTGTACTCTGATGTCTTGCGTATTGGATTAAAAGAATCAACTAAGACACACTCGCTGGCAAGGTTTCAGAATAGAAATAACTCTGGTAACAGTAACTCAGTAAAAATTACGAACCGATTTGACATCCTATCTAATTCTGTTACACATCCCAGCTCCTCAGACAACCATTCTCACCGCACTTCAAACAATATCTTAAGAGCTTGTGTGTGGAATGCTCAAAGTCTTAGACAAAAAACTCAATCTGTAAATGACTTCAGGAATGAATTTAACTTGGATATCTTTCTTTTCACTGAGACATGGCTGAAAGAGGATGATAAAGTTGAAATTGGAGAACTTGAAAGAAATGGACAATGCTACTTCCTTAGCTCACCCAGAGAAGGTAGACAAGGGGGTGGAGTTGGCTGCATTGTCAAATCCGGTCTTTGCGCAGTTAAAATAGAAAGTGTAAAGACAAGGACTTTTGAGCATATGGAAGTCCAAGTGAAATTGAGTGGAAAAATTCTTACAATCCTTCTTGTGTATCGCCCTGAACCATCTAACCAAAATAAGTACAGCTTAACTGAATTCTACAAAGAATTCACAAATTTTGTCGCAAGTTATCAAACATGTCACAATGAACTCATCATAACAGGTGACTTCAACTTTCACATGAACAAGCAGGAGGATAGCAGAGCAATCCAATTTGGAAATATCTTAGAAATGTTTAACCTTGAACAACACGTTGCATCTCCAACTCACAAAAGCGGGAACACTCTTGACCTAGTCATAACCCGAAAAAATTCTAGTCTTAAAGATTGTGTGGTTGGTGACCTGCTGTCCGATCACAATTGCATCCTTTTCAATATAGAAATGGCAAAAGGAAAAAATCCAAAGAAGAAAGTAGCATTCCGAAAAACTCATGACATTAATGTATCAAAATTCAAGAAAGATATTCGCTTGCATTTTGACCAGAATTGTCCACAACAACAAATGACTAATGACCTAAGCAATCTAGTGTCACTGTACAACTCATCCCAAAAGGTGCTTGACAAACATGCACCTTTAAAGATCAAAGAAGTAACATTTCGGGAACCGACACCTTTCACAAATGCTGATATAAAGCATCTAAAGACCAGAAAAAGAAAGGCAGAAAGAAAATGGAGACGTACTGGGCTACTGGCTAACTGGGAGATATTTAAGGAGAAACGTAATGAGCTAAATGAGAGACTCAATCAACTAAAAACAGATGATCTGAAGACTAAGATTGAAAAAACAAAGGGTAACTCAAAGGCTATGTTTAAGATCCTCAATTCTAGCCTTAACAGAAAACAAGAACTACCTCTGCCATATCACACAAATGAAGCAGATCTAGCGAATGATTTCAACAATTTCTTCGATGATAAAATCAAAACAATCAGATCGAGATTAGACACCAATGGCGCAAGTACGGAAAGTGATGATGTGACCTATTCAGGTCTGAAACTAAGTCAATTCAAACAACTCTCAGACATGGAAATTAAGAAAATCATCACTGATATGCCTGTGAAGCACTGTAACCTTGACCCGATACCCACATGGTTATTGTTGGAATGCATTGATGAATTCCTCCCTATTATAGCTAAAATAGTCAATACATCACTCAGAGAAGGGAAAATGCCTAATGAACTGAAACATGCTCTAGTAAAACCGCTTCTTAAGAAAAATGGCCTTGATCTCCTTAAGAAGAATTACAGACCTGTTTCAAATTTGTCCTTCCTGAGTAAAGTCATAGAGGGTGCTGTCATCAAACAATACACTGATCACCTTGCACTTGTAAAACTGGAAGATGAAAAACAGTCAGCATACAAGCAGCATTTCAGTACAGAAACTCTATTGACAAAAATTCACAATGATGTCATGATGAACATGAGCCGAGGAGAAGTCACGATGCTGGTACTTTTAGACTTATCGGCAGCATTTGACACAATTGATCATGACATCCTTTTGAAAAGGTTGAGAGACAAGTATGGTATTGATGGCTCTGCTTTAGGTTGGTTCAAATCATACATCACCAATAGATCTCAATCTGTACTCATAAATGACACAGAATCAAACAAACTGCCACTAAAATATGGCGTCCCTCAAGGATCAAAACTTGGTCCTATCTTATTTAATTCATATATTGCTCCAATAAGTCAGGTGGCTGAAGAAAATGAGGTTGATGATCAAAAATATGCCGATGATGAACAACTCATCCTTTCCTTCAAGCCAACTTTTCTTGAAGAGGAAAATGCAAGGGAAAAAATGGAAAAATGCATCACAGAAATACGCAATTTTCTTCACAAAAACAAACTCTGTAACAATGGTGACAAGACAGAGTTACTTCTCATTGGCTCGCCATTTCAACTGAAGAAACTTCACATGTCATCAATCAGTGTCGACAATGTTGACATCAAGGCAGCAGATCATGCCAGAAATTTAGGTGTATTCTTTGATAAACACATGTCAATGCATAAGCAAGTGAACAAAATGTGTCAAAATGCTTATTTTAACCTTCGAAACATCTCAAAACTGCGTAAGTCACTGAACAAAGAGTCAATCAAAACAGCTGTCAATGCATTAGTCACGCCTCATTTAGACTATGGCAACGGATTGCTCTATGGTTCGTCAAAACAAGTGATAAATAAACTCCAGGTGGCGCAAAACTCAGCTGTACGACTGATTGAAGGTCTGAAAAAACAAGATAAAGTCAGTCATTACAGGAAAGAGTTACACTGGCTTCCAATCCCTGCAAGGATCCAATTCAAACTTATGACAACTACGTGGAAAGCAGTGAATAATCAAGCTCCTCAGTACCTCAAAAATCTCATTCAACATAAACCTGAAAATGACCTGAGCCTCCGCAGCAATGGAAAAATGATGTTAAAGGTACCTGCCGCACTAAATCAAAACAAGTTTGAGGATAGAGCCTTTTCCTATTCTTCATCGATACTGTGGAATGGCTTACCTGAAAATGTGCGAAGATCAAAGACACTTGGTAACTTCAAGAAACGACTGAAAACATATCTTTTTACACAATTCTATGGTGATACCAGCTAATCTAACCAAGCGCCAGTGAGCAGTTTACTGGAATTGGCGCTATATAAGCACTTAATATTATTATTATTATTATTATTAATGTTTATAACAGTTACAAACCATTGGGATGTTGTTTTGTTTTGCTTGATATTATTGTTATTGTGTAATTGCTCCATTGTTCAATTTAAATATCTGTTGATGATAATCCCCATTGTATACCTGATAAATGCTGAAGTTGAACTTGTACAAATGTTTTAAAATTGTATAATATCTGGATGTTTAGCTGTGATTTATAGGAAACAAAACACACAGATTAACATTAAAACTATAAAGGATATCATAAAAGCCAAAAAATGTGATCCATTGCAAGATTAAATCTCTCTTGTTTTATCATTGTGCCAATGGCAGGACAGTGTCATTCTCGAGAGGTGTCGATCGAGACTCATTGGAAACTCTAGCGCTGGTGTAATATATAGTACTAAGGAATATGTGCAACTTCGGAGGACGCAAGTTGATTAAGGACTGAGAATAAAAGTAAAAATACCTGTTGACGCAAGTGCTTTTTTTTTCAAGATCAAGGTCAAGGTCACTCATGTCAAAACGCATTCAAGGTCTTACCATGATGCACAATCTCTGTGATTTGGTGATCCAACGATCAATACAGTTAAAATGTACACAAACTTTTCACAAATATGGCAAACAAGGTCACAAAAGTAGATCAAGGTCACTCAATTCAGAACTCTTTCAATGTCTTTAGGTCTTATGGTGATACATAATCCCTGCGAGTTTAATGATCTTATGGTCAATACAATTGGAGTTGTTGCACACACAAGATTTTCACAAATATGGCCGCCAAGGGCGCAGATGTAGGTCAAAGTCATTCAATGACGTATGGTGATACTTAATCCCTGTTAGTTTGGTGATCCAGTGGTCAATATAAGTAGAGATATCTCATGCACACACTTTTTACAAACATGGCTGCCAAGGTCACAAAAGTAAGTCAAGGTCACTCATGTCAAAACACATTCAAGATCTTATGGTGATATGAAATCCCTGTGAGTTTGCTGATCCTAGGGTCAATATAAGTGGAGTTATTGTGTACACAAGCTTTTAACAAACATGGCTGCCAAGGTCACAGAAGTAGGTCAAGGACACCCATGTCAATACTCATTCAAGGTCTTATAGTGATACAAAATCCAAGTCAGTTTCATTATCCTAGGAACAAAATAACTAGGGTTATTGTGTACACAGGGATGGTGGACAGCTAGACAGACGGACGGACAGCCCGACGGACGGACAGCCCGACGGACGGATAGCCCGACGGACGGACAGCCCGACGGACGGACAGCCCGACGGACGGACAGCCCAACGGACGGACAGCCCGATTGATGGACAGCTAGACAAACAGACAGACGTCGCTACCCTCTGCAATACCTGGGCCATGTGAACATGGCTGAGGGTAAAAACCAACACAAAGTTGAAAATACTTTGATGCAAATCTGGCACTTGCACCCTTCTGGCGATTTTTGTGGCACTTATAACCTTCTGGCTCAATGCTTTATCAGAGGTTGGCACTTGAACCCTTTTCTAAAAATGCTTCCTGTAGGGTTAATAAATTTTTTTTAAAGTTCATTATTGGCTAAAATGAAGGATACATCCTTGTAGATGTCAAAAATAGTCATAGCTCATTTTTGGCCAAAATGGCACTTGTAACCTTATGGCTTTCACACGTCGATATTATGTGTTATCCATTGCCAAAACAAACAACTGCACATGTATAGAACAACTAATAGATCAGAAAATAAAGTTGTATTTCAGTCTATGGATAATTCATATTTGATATGACACAAATAGTTGCACTATAACAACCGGATTACAACTGGCCTGGAGGCTTGTGACCTTGAGTTTGACCTACAGGTCAATGAACTTTGACCCAGGTCATGGCATCATCCAGTTTACTTCTCTCAAATATTTCCCTTATCATGAGCTTGTCCGTTTGCTCATGAAGTGGCCACCGACCTCCAAATGGCCTCATGATGAGCTTCAAGTATAACTCACGGTGATGATGATAGTTGTTTGTAAGAGTGACATCAATTAGTGCAGGGTCAGTTGAAAACTATATTAACTTGATCCCACCCTGATTTGAGTTGACCGAGAAGCCGAAGATCCATCATTTGTCAAAAGTTAAGAAAGGTTACGTCACACATAGAAAGTGTGATATGAGACAAGCAAAAAAGGGAATACTTGCTTTACCAGCTTTTTCATAGTTTCGCTTGTTTACGATTCTTTTTTAATGGTCCAAATTATGACAAAGGTAATTTTTTGCCAGCTAGAAGGCAATGACTTTCTTCTGAAGCAGTAAAATGACTTGGAAGGATCAAGCTCAAACCCCTTTGCAAAATGGCTCACTTATGGAAACTGGACTCCACTCTCATCGTCTTCATTTTAATTATCTCACATCAAGAACTGCCAATAAGGACCATACTTTATATTGTCCTACCTATCTATCTCAATTCTTGACCCATTCCACCACACAACCTCTGTTGCTAGCCTGCCCATTGAGTGACCAGGAGTGACCACCAGTGACCACTAGTGACCTTGCAGTGTGTTTTCCCTGCCCTGTGATCTTCCTTGGCCCGTCTGATCCGCAAACACTTTTTGTTGTTCCAGAAAGTTGATTTTGTTGCGGAGGCTATGTGGTCTATTTCCTCAACCAATAAGGGCTCAGATGGACTCCCCGACCGGAGAGCACTTCCTATCGATTCGTATTTTCTTCCATTATCGCTCACTGTGTCAAGAGGTGGTGGCAAAGGCCAATATGTCTACATTATGTTGTGTTTTCCATTGCACCATCCATACATAGACACTAGTGGTCGTTTTCTAAGGCAAGGCAGTCATAGGTATGGTGCGGATCCTGAAGACATCTGATACGGGTGTTTGTGAATGTAAATTTCGCAATTTCACCTTTTTTTATTGTAAAATCTACAGGCCCTCTTTTGATCCACTACTATTAGGTAGGCCTACCACGGTACACATCTATATATGTAAGCAAACTGTTTATTTTAACCATCATATACAACAACAGCAGGGAATACCCAATACCTGGAGTTTCCTGTCAAAATGAGCCTTTGCTGAGATCAGCTGTAGAGAAGTACCTTTTCTATAAGTATAACTAAGTACAACTCTTGAAATGCAACACTAAAATGCCACATGTACACAATGACAACCATACAAATCCCGATGCCCTGGAATGTGACATTGCCAAGTTGTAATCAATAGATTAGCCCTGCAGTATTTGTAGTAGCTGTATAGTAATGCAAATAGGTCATTGGGCCAGGGCGTGCTTGTGAATATTCATGAGTTGCCAAATAAGGAAGTACTATTACACTGATCCTACAAATAACCAATTGGATTTCCTTATAGATGAAGGATCCTTGATCCAAGCAAATAAGTTTGGTTATAGATTAGTCTTAAAGAGATGGTTTGTCTGTTTGAAACATGTTCCTTTAGACTGAAGATATATTTATTTTGCTGGTGTTAAATATAAATGATTAAGGTTGGTTGCATGATGGTATAATTAACATTTTTTATACTCTGGGAATTGGTTTATCTGCCAAAATATTATACTTTTTGATGTTTTATATACCAGTATTGTTTAGAAATTCAATTCTGTTCTATATAAATGGGTTTTGATAGTATTTTATTCAACATTATTTCATACGACTTTCTATTATATTGTATTAAGTTCTATCATATTATATTCATAGCTGCAATGAGGTCCCTCCATTATTCCGAAAATAAAACCAGACTTGAAACAAGTTCCAGATATGAAGTCCATTGATTGCCCGGACACTTGGCAGGCTCGTCCTGCAGATTGGCAGCTTCCAGTGTTTGTTTTTGCTTTTGGATTTCTATTCTCCATAACCCACGTGAGAGGTTTGCCATATTTGTCCTTTGGAAACTGTAGTCAGACTGGTAGAGTGTTTTCTATGCCACATATTCTCCAAAATGGCAAACTGCACTTTCACAACTCTTCTCCATAATCTGACATAATGTGAATTATCTAATACTTTGTACTTTAAATCTTGAAGACGTAATATTACTCAATTAGACTTAATGACATCATCAACCGCTTTAAAAGGTGATTGTGGTATTATGACGTAACAGTTACTATTCCAATGGAACCCCCAGTGAGCTGAAGGCCAATAGCATTGCTTGTTGCATTGAGACCTCCTCAGCCCCAGGCCAATGGCACGCCTCAAAACATTGCATTGGACCAGCCTAGGTTCCCTGGCAGGAGCTTAGTTGCTGTGTGGCAGTGAAACAAGGCAGCATGGTGACGGCAGTGTGGGGTTGATGCTATGATATGTGACAAGAAATTGCTATTTAATTCATGGATGATACCTGGATATATTTGAGAATCTCATCACTGGCATGGATTTATCACGGATACAGCAAAATGTGATTTGATAACGCAAAAACATGATGTGTCTTCAATTACAAATATGACATTGCCATCAAATCTCCAGTATGTAACTTGACACAACATTTGATAAGGATGAAATTATATTGGACAGGAAATTAAATTTATGATTCGGTTTATGGATCTTCAGTTTAATTAAAAATGGATTTAACTCATGGCATATCACGAAGCGTGGCTCAAATTTAAGTTGTGGTATATTCTCTTTTTCAGGTGCATAATGTCTGATGCAGATTCGCATAAAGGATTTTACCTAGGAGCTTAAGGATGGAATAAATACTACTTAATTAAGGTGGGTGCCCACATAACATTTATATCTATAGCATATAATACTTTGCCCTTTATAACAAATGCAGGTAAGGCATTTGTTTAAATATGCACATTTAGAGCTAAATAGCAAGGAGGCCCTATATTTCGTGTGTACAATCTGCCTTTTATTTGTATGTAGGCCTACATTAAATGAAATAATAGTTTGTTAATGAGGAGCAATTCATGAGAAGACAAAAATATGTTTCATTGCATAGGATCAGTGACCTCAGCTATATCTGCAGGTGACAATTAAAGACCCTGGTTTATCGAGTCTTAACCTGAATATAATATATTTAAAAAATCAATTCCAGGGCCCAAGCTTCCTTCATCTCTGCCAGGGCACATGTTTTATGCATCAATCCTCTCAGATCAATTAAGAATCTTTTAAATACTCCAGGTGGTTCGGAAACTTTTGTCTTATATAAGATGAAACATCAGATCAATCATTGAAGATTGATGAATTCTCATAGCTCTCTCAGCTCAAAATTATAGAATGAAGCCCATTTTCTCATTCAGAATAATTATTGTGATCTAAATATAAAGTTTAGCATGGCAGAATTACCGGGTATAAAATAAGAAAATTTGATCACTGCGCGTATCGTCCTGCGTGAACTATAACGCCATTAATTTTGATAACCAATCGGTGTTCTTAAGGGCTGGCATTGTGATATCAATTATTACAAATTTCCAAAAGATGACCAAATTGGCCAATGACCATAATCAGGCAGACAAAAGTATCAAATTGTTTGAAATACAAAGTATATTGTGGGGATTCTACACTTCACCATAATTTAGCACAAAATGTGATCACTGCACAAATTCAAATTGATCACTGCACATTTCAGATTGATCACTGCACATTTTGGGATCGCTGCACGCTTATTTTATACCCTGCAGAATTATGATACAACCATTGCACGGACGAAACCCCGGCAAGTTTGC
The DNA here is from genome assembly GCA_026936325.1 of Platynereis dumerilii. NCBI lineage: Eukaryota > Metazoa > Annelida > Polychaeta > Phyllodocida > Nereididae > Platynereis > Platynereis dumerilii. Next base: position 13,119,851 of record JAPTHN010000020.1, read on the forward strand.
CATCTAATTGTCAAACTGGATAAAGATAAGATAAATTAGATATGTATATATATATATATTTAAATTTATATATATATTTAACCTTTCTCAAATTAATTTTCTTAATATGATTATCCAATATCCTATCTAAAATTATTAGATCAGTTAGTGGTAGTTTTGTTGCTAATTGTGCATTATTACATTACCATATACTCAGGACAGTCAGTGTGTATATTAACAATATATACTGACTGCCCTGAGTGTACTGTCATGTGATAAAATACAATTAGTAACAGAAATACCACTAAAAAACTAGTATGGCCGTTTTGGGTGGCCGTTCTGTGTGGCCTTTTTTGCAAAACCAGTGTGGCCGTTTTGGTCTGTGGCCCTTATAACTAAACCCCTTATTGCCTTTATTTACTTGGTCAGCATATCTCCATGATGCAGCTACCCTATTTCGCATCACTACACATATTGCAAAAAGTTTTTTTTCTGAGAGTCCTTGAATTTTCCTCCCTCTTCTTGGATTCGAGGGCTAATTAGTGTGTGTCTTCAATGCCAAGGAACTCCCAAGTGCCTCCTGGGACCCAAAGGACCTTGATGCACAACTTGCTTGGAGGGCTGCAGAAAGTTGCTTTCTGTAGGACAAGTGAAGTTGTGCTGCATGACACACATGCTACATGTATTGTGACTTCTCCTGTATGCTCTTGAATTCAACTGGATGAGTATTCCATAGATGATAAGAGATAAGCCATCTTTATTCTTTGGAGCATCAGCAGTAAATAGGGAGTGCTGACAATTCTTTTTTTTTTAAATGCACGTCTATTGTGAGTATAGACCGAGTGTGTAAACTTGAATAATACTACGCATGATAATAGAAGATGGAGAACGTTATAACAGGCTAAAAGCACTTGATAATACCCTTGATAATTTGAAGTCATGTTTACCCACAAAGTGCAGAAAATCGCATGTTGAGGGAGCACATTATTTACACTGAATGGAGAGAAAAATTACAGAGGATTTTCTATGGAGAAAATTGGTGAAAATTGCTAAAATACACAAAACTGTCAAAAGTTCAGGAGAATTCATTGAGGGGTGTAATGCTCTTTGAAGGAGGCACTTTCATGCAGAAAATCCTCTTATCATGATTATACCCAGTGAAGCTTCGGTGTAGTCTTTTCGACTATAGTATGTATTTGGGCTTACGATATCTCTATATTATCATTTCTATTATTGTAGTGATTACTATTTGCGGGGGGGGGGGGGGGGGGGGGTTGTGTTCTTATACCGTTTCTCATAATTTGAGTGGGGGTTGGATGACTACCACAAATTTTGCTTTATTCCCTGATTTTCTCAAGATTCTTGGGACAGGCATGACATGAAGTGCTGAGTCCCTCAGTTCAGAGTCAAGCACACCTCCCTGCTTTGTTAGTCTGACAGCCAAACGAAAGGATTATGCATCTGATTTTCACTCTACAATCAGTCATGACAAGTCAAATGGCCTTCTCTTGATCATGACTAACCAAACAGCCTCTATGTTTCCCATGTTGAGAGTAGAGAAGATGACATTTCATCGACTATCATGAGTCACGAAGTGCATTTTTCACAGTGAAACTAATTTTCTCTATATCAGAGTGACAGACTGTAATATTTTCTATCTATCAATCCGTTTATCTGTTTCTGTCTAATTAATCTATATTACACAGCGGCACAGGGACACGACAACGGACCTGCAGACCGATATAGCAAGCGATGTGGAAGAGATTAAACCAACCATTAAACATAGGCCAACCAACCGAGAAACATATCATGTTATGTAACCAAGATATAGATCAGACAAGTTGCTGGAAATCGACCAGAAAACGCCAGACAAATATGAATCTCCATAAGCCCAGCCTCATCTTCTTTTTATATACTTTTTATAAAAAATTCAGGCAGGACTTTGTGATGGACTTACAGGCAGGACTTTCCAAGACATAATATAGAAATATTGTACGGGGAAAAGAGGTCTGGTGTTGCATTTAGACGGTATGTCATATTAGCGGCTGCCACACTTCGCTACAACACAATAAGTTGTCCTTCGTGGGCGAAGACTACCATGTTAACCACACAAAAGACTATTTTTGTTGTCACTTTAAAAGTAGTTGCTGTAAAAGTAATTGCTGTAAAACTAACAATGCTGGTTTGACAGTATGACTGATGCAGTCTGTTTCATACCAAAGGCTAAAGGATGCAATTTTAAGACACGTTGGTACTTCTGTATCCCTGTGTGAGTCACTGGTATTTCAGACTGGCAGCCTCGTCTTATGTTATTTTTATTATATTAAAAAAAGACAATTGCAGGTAAGCCTGACAAAATGAAGTTTTTGAAGCCATGTAAAGAACTTGTCAGTTCATCCAATTACTACTATCCTGTTAAATTCTTGTCAGTTTTATAACAAATTGGAAATTGTGGGGTCTCTTTAAATCTTCCAGATTTAAATAACAAGAAGAATATCTCAATAGAAAAGTAAACTTTTTTCAAATCCTAGATTTAATTACCTGTCTTCAATATTTCCACATGGGCGATTTTATAGACATGTGCATTCCCTCAAACTTGAGTTCCATTCAATGTCTTCAATAGAGAAGTGCACTCTTTAAAAATTGTGGCAATGAAACCCCATTGAATGGTGTGCAGGTGTTGCAGTGGGGGTCTGTTGCAAGCACATGATCTTCTACATATAAAAAACTTGACTTTTGTCATACATGTACTCATGGAATTTCTGTTGAAATACACCTTTTTCACTCTATATTCCATATTTTCCCTCTGAATGTCACTTATCTCCTCTGTATTCCATATCTCTCCCATCCAAACCATTTTTCACCCATTTTTGTTTGGCATATTTTCCATCATTTTCCATATTTTCCCTGAGTTTTGTCACATTTTCCGTATCAGCAGTATTCAGCACTCAATTAAATTCGTCAGTCTATTGAAAATATAAATAAGAGTTCCGATTTTACAATTGCCAAGAGTTGAATCTATAAAGTGGATCTATTTAAATTAAAGTGACTAATCACCAGATTAATATAGTTTTGCGAAATAATTAAAATTCATTGACACGAGTAGCCTATATATATTATATATTACTGTTGGCTGATATTCAATTATTTGGGATTAGTATTATTATAATAACTCTTGTATATGTTATATGCGTAATTCATGAATATCTATGACATTATTAAAATATCATTATGTCTAGAAATGTTGATAGATTTATTGTACTGGAAGCAATTCTCATAATTATTTTATCCCACAAGGGCTATCTCCAGACGGAGTCCAAATGATTCCAGATTCATTTTAAATGTTCTTGTTTGAGTTTGAGTGAAGTTAAACACTGATATTCCATTCCTTTCGAAGCAACAGCGATAACATCTCAATTCAAAATGTTGGTTGAGCAAATCTAATGCTTGATTAAAAATCAATCTCATTCCATCTGTGAAATGGATTTCAATTCATTCACTTATTGCAGAATCGTTTTAAACATTTGTCTTTTGAAAATGCCAAAGATCCATTCAATTTACATCAAAGAATTTTAAAACATTATTGAAACTTGTAAGAACGTAACAGAAGCGTAACAGTCTGGTTGGATAAATCTCGATTCAAATAGAATATAAAATGCACATACCTCTCTTGATATAACTCACCATCTGAATTATTTATAGCGGCCTTAAGCACCAACAATTAAGTAGTAATTATCTAGTTATTTATTACAGTTTAGATTTAAAGGGTTTAAAAGCTGTTAAATACTGCCTTAAGTGACAATGATAATTCCACCTCCCATCAACAGTGATTTATATGCATCACTTCATACTTGACATTTATGTCCAAATTTAATGAGACCTTGGTAAGATTTTGGAACCTGATACTCAGCAATTTTATGCTCAGAGGGATATGGAACATGTCTCGCAGAAATATTGCTAAATCTGTATGACCATAAGTATTGGAAGAGTGAGTTCCACTCTTATGATTCAAATTATGACTGGCCCACAATTAAACGTTTTTGAAGCTGTCAATCAATATGACAGAGTACTTCAAAATCATAAATTAGAAGAGAAAACTTGTCATACAAACATATATACCAATCTGTCATTAAAGTCAGTCTGACCTCCCTGAGGTTTCATTTTGAAGCCATGTTGGATAAACTTACCCATTTCCAACAGTTAAATGCACAATTTTAAGACAGTGGTCATTCCTTCCTTCCTTCCTTCCTTCCTTCCTTCCTTCCTTCCTTCCTTCCTTCCTTCCTTCCTTCCTTCCTTCCTTCCTTCTTCCTTCGTTTCTTCCTTCCTTCCTTCCTTCCTTCCGTCCTTCCTTCCTTCTTCCTTCCTTTCTTCCTTCCTTCCTTCCTTCCTTCCTTCCTTCTTCCTTCCTTTCTTCCTTCCTTCCTTCTTCTCTTCCTTCCTTCCTTTATTGCTTCCTTGCTCCCTTATTTCATAATTCCAATGCCTCCTTTCTCCCGTCCTTCCTTCCTTCTTCATTCCATTGTTGTCCTTTCCTCCCTCTCTCCCTCTTTCCCTTCCATCCATCCATCCATTCTTCCTTCCTTCCTTTCTCCAGTCTTTCCTTCCTTTCTCCTTGCCTTACTTCCTTCTTCCCTTACTTCCTTCCTATACCATTCCAATTTTAAAATCTTTTGCCTAGAATATTGATCAGACATCTCAGGTCAATAAGGCAGCACCCAGGGGTCGTTGCAATGGCAAAGCAGACAAGCGAAGGGGATTAGTGGAACAAGGGGCTACAGGTGAGCCCCCCTCAGTGCCCGGGGGGGGGGTGCAGCAAAGTCAGCTGGTCATTGCAGTTGGGGAAGAAAAAAAAAAGACAACAATTTATTGCATATACACATTTCAAGGCAGATATAGATAAACATTGTAATGATGTATAGATACACTGTAGATAGATAGATAGATAGACAGATAGATAGATAGATAGATAGATAGATAGACAGATAGATAGATAGATAGATAGATAGATAGATAGATAGATAGATAGATAGATAGGCTTTTTTCTCTCTAACTCAGCAGATGTGCTAGACCATTGATCACCATTGATCAGCCTGTTCCTTGTGTCAATAAATCGATTTCAGAATAACCTGTTAATGCACATTCAAGCTCACTGTGCATATTTGGCTAGTGTTTGTTCCATAAATACCTCACATTCCTGGCTGGACTACCTATAGGCCTACTGGTATACAAGTTGAAGTGAAACTTCTTAAGCCTGGTCTCTGTGAATGTGTTTCAATGGAAGTCAACCTTTTACCTTCTAAGTTCGACTTTTCCCACTGACTTGGACTAACTATTTTAAGGGCTGCTCTGTGTGTTGTTACATGACTTAAAGGTAGTGCACATACCCCTCCCCAGGGGTTAAGTAAACAATAACACCCCCTAGGGTCAGGAGGGGGGTTATAGGGGGGTCGTCCCTGAGCACAAATTGATTATTTCTCCCCAAAACACATGAATACACACTAAGCACATTTTTGCCCAGTTTATTTTTATTTAGCACCCAGGTATCATTTGTATGCCAGTTGTATGTCAATTGTATGCAAGCTGTATGTGAGCTTATGGCAATTGTTCGTCAGGTATCTGGCTACTAGTACACAGTGGCTCTCAAAAGTTTTGGGACATTTACAATTTCACAGCTCCAGTTATTCCCTTCCTTGACAAGAGAAATTCACTGATACGAAGTGTCCCTTCACTTCTGGAGCTTGATTCTCCCTTTCCATTTTGCAGGATGCTCTTGGCATTGCATTGAATTGGGATGTAAAACAACAAAATAGGTCATGATAAATGCATATAAGAGAATCTAATATAAGGTAAAGAGAGAAAGAAGATTGGAGTGTCTCCTTTAAATCTATCTGTTATTCAGATTTTTAAAAGGCCAATTTTTATGACAATAATCAAGTTTTTAGATTGGACTTGACACTTAGTATAGCTTTATTAAATGATATTGAAAACCCCAAATGAACTGATACATGTTGTGCCGATCTGTGTTGTAACACCTTCAGTTATGCTTACACATATTGTTCAAAATCAGGTAAAAAATCAAGAAAACACACATTTCTGTATGGTTGAGCATTGTATATTGGTTCAACACGTAACTGCAACATATTCACAGCTGGTTTTGGTTGACGGAAATTGGTTCAAGGTGTGAGAATGGGTATTTGTAATATTTTGGCATGCAGGTATACAGATGTATGTACTATGCAGGTACGAGACAGGTACACACGTTTAGCCAATTAGGCTAAATTAGCTTCATATTGTTATTCGTGATGGAAAATGCATTTACAGTGTGTTAGCTTGTTCAGGTATAGAATCAGTCAAATGCCTTTAGAAATGTTCATGTTCTAACATATATCTATCAATCCATCTATCTGTATCATATATCAACATTTAATCCCACCTAGAAGATCTAATCAATCCTTGAGAACAGACTTTTATTTCCTTACCCTGAGTAGCACCAGTGTGACGAATTAACAGCCAATAAGACACGTGACCCATGGAAAACATCAGCCAATTGCTGTGATATGATCATCCTGCAATATATTCATGCAGCGCAATATGACCAGGGTGAAAAAATCTGATCTCTGTTACAAGTAGAAGCTGTGCATCATCTTTGCAAGGTATAGCGACATGCCTGGAATTAAAATGAAATAACGGAATTACAAATAGAAATAGTTTTGATGCAATTGCATAATTCTGCGATTGCAGAATTTTTGGCCCCGACAAGTTGAAACTATCAAGATTTGCGCAAGCTTGCGAAGAACTTGTGCAAAAAACTATGTATTAAAGAAGATTCCCCAACATGGTTGGCATTTATACCCATGTGTGGGGTCTTTCACTAACCCAAGCATAGGCACTGACTCAAGGGCCAGCAATCAAACAACATTTTTCTGAGATCCCGCTCAGACAGGCTGCTCCTGGAGGCTTCCAATAATGCTACCAGGAGAGTGCTTTCCGCGAAGAGTGCTTCCTGTTTTATAAATAACGCTACAAAACTAGTGAGTGCTAGCCGAGCGCAGACGAAGCAAACACTTCATCTTATAAGGTGCATCGATTGGACAAACAAGAACACACGGGTCACCAAATTTGCTGTATTGGCAGTTGAGAGGGGCGGGAGTAATCGAGAGGGAGGAGTAGGGAAATGGAGAGGGTAGATGGAGTAGGATAAGATAGCAGGGCAAACTCAGTAGAAGGTGATACATTATGAAAGGCAAAGTAAAACTTAGATTAATGCTTACATTTGAGCCACTGAACTTGGGATTGCATTCAAGGAAATACAGGTGATTACTTGTGGTTGTTTGCAAATGTCAATGATGTCACTGCTCACCCTACCTCTCATTCTGAAATAGGTGGTCAATTTATCATGGAGAGACGCGTGACATCATTGGTGAGAGATATGACTTACTCACTGACATCCCAAGGGGCATACAAGGTAAACACAATGTTGCATATTGGTGGATGGCTCATCTGTTGTTGCATAGAAATGTCTGGCAGGAATTATGTGACCATGGTGTGAGCATGATGTTGAAGTTTTTGCACAACGTGGCATGCCAACGTCATATCTTCATGTTGCTTTACAATGTCATGACATCATTCCTACCGTTCAATTCTACATCATTTACGCTAAAATTGTGGCGATGTCGCAACATTGCTGCAACGTAGATGTGCCCATTAAGATGTGCTTGTGGTGAATAAAGGATATGATTCACTGAAAGAGATATGAGTCATCAGATGGCAGATGCATTTCTGGAAGTGAAGTAAAGCCGAAGTAAAGCAACATGACTCGGAGTATTTAGATCATCACTCATGTTTCCTTGACTGTAACACAGCAGCCAGAGGCCAGATGTTCCATGTTGAGTCTGAATTGGTCAAACAGCTTGTGAGCGTAAGCAATTAGCAGTTGAGCTTGTTATGAGAGGCTATTTGGAGAAACGATATGCTTGTGTTATCAGTTGGGCAGGGGGTTGGGCTGGCAGGTGATGGGCTGGTCATCCAATCACCTGGTCCCAGTTACGATTCCAGGTGAAAATGTAACCTTGCCGCTACATTGTATGTCACCCTTCTCAAGAAATCGTGAGATTTTGTAGAATTTTTACTTTTATTAAAATTGATAGAATGGATGATATTTTCTATGAATTGCTTTGACCTGAAAATACATGTAGACTTGTACCTATCAACATGATCAGTTCAGCGTTTGACAGCTACATCTGCTGATATGATTCTAATTGATTCTAATTGACCTGATGAATGTTTTGATCAGAATCTGCATTTTTGTGATTTTGAGAGATAAAATCGATTATATTATGAGCAAATGAACATTGGAACAAATTTATGAACCTTAATCCATCTATACTGACAATCTGATTTGTTTTAGATTTGCATGACAAATATGTGACATCTGCCCATTCAAAATACAGCTGCTAATACAACCATATTTCATTATTTGCAAGGTATTGATCATGACTTGTTTATTATGCAAATTTGACATCAAAGAGAAGTCCAGACAAATGCATAATATATTTTTTCTGTCAGGTTTATGAGGACACCATTTTGCCTGAGGGTGTAGCTCCATAGATCAAGAGGTTGTTAGTGATGCCTGGGACCACAATTTGCTCAGGTCAATGCGGTGGGCACAGGTCGGGGTGGACCCCAGGGAGTGTTATCTCTGGGTGATTATTGGGATAGCAGGAATTGTGGAATTTGTGGGAGGTGTATCTATCACTATCTGTCTACTTATCTGTGCCTCTTCATCATAGTCTTTGGCAAGGCGGAGGGGGGGGGTTAGATCAGTTGGTAGCACTTTTGGCTTCTGAACTGTGGGTCCCCCTGTGAAAGGAATAGATGTCCTTGGGAACCATGGTCCAACGGACCATGGTTCCTAGGGAAAGAATATCCTATGGACAGTTATTCCTGGGATAGAATACCCTACCAGGATTAGATATCCTGGACATCTTGTCCCAGGCGTATGCATCCAGACATTTGTTCCTGGGACTGAGTATCCAGACATTTATTCCTGGGAGGAAACATCCTGGTTGCTCATTCCTAGTAATAAATATCCATATATATGCCCGGACCACGGACATTCATTCCTGTTACAGCTATAGTAGGACTCAGTGTCTGGTCCTTCAATACCAGAATAAAATGTCTTGACCAATTCTAAAAATAGCTTTTTTGATTCATGCCAACTGTGGATCCCACTGCTCAACCCAGCCTCCCCCATAGCATAGTGGTAAGCCACTAGCCTGGAAATCAAATGATACCGAGTTCGAACCAGTGGTGGAGAATGATTTTGTAAATTAACAGGAGGACAGGTCATGCATCACTGGGCACCAGAAAGATTGCACTTATGAAATAACAACACTCAACATCATTTGAGTAGTTACAATAATAAATGTAAAGATGCTTTTTCTTTTTGTATGGACAACTTATACTGTCAGTGGCAGACCTAGGGTGGCAGATCCAGACAGCATAGTCTGGGGATGCCCGGACGTTGTTTTGGGATTCACTGGCCTGCGTGGTCGTCGTTTCAGCATTCATGGGTCTGCATTGCCCATAATTTCTTCAAAGTTATTTCTATCTCAGTGGTGTGGGGGGGGGGTGAGCCTCCTAGGCCCTCCCCCTGAATCCGCCACAGACTGTGTCAAGTTGGTTGGCGGATCACATCACAAGCATTATGAGCATGGTTTCTTGACCATTGTATTAATTTTGCCTGAGGGAGTCAACTTGCAAGTGAACCTCTTACTAAAATTAATCTGTCATTACATAAAAGTATTAAAAAAGAAATAGAATAATAATTATTGTTGAAATTTGATTTTCACGAAAGTATCGTTTTAACGAAAGAACTTATTATTTGTATATCAAATTCATGATTGATTTATTTTAGCAACTATAGGATTGATATCAACCGACCCTGATGGCGAATGGAGGAGGGTTGTTACCCTCAGTCTCTCACCCTTATTATTTATTGCAGAATACGACTGGACATCACTTATAAACCAATGCTCTGTGAGCAATAGCCTATATATACTGTATCAGGCCTATCATATGATATCATATTGTAGCAGTAAGATACAGCACCCTTGCGAAAAGTGAGGGATGTTCTATCCTGGGATACCCTGTCTGCAATGATAAATTTTCAGGACCATTTTTCCTTAGTTTCAAAGGTCTGGGCATTCTGTCCCAGGAAGAAATGACATGGACAACTATTACTAGTATATAATATCCCGGACACTGGAAACGGACCATTAGAACCAGGACATAGTCTATTTTTCCTCCTCACAGGACACATCTTCCCGAGTGCTGGCTCTTTTTTCCTAGGACCGGTTGTCCACCCGGTCACTCTTGCCTAGTATAGATTGTCCTAACACATTATTTCCCAGGAATAAAGGTCCAAAGGACACTCAGTCCCTGGACACTGGTTACTACCACACCGGGTATGACTTTAGTTCTTGCTGGGTCAGTTTCAGCAATCATGTGCCTCATTGCTATGTCCTCCCCAAATATCTCCTTGCTGCCATTCCTTTGTCAAACTGGAAGAAATTTCTTGCAGTAACGTCAGCCCATCCCATCCATCCATCCATCTTGCCAGGTCGCCGGGGCCGATGTTCGACTACAGTTTCAATCATCCTCAGCCTCATTGCCGTGTCCTCCTCCTGCCCTAATTAGCCTACCCAGTGCATAAATACAAGATGTAAAGCCCCAATCATCCATCGTCAGTGTCTTACACCTCCATATATACAAGTGACTGACAAAACCATAATATGAAGTATAGGATAAGTACTGTGCATGAACACAACATAGGCCTACATATTCACCATTGTGTGATATCCTTTCTTAGCCACTGACCATCAGCCCCAATGAGCCCTGCCTTTGCCCAGAGCGGAATCCGACCATTGTGACCAATATGCATTCTGTGTGTCAACTGCCAGATCTGGTCACTAGTGGTCAGCCTCTACACAAATGCTGCCGGTGGGTAAATATATGGGTCACGGCATCATTATATGGGCTGGGTACATAATAATGTAGGCATTGAATATGTGTGTTTTGTGGACACCATGATGTTGTATAATGATAATTTTGTCTATTTACCTGCTACTTTACCACTGTTTTATATATTTTGTTTATCTTCAAGAACATTGTGACTGATTTCCAAGTATCTCTTCTTTCACGTCAATCGGCCATTTTTAGTGACAGTTTTTGAGTGAGAAGACTGCACTGGAAATACTATATATTGAGAGAAGAAAAACAACTTTTTGTTTATTTATGCATTGGGATACGTCAAGAAACCCAGAATCATCAAAATATCTTTGAATCAGTCCTTAATAACATGATGTACTTTATTCGAATTCTCAAAGAGTGGAAGAGGATCCCTATTTGTCTGAATCCCATGTACTCAGGTGAAGTCAAATGTCGTCATCATCTGAAATACTAGTCATCATAATTGCAGTCCTGCTGCTCCTGAGTCTGCAATTAACCTATCATTTTCCTTGTATGACAGACCTATTCCAATAGGACATTTCACTGAATTAAAGCTAGAAAGGAGAATTTTTGACTGGGGGTGTGGGGGGTGCAATAGTTTCCTTCCCAATGTACTTTAACATATGCGTAGCTAAATAAAAGAGTATTACAGTCTGTCACTTTGATAAGGAAAAAATGAGGACCAGTTCACTGTGACTCATGATAGCTGACGAAGTGTCATCTTCTCTACTTTCAACATGGGAAACATAGAGGCAGCTCGATTAGTCATGATCAAGAGAAGGCCATTTGACTTGTCAAAACTGATTTTGGAGTGAAAATCAGATGCATAATCCTTTCGTTTGGCTGTCAACAACAAGAGGGATAAGTCTCCTTTAAAAATCAAATTAACATTGAAAGTATTGGGTATGATCATGACAAATCATCAGTATGATGACACACAGAGTGCCATTTTCACGGTGCAACAGTACACATGTTTTCTGTATCAAAGTGACAGACTGTAAAGCAGATCAAGCAACTTAAGTATACTTTTATTACATCTATTTTAGGGCTACGTGAGTCAAGTATTATCATAACAGATTGAAAGAGCCTCTCAAAAAGTTTGGAAAAACTAACCCCAAAAAAAGAAAGACTGAATGGGTTTAGATCTGCTGATTCAATAAAACTTCAAGACTTGCAGGAGTGTGTACTATCAGTTAACTAGTGAAGTGTACAGGTCAAAAGTTTGAGTTAAAGTTACCCAACAGCTGTTTGTGTCAGTGCTTGCTTGTTGACAATGGCATTGAGTGAAAGTGAGTCCCTGAATTCTTTGAATACCCAAAAGATTACTGTAGACTTGAGGCCAAGAGACATTCATGGAATCATGATTTGGATTTAAAGTTTCATTGATCATAATCCTTCTGAAGTTACGTATTTTATCCTTGTCATTTCTGTAAGATATCCATCTAGAAATTCGAATCTAGATCTACTATTATCCTTCTATCATTCTTTCTATCTTTTGTGTGTTTCTTTCTTTCTTCTCCCTCTGCCTTTCGATCTTCCTATTTATCTATCTATATGTCTATCTTTCTATCTATTTCTCTTATAGATCCATTATTCTGCTAACCTTCCATCTACCTATACCCATTCTCAATTAGTCCTGTAAGCAGCCCTAATCCCTGGCACACCCTTAACATGTCAACATTGCAGTTTTCTTGAGGTCTATTTCACACAATGGTCAATAAAAAGGGATTCTTTGAAATGTCTACCCTCAAGGAGGAAACCCAAAACCAAATACCCCGAGAAGAAGAAAGAGAAACTTGTCCTCTGTTGTCCCTTGCAGATATTGTGGCTGACACTTGCAATGGTTGCCATATTTCATATAAAGACTGAAACATCATTTTTACAAAACTACTTTCTCGGTTCAGAATATACACCTGATACCCTGCAAGTTATGTTCTATTCCATTTTTGAAGTCATCTATTTATTTTACAGATTGCCTTTTTTTCCGAAAATTCCAAATTTACTGTTTGTTTTCTATTTTTTGACATGAGAACTTTCTTATTTTCTGATATCATAGCTGTATTTGAGCAAAAGAGAAATAAGAAAACGTATAACATAAAGCAACACTTTGATATTTACCAGCCTGAAACATTCATGAACTTTAGAAAATGACTTTTTTTCTGTGCCTATTTTGATGCGCCTTTTTTGACGTAGGCCTACCTTTTATGAAATATGAATACATATTATTTTATCGAGCTTCAGAAAAAACATTGCTATTATGCTAACGGACTATATTTATGTGGAACTGGCCATACAAGATTTAATGTAATCACTTGTATGATCTTTCAGAATTACAGGCTTGGAAAGAAAATTTTAAAGAGATAGCGCTGATATTGCTAAGAATTATGACTGTAAGTCTGTTGCATAAGTGTCCACTTACAAATAGCTATATCCCTCGACAATAAACTGCAGTTTTGTAGCAAAAAACACCTCGGCATAAAACGCCACCTGATCTGCCATTTTCCCCTGAGATCAAAATGGTGCTGAAATGCAGAGAATTCATGGCATATCGGGTTTCTCATAAAAGAAAGGCTCTGCACTTTTTTTCACAGTTCCTTACAATGAAATATGTTCTTTCCACAGCATAAAAACCTAATCAAACAAAATCTGCCAAAGAAAACATGTGAAATAACCCCAAATGTGAGGTGTCCTTTCATCCAAATGTCCCAAGGCAAAAATAACCAGAAACCTAAAACTCATTTCTGCAGTTTTTCAAGCATTTTCCACTTCACCTGACATTTCCAGCACAAAAATTAATAAGCCGTGAAATTTGAACCATGCTGAAAACCTTTAAAAACATTCCAGTTTTAATCCTAAAGAATGGAAATTTTCGAATTATACACTTTAGGTATATGGGTCAGAGAAGGAGTCACAAGAAATGACAATTCCAGATTTAGTGCAACCAAAGACTTTATATTTCAAGAAGAAATGCAACTTTGGAAGAAGAGGGCTTGAGATGCAGGGCTTCCTCAGCAGCAACTATATCCATGGAGTGATCATTGTGGTCTGCGCAGCAGCTGTTGCATGCAATTTGATTGGAGTTACAATGTCATGTCATATATTACCAAGTGAGGGATCTTTTGTCCGATGTAGAAACATTTTCTTTGAGGACTAATTCATTGGCAACCTTTCATGAGCAACATCCGAGTTAGATATCATTTGGATGTAACATTATTCTCGACCAAAATTGGCGGCCTGTTGCATCAATGTCGTAACATACAATATATACATCTCTTTACATGTATATATTAGGATATTTAAAACCTTCTTACAAGCGCCGAAGTGCAATATCAAGGCTCAATATTTTTACTGACAACTAGAGACTGGCATAAAAACACACAATTGATACCTTGCATTACATACCAAGCCCATGTAATGATGCAGCGACCCATGTATTTACCCACCGGCAGCATTTGTGTAGAGGCTGACCAGATCAAATTTTTTTTTTCTTGAAGGTAAACAAAATATATAAAAAACAGTGGTAAAGTAGGAGGTAAATAGACAAAATTATCATCATACAACATCATGGTGTCCACAAAACACACATATTCAATGCCTACATTATTATGTACCCAACCCATATAATGATGCCGTGACCCACATATTTACCCACCGGCAGCATTTGTGTAGAGGCTGACCACTAGTGACCAGATCTGGCAGCTGACACACAGAATGCATATTGGTCACAATGGTCAGATTCCGCTTTGGCAAAGGCAGGGCTCATTGGGGCTGATGGTCAGTGGCTAAGAAAGGATATCACTCAAGCAAAAGAAAGGGGCATAGACGAATAGGGAGAAACTTGGTTGGTTTGTGTTGATTCGGATATATTTATCCCTTTTAATTAGCCAACATAAGACATGATACAAACAGATTCCAATCGAGTGTTACGTCATGTGTATATTGTAGAAAGACCAACTCATTAATTCAGTGATATATACTTAATTTTATGCAATCTTTGCTTCACAGTGGAAGGGCAAAAGAATATAATATAGTCAGACCAGTGAAAAACCTTGAGACCAACCGATTGTACCAATTGAGCTGTGGAGTGCCAATAAAGCCAGGGACAGCCAAATAAAGCCACCATTTACAGCTGGGACCAGCTAGAAGCAGCCGAATAAAGCTGTCGGGTCGGTTTTATTACTTTTATCAATAATTCAAGAAACTCAACTGCATTTGCAGCTGAGCAACTGCTCCCTTGAATCGCATAAAGCGAGATCTGCCATAGTTGCAACGGATCTCTCTGAGTGTAGCAGTCCCTCACAATAGCTGTCCCTGCAACAGCCAACCAGAGGGCCCTACCTATTCCCCTTGGGAGCAACAAGAGGAAATCTCAAAGCATATTCTCTTGTGGGCCACAATAAATCATCTCATGATCAACAGGCAATTTAAATTCATGAGTTGCTTCAGCCCCATCTTACAAAGGCACAACCATGATGTCCAGTGTCAGAGTTGGTTATTGTGTCTCATCCAGGCTGATTGTAAATAGGGACAAAGTCAGCCTCCGGCACCACCTGCACCCCTGGTCTCTATCTCCATCTATACACAGGCAAAGATCTTGTATCTAAATGAAGTCATTGACCAATGGTGGTTGTCTGTGAAACTTATTTCTGGAAATAGACACCATAGATCATTGTTGACAGGTAGAGTAGCATAGTGGAAACAGGAAACATAGGAAGATCAATAAAATATGGATCTGAAGAGACTAGATAAATGAACTGATAAATAGATAAATAGATTGGTAGATTTGTCAATTGATAGATAGACAGACAGACTGACTGAAAGAAAGATAGATTGAAGATTGGAACTTTTATTTATGCAATCAGAAAGCTTGTTACAGAAAAATGACACAGCAATAAGATAAAGGAGACCAACAGGTTACCTGGCCGGAGTTGGAGTCGAACACCAGACCCATACAGTGATCGTAAGCCTTGAGCACTGCAAAATGAACTAACGCCTTCCCACTATAAAGAGACGGATAGATGAGTGACAGATTGATGTCTCAAAGGCAGATACATGGTAGATAGCAATTACTGTAGATAGACAAACTGTGATAATGCAAAGCCCTGAAAACAGATTGAACTCCAGTCAAAAGTGATTTACTTGTTCAAAACTTCCATCACTCCGAACAAACACTCATGTTCGATACTCATTAAGACCAAGTATTTCATACAAAATTCAGATCAAACAATTCTATTTTCAATCTTCTCCCTGTTTGCTTGTCATTGTCTGGATTGTTGCCTGTCCATCTATTCAGTTACTACTTGAGCCTGTCTGCCTGTCTGCCTGTCTGCACGTGCATTGTTATTCCAATGCCCTTTGTTGAAAGTATAGTCTGAAATGTGGAGGCCCATCTCAGCAATATGTTTACACGAGAAAACCAATATTTGATCATAATTAGTCCCCTATTGTTGAACATTTTGATCATCTATTTTTAAACTATTTTTCTGCTTTTTTTTCACACTCAAATTGTTATATCCAATTTGCTGTAGGGAGAACCAGGGCACATTGGGACTCAGGGCACTGTGGGATGGCGGGGTTTTCTTGGTTCCTGGCAAGGTATATGATAACGTTGTGCCATCATATCTTGTAATTTCACATCCCGACGTTGCTATCCTTTTATTGGCAAATTACAGCCACATGCAGAAGCATGGTTAGGAAAAGTTTGTTTTCCTACTGCTAAACTAAATTCAGAGGTGTTCCCATGCTGAGTGTCCAAACGAGCCTCTACATGGATTTTAGACAAAAATGCTTATTTCTCAGGCACCAGTGACTATGTTTATTATAGGATAGCAATTCCTAACTGTTCGTAAAAATGTATCAAATTCATAAAAGCATTGAGAAAACCTTGTTGTTCATGGTTGTCCAGAGAATGGTTTGAATGGGCACATTGGGACGCACTTTTTATGAGAGAATGTCAGTGTCCAAGTCGACTGAATGACCTGGGACAGCACACAATAGGTATACAGGCCACAGAGAATTGAGGCACAGTCGATCACAATGCTCTGTGAAGAAATTTATTGCAAAAGCACTGTGGGTAACTTACATTGATGACCGCACCCAGGACATTTTATGTCAAATATTTAAAACTGTTTAAAGTTATCAACTATCAACGCTAAAAGGTAATTGCACTGTATATTGCCTTACACACTTCTTATACTTAATATCTAGTGTGTTAATATTTTTTTTCAATGGCATCTGAATGTGGCCCGGGGTCGGGGCACATTGGGCGGCTATAATCATGTCACGGTTAGCCGTCTGGCTGCGAAGGGGTAAGTGCAATCTTACCTCTTATGCATTTTATTTAAGCTCAATGGCTTCGGTGATATTCATGCAAACTTCTGGGTTGCTCAGTGTTTTCAGCATTGAGCAAAATAGCATACAATGCATGCATATTGTTCTTGGTTTATTCCAGAATTTGTATCCACATTAAATTTCTATTGAGTTATGTATAAAAAGGGGAAGATTTAACCACATGTTAAAACTGCATTTTCTTCTGTTATTTATATGAAAAAACTTTATTGTTTTTTTATTGAGCAAGAATGCACACTTAACTTCAAACACTTTGACATAAAATCCTTATGAAAAATTTATCAAAACTAAATAAGCCACAATTAATATTCTAAGAAAGTTAGTTTGTTATGTCTTTACTTACGTAATGAATCTGCTCGCAACTGTATTATTGTGGTATGCTGTCACTCTGCACAAGAGGGCAGCACAGTAAAATATTCAGAACCAGTTTTTGTGTGAAGAGTTGACAGCTATCAGATGAAATATGTTAAAACATAGGCTGCGCAGCAGCAAACCTTCAGCGAAAAAACAACTTAGAAGATTACAAGTGTTTAACAAATTGCATATGTTTTATCATATACATGCAATAGTAGTCGAGTCATGGCCTTCTATTATCTCTATTCACCCGCTGGCCTGTCATCTGCCCGTGTGCTTTCCAGGGTTTGTATAAGCAGGGAGAGGCCTTATTAGAATAATTTACCCATATTATGGTATGGTTTTATGCATGTAAAAGTATAGGTTATGAGCCGGCGGTTGGAAACCAAAAAATATAAAGCTGTTTTTTCTTTCTCAAGTTTTTCCAATCATTCAAAAGTGTTAAGTACACATCAAGAAGCACTGCTACATTGTATAGGTGACATTTTCAAAAAAATTCATTGCTGTATAATGTATATGCAATAGTGTGCAAGTTTTGGCTCCAATTAGAAAAAAAGTATTTTTAATATTTTTTATCGATGTTACAAAAAGTATAGAATATATATCAGGTAGACCATGAAAAGACAAAACTAGACCACATAAGTCATATGTGTAGCAGACTTTATCCATGTACATCCAATAATGACCAAGTCTTGGGCCAGAAACAAAAAATAGATTTTTCAGGTTTTTTTTTTTTCAATATTTCAAAAAGTATTTAACATTTTCCATCAGACCTTTCAAAGGGCACAACTAGACCATATGGGCCATATGTGTACCAAAAGTTATCCATTTACATGCAATAGTGACCGAGTCTTAGCCCGAAAACCAAAAAATACATATTTTTCTATTTTTGCTAATTTTTACAAAAAGTATATTATATCTATCAATGAGACCATCAAAAGGCACAACTAGACCATATGAGTTACATCTGTACCAAATTTTATTCTTGCACATGCTATAGTGACTGAGTTTTGGCCCGGAAACGAACAAAAATAATTTTTATATTTTTTTAATTATTTCAAAAAATATAGAATGTCTATCAATCGGACCATCAAAAGGCACAACTTGACCATACAGGCCATATGTGTACCAAATTTCATCCATGTACACTCAATAGGGGCCGGGTGCTGGCCCGGAAACGATCTATCAGCCCGCCGCCCGCCCACCCGCCCGCCCGCCCGGCGGACGGACAACATTTTTACCCAAGTGATTACAATACCTTCTTCGAACTTCGTTCGCTGAAGGTAAAAATGAAAGTCCATTAAAGCACTGAGAAGCACCATATTGTAGCCAGGGATGCCTAAGGACCCAAAAATGAGTATATATAAAGAATCCCAATATGCCCTGATCTCTCCTACTGTGTGACAATTCGGGCTTAGACCAATCGGTTATTTCTTCAGATAATAATATTATATTCTGTTCCGGAACAAGGGGCAACTGGACGGATGGGTTGGGTAAAATTAGCCCTTTTCAAAAAAGTTTGGCCTCCTTTAAGGATCAAATTAATAAGTATTTATTCATAAGTCTGATATTACACACTGGGTAGACACACGGTTTATCAGTCTCATGCTATAAATCCATACACCTTCCTATATGAGAAATAGTGATATGTTTCAGAGTTATCTCTTTTTAATTAACTTTTTTCCTTAAAAGAAAAAAATGTTCTGCAGTCACTTTGCAGTCTGACCAAACAGCACACGCAGTGAATGCAGAATTCGTGTTTGCATTGAGCAGATCCATGTTAGACATGCTTATCGAATTTTGGGCATTTTAGAATCCTATATCTTGTTGGGAGTGGAGCCGATCAATTTATCAATGTACTGGTGAAATATTCATGAAAGAAACAAGCATGTAAAAAAAGAGAAAAAGAAAAGTGGATAAAATTGCTGGACTGAGTCATTTAAATGGAGTTGGGGGGGGGGGCAATGGTTTAGCCCATGAATTATCGATATGATTCAATAATTGAGTGTTTTCCCCAGTGTTCTATGAAGCAATGCTGCCTAAACTACCAATAGTACAGTGATACAGTGAGAAAACTGTTTTATTGTTCATGACGTTATTGGAGTTGACATACACTCTAATTTAATAGTAATACAAAGGGATATTCAAATACTGGCAAGGTAAGAGATCACTGCAGTATAATTCTATTGCATCAGTCAAATAGATAGATATGTATATAGATAGATAGATAGATAGATAGATAGATAGATAGATATAGATAGATAGATAGATAGATAGATAGATAGATAGATAGATAGATAGATAGATAGATAGATAGATAAATCATATTTTGACAGCCAGATAGATAAAAGTGAACTTGGACATAGATTTTTCTACAGAACCTTTTTTAACTCACATTATACATGTATGAATGAATTGCGTGATTGTTTTGTTCATCACAGACATGGTCATAGAATATGCCACGTGCCAATTACGCTCAACGAGCAGCGAAAGATGGCGTCGTTAAAAAGGCCATCATGGCACAAGCAAAAACCAGACGACACGACCAAATATGGCAAGAGTAAACGAAATAGAAGGAGATATAAATAGAAAAACAAAAGGACGTTCAGGAGAATAGCAAAGGCCAGTGTTCTCCTGGTGTTCTCCTAGTGTTCTGTTAGTATGCTGTGTTCACACGCTCTGTTGTGGAATCAGATTGTGGGCCCGGACCATTTGTTTTGTTCTGAGGAAATCTGATTCACCAAGCGACATTGCCGCCTCCTTAGATGAAGAGTTCAGTGATGCTTCACCTCCAAAACAGGAGAATGTTTCCTCCCTCAGCACGTGCTCGGAAAATGACAACAAAGTGCCACACGCATACATAATACAGCTGTGTGGGGTGCTTTCAGGGATGATTATCTATCTATCTATCTATCTATCTATCTATCTATCTATCTATCTATCTATCTATCTATCTATCTATCTATCTATCTATCTATCACTATTCTTCCATAAGTTTACTTTGCAAAAACAGCCAGTAGGAAAATGTCCTTCACCATGTTTTTCTTGTATCTTGAATTGTTAAGATTTTCCAAATCAATTATCTTCGAGTGTATGCTTTAAGGATTAGCTTTCCAGCTGTGCACTTTGAGAAACTTGGCATACATCTTTTGACAGCATTTCCTTGTGGGACACTTTATTATCATATAAGAAGCTCAGTTTGTTGTGTAAATGGGCTGCCAATCGCGGGGTCCCGGGTTCGACAGCAGTTGCAGTCACCTTTTGCCTTATTGATGTGTCCCCTTCTGTCCTACCAAGTGCATAAACACAGGATGTGAAGCCCCAACCGTCCATCCATGATGATGATCTGATCCCTCCATATCATTGTAGAAGCACCACATTAATAACTGCTAATTTCTCAAATTTATCTGATAGTGAAATCCTTACAGCCTTTCACTTTAATATAGAAACAATGAAGACCTGTTGCCTTTGAAAAATGCACTTTTGACTCATGATATCCGATGAAGTGTCATCTTCTCTACTTTCAACATGGAAACATAGAGGCTGTATGATTATTCGTGATCAAGAGAAGGTCATTTGACTTGTCGTAATTGATTTTAGTGTAAAAATCAGATGCATAATCCTTTCGTTTGGCTATCACCAACAAGCAGTATTAGTCTCCTTAAATCAAATTACCATTGAAAGTATTGGGTATGATAATGACAGATCATCAGCATGATGACACAAGAAGAGCCATTTTCACAGTGCAACAGTCCACTATTTATCTACATCAAAGTGAAAGGCTGTAATGACGTACACAGTAGAACAGCATGAAGTGCATGTTTTTAGATACCATTCCCTGCCTGCTCTGGCCTATGCAGCTTCCTGGAGCCTGATCATTTCTGACTTCTTCCTCTAAATTCCACACCTTCAAATTCCAAGCTGTCAGTTTGTAGCTTTTCTCTGCTATTTATTTTGCTGTTTGGTGCTAACATACAGAAAAGTGTGAAATTACAAAGACATAAGTTAGTCTGGATATGACTTGTAAAAACATACTATTTTTTCAGCACCCAATGTATATGCATTGATGAGTAACATTATTTGGTATGTAAACGAAATATATTCTCGAAATATCAAATCAATGGAAATATAAATCATTTTGTCTCTTCTCTTAGCATCTGGGTGGCCAAGCGGCTTAGTGTCCACCTGCTCCACTGAAGGTCTCTGCCTGCATGGGTTCGAACCTCCGCTTGGGTACCCAAAATTTTCAGTGTACCTTCATGAGCAAAATCCCAGCTGGATGTCGTTCGGGTGAGACGTTAAATTGGAGGCCCCTTGTGTCAGTGTCTATGCTGGGCAAGTAAAAGATACCTCAAATGGGGTAAATATGTGTCACATGTTGAGGACTCCAGCTCACTCTCCCATCTCATTAATCAACTCTCGTGAGCGGCTAGAACTGGGCGTAGAGGGTGCACTTACCATATCTATCTATTTATCTTCTCTTGCCTGCTCTTCTCTGCTTTTCTCCTCTTCTCTGGATCCTCTAAAAAATCACTGCATAGTAAATTTGCTTGTATTTTGCTGATGGGTACTTTCTGAACCTTTGCCACATTGTAAAAGATTTTAGAAAGAAAAAAAGACAACACTTTGCTGCTGTGTTGGCAAAAGTGGAAAACCTTGTGCAGGACTGAAAAAGCATAGATTTCACACAATTTCTCGTTCATTTTGTGCAAGTGAAGACTAAACAAGTCATTGAGAGGAATTGTGTGCCAGGATTTCAAGCAGTCATGTTGCTATTCAGCCTGCTCTAACTTTTTAGATGTTTCCTGGAATTATTTTGTCTCTTCATTTTGATTTCTCGTAGGTTTCTAGAGAATTTGAATTTCACCTCCATGGAGCCCAAGCAATTGACTTACAAAAAGCAAAGGATACAGGCATGCACCTCAGCAATTAGCTGAACAGAATGAATTATGAAAACTGGACTGAGAATAAATCAGCATGAGAATTGCATGTACATTTGGACAAGAAGTTAGTGTTTTTACAAGAAGGCCACGTAACTACTGGAGTTGCCTATATAGCTCATAATAAAGTAGAAGTTAATAGAATTAAAGTACTGGGTTAACAGGAGTGCTGAGTTATGCCTTCCAAAGCTTTTATCCTATTTTTTTAAACTTGTGTTTCTTATTTACCACTTAACCCACGGGCAGAGTGGCAGCCCCCTCCTTGTCAACACTGCCAGCAACAGATGTAATAAATTACTTTAAAATCAGTTACTTAGCAACAGAATGGCCAGGTGAGTGGTATTTAAGACACACCTGTGGTTGCCATACCAACCGTAAACAATCAGTCCAACCATAATGCCCCAGGGCTTCCTGTGACGTCTTAGAACCCCACAAGGGGGCGTTTTATTTTATTGTTATCTCCATACATCTCAATTGGGGTGAATCATATTGCTTTCCAAAATATATGATTTATATAATAAATGATACCGACCTTCTTACATATATGTGCCCAAAGGCTACTTTTCACAACTTAATGTATCTACCTGTGAGAAATCATTCTATCGTCCTATCTATCTTTCACAGTTGACCACCTCACTGACACCCAAATATTTCTGGCTGATAAAATGGCTGTTTAATGACACTTATTTATCCACAGAGCTTGACCACCTTGCTGCACTCTGAAGAAAATGCTTGAAAATGTAGCTTTGTGGCAATATTTACAATACAGCTGCAGCCTGCAGCTATCTTGTCTCACCTTGGTCTAAATCCTAGGGTCTAAATGTTTGGCCCAAATGACATTCTGCTAATCAATGATCTAAAATAGGCCCAGGTTATTATACTCCAGATTTAAACAAGCGGACAAGTTGGATGAATATCAACCATTGTAGCCAAATGTGTGCAACACTTTATCTCATATTCAGGTGATGAAGACCAGTGGACAACAGAATAGGCAATCATGTGCGGCAGGTTAATTACACCTTATGCAGATGATAAACCTTCATCTTTTATTGTCTAAACTACGGCACAGATTTCCAGTGTGCTGCTTTCTGTCTTTCTTTCTTATTTTCTCTATTTCAAAGTGGGACCTATCCAGTTACAAAATGCCTCTGTGTCAAATGCCAAGAAAAATGTCAACACTCAGAAGTGATCTGAAAAGGGCTCTTGAGAGGGGAACCTGCCCAGATCGATCAATTGGCAATCTCGGGTTAAGCTGAACAGACTGTGAGCAGAGGCACTGGGATATAATAGGTATGCAGAAAATGCCAAAGACAGAATACTTTACAAATAGGTATGGGCCCTGACATGTTTGTTAGAGCATTGCCTGCAGTATGTGGAAAATCCCTGTTCAGGGTTAATAAGCCAAATCTGGAGACTAAGATTCGATTCAGATGCAGACATTTTATTTTGTAGTTCAGGCTGTTTGTGACATTTTGTCAAAGCACTCATGTTCAATGTCCATGTAGAAACAATTTTGAAAAGAGCTGCACGGATTTCTCAAAGGTAACTGTCGAGATGCTCGTGTATCACTCACTAAATAATAAAGAGAAAATTCTTTTAAGTACTTGCAAAAATCATGGGATGCAAATGTTTAGTGTTTGTCATGTGTTGGTCATGGAGCTGTCGGTGTTTGCATGCAAACTCCTACATTATGGTAAAAGGATGCCATGTAATTTTAATAATCGATTGGTTATTTAGTGTGTGTCACAATGAAAATTTTGAGTAATTACACAAGTGGCAGACACTAAGTTAGTTTTGTAATATCTTGAATTTGCTCCATGCAATTCTTAACTGCAGTTCAGTACAGTATGATGAGACCTCCCTGCAGCACACTTGCACCCTGTAGCAACTGCAGGACATGCAGTTTGTGACAGGGAGAGCATTTCTGTGGGAATGTCTTCTTCTAAACAGCTGCTTCTCCCCCCTCTAGTTCTTCCTGAACCTCCTTGTGCACACCATCCTGCGCTCTGTCACAACATGGCCTCGTTCTGCTGAGCTCTCAAAATGCAATTGGGTCATGTGCCACACTTTCATTATATGTGATTGTGTTGTAATGACATTGTATATTCTTGGATTTGTTAGAGATGGTAAATCATAATAAGATAAGTATTTCGCTGATAATCATAGGTCAATTTCACTCAAATACAAATCGACTCGGATATATATGGTGGACAAAAAAAAATTCAATTCTGATATAAATTATATTCCAAGCTTGGATTTTACCGACCAATCACAAGTGAGCATCTCTGTCCCATGCTATGTTATATCGAACTGTGAAGCGGAAAGCGCCTCGTTCCATATAGCTTTCTTCATCCGCTATTGGTTTATGGGATTTTTTCGAAACAATACTGTTGTATAAAAAGGACATGTTGAGGCAATCTGCAAATCTATGCATGGTCACCACCCAGGGAGCGACTACTATTCTGCAAGCGGATTGCTTGGACCCCGGTCAAAGGCATTAGCCTGAGCATCTAATGGCGACTGTCTTGTTTGTATGCAAGTCTTTGGTGTGGAGAAAGTGGAGCAAAGACAGGAAACCCACACCGACATATAACCAGGGAGGCACTTCGGGTTAATCTCATTATGACTTAACTTGGTACAACTTTTAAATAATTAGTGTAACAACGCTTCTTTTGAAATTAGTATTGATGAGATAACCGCCATTCTACAACTGGACCACAACGGAAATAAGTTGCAAACACTTGCAAAACAGTGTATTTATGTGAGGATTAAAATCAATCAATCTATCAATCTGAGCTGATATATAGAGAATTGGGCAATAAAGCCTTTTACAATATTATGTAGTTTAAAACTTCAGTGGCAGCGCAGAGACAGTTCTGTATTCATGTTACTTTTGACAAGTCACTTATAAAATAATGAGCTCTGACATTTATTGAGACATTTACTTTGAATTTTTCAAAAATAAATGTTATACTGCTATGGAAAGGCGAGGTGTATATAATGATCAAAAAGCTAAGTATGGAGAAAAGGTAAATTTTAATCTTCTTGCAATGACAACTACATATCCATCTATCTTTTAAGGTGTCTGTCTGTCTGTAGGCCTATTTATACTCTTGTCGAGTCACTTAGATATATGTCGGACAAGACTACTTTTAAAATCTGTGAATACTGCATATATATACTGTATACTAACTTCCCCCATTTAATAGGGGTTGAAAAGAAACTACAGGATAAAAAGCCCAAATAATCATACAATTCCTCTATCTATCTACCACTATCTGTCTATCTTATGATGGACTACCAATCTAATTTTCTAATTATCTAGTCCACTAGTTATCTTTTCCTTTCATTATACAATATCTCACTCACTCTCTGTTACTGCAGAAAACCAAGCAGCAAAAGCTACTCCCAGGAGGACAGCAACCAGCAGAGAAGTGCAATAATTGAAGAGTGAGGTGGCGGAGTCCTGCTTTGCTTCGCAGAGATCTATAATTTACACTCAGTTCTTAGTTCCTGTGCAGCAACATACTGGTTTAGTTGCAGGAAATGTTGAGTTGCAGCAATTTCTAGCCATTTCTGCCACTGAGGCCACTCAGGCCAGGAAGAAGATGCCATTAGACGCTGCAAACTACAGTCATTTCCCCACAATATTTCACCAAAAATGTCCTAGACATAGACGCCTAGACAGAAGTTTCAGATCTGTTTGATTTGCGGATTCCTTACAGTGAAACACTTTGATATAGAATTAAAGTGGATTGTGGCACTGTGAAAATGGCACTTTGTGACTCATGATAGCCGATGAAGTGTCATCTTCTCTACTTTCAACATTGGAAACACTGAGGCTGTTTGATTAGTCATGACCAAGTGTAAGCCATTTGACTTTGTTATCAGAGTGTTTCGCTGTAAGAAGGAGGAGTATTGTCACACTCCAACATTACAAGGAAATTTCATTTTTCACATACTTTTTGAATGGAAGAGTTTGTTTTTTGAAGCTGTGAATTTTTTGACATTACAATGGCCCAAAACAGTCCTTTGATAAAAATGTGTAATCAATTTTACCCTTTCTCTAATTTACCTTATCTGACTGCTTTCTAAAATGATGGTCCCTGAAGACCGTTTAGGACATTTCTTGGTGCCAGTGAATTAAATTGCACCCAAGGGTGCTGTTGTACATTGGCCTTCATAAAGGAGAGAGCTCTCTGAGACTAAAGTCTTTCATGACACCATAGTCGCCTCCATTTCCATTTGTATTTTGTTGAATACTTAAGTCTTCCTTCTTCTTTTTCAGACAATGAAGAGGAAGAAATTAGCCTCGTTCTGGAACTATTTCCGGTGCTCCATTGTGATCTTGTTGCTCATGGCAACCGCTGGCGTCCATAGCAACCCAAACGGATGCTCCTTCCCAGAATTCCTGCAGACGGAAGGAGATTACAGCACGTGGTTGTTCAATCTGACGAGGGCGGGGATAATAACCGATAATACTCAAATACACTACATCAGGGTGGACAATGGGTTAATGAAGACTTACGTACTGGAGAGAGAAGGAGGCCAATTTAATAGGACTTGTTTGGAAGCAAAAGGAAACAACACGTTTGTAGTTTATGAGATCAAAGAGAACAACAAGCAAAGTACTTTATTTCTCTGCATTAAGTTCATAAAAAGGAGTAAAACAGTGGTAGAAATGGAGGTTTCAGAATATGCCAACACTCCGCTCCAGGGGCTCTGTGATCGCTTACAGTTGGAAGAACGACCCCTGGTGAGAAGCAAAAAAGATGCAGCCCAAGTGTGTCCACTTACAGGAGGGTATAACATGAAAGTGTTCAGGCCAAATGGAGAACCCTTGTGTCACCACCCATACAAGACAGCTAGAGTAGAAAGCAACTGCATGGGGGACGAATTCCTGCAGTTCAACTTCCAGGAATGTCACATGGAAAATGTCATCGTGGACATGGAGAAACTGCAGAACTTGGATTGCACGGGGTCTTGGCAATCAGGGGAAAACACTTTTGTCATTCTGTCGCGCAGAGATCTCTTGGGCTTCTGGTGTTTACGATATCCGACCAATCATGGAGATGAGTTTGATGCGTATTTGTTCTCTGATGTGGTTTGCGAGCGCTCGAGTGATTTGAGGAAATCAGCAATGTACGCCAGGCTTCGTTTGAAGCGAAAAGTTTATAATTCGATTTGCAGCGACGCATCAGAAGATTGCGATGCCCAAGATGTGGATTTCACTTGTGGGATTAGTTCGCAGCATGGTAAGACCTACTGCAAACAGAAGTGCACTCAATGTGCCAATGAGGACGGGGTGCATTGTGAATTCAAGCCAGAAATACTTGGCACGTGGCTTCCAATAGGAGACCAGCCCCTGAAGAACATCACATTGGCCAGCAAGGCCTCCCTGATGCCCCTGGGGAAAATGCCTTGCAAGGACCAGAGGAAGTATTTTGATGAGTACAAACTCATTTCATATTCTAGCGACGGCTGCTATCCAAGGTTTTATTGCTTCTCTGCGAAGGCCGTCTCTCCTTCTGTCATGGTCTACAAGATGCTCCGTGGGCCAAAATGGCCGATGTACGAGTTGGACTACATACCGTGCTCGGATGATAAGTACGACCGCGAAAACCGCTACTTTCAATACTTCGTCAAGGAGTGGAGTCCAGCGATTTCCCAGAACCCCCCGGTTGCTGTGGCCTGTGAGATTCCAGAAGTCGCCTATGAGATTGAGGCGCTGTTTTCCGGTGGAATCAAATGTACCGGGAGGTTATTCAAACCAGATTGTCTGGAGGAGGATGCTAAATCCATGACGCTACATTACAAGGAATGTACAAATGAAACTTACCAAATCTCACAGAAACTTGTATGCCATGCGCATATCCCTTCAGACAATGAGCGCTACCTGCTGGTCAGTGATGAAACTACTGGATCGTTTTACTGCTTGCTGCTCTCTTATTATTCTATGTACACTTCCGAAATGTCCATCTTCCCTCCGGACAAGTGCAACAGTGACGGATACTTCTTTCACCGGATTGTTAAGATGACTTTGGAGACAGAGACTCATCATCATTGTCCTAAGCATGAAGAAGATTCTGAAACAAGTGAAGAAGAAGAAGATGGGAAAGAAGAAGATGGAGAAGATGGAGGCTCTGAATCTACTCAACTGGAAGTCTCCTCCAAGGAAGGGCTCAGTATTGACAGAGACAACAACACTTACAAAATCCCCACATTAAAACCCTCATATACTCCCAAACCAACATTGGAAACAGGAGTAAAAGTTATACCAACAAAACACACACAGACTAGTGCTGCCACCTACAAAGTATCTCAACCAAAAACATTCACTCTTTTGATATTTATAATTCTAATAAATTGCTGTATATCTTGAAAGTGAATACTAACCAGTAATATATAAATGCCATTTCAATTGAATTATCTATATATTTTGAAGTAGTCTAACCAACAAGCATAATGTCCATGTAAATAATATGATATATAATTATTATTGGATCGTACCTGTACATTAGTGATATTCATGTTCCATGATGACAAATATCAAAGGCAGATTACCTGCCATTGCAAATATGTTTATTTGTTTATTTTGTACTTCTTATTGGAGGCACAGGCACAGTAACATTAGCCTACACTGGCCTATAGATATACAACATTTGTTTCTAATTCACTGAGTACAATTTGTGAATCAGACCTGTGAATGCAGTTTACAAAAGGATGTAAATTAATTTTGTCTCATTTGTCTTGCCATCCATTGTGTCTCTCTGGCTGTAAAATAGTTGTCTCTGATGTGAAATACATTGAGATGAATTTCAATTCTGGTATAAAGAGATAATTACATGCAGTCACAAGTTTTTTAAAAATATGTTTCATTGTATACTGTATCTATATAGGACTATACCTTATATAAATTTTCTTTCATCTTGTAAATTTATTTCGTGTCGATTCTGTCGAACCATTTGAAATTTTGTCTATGTTTGTGTGAGTCATCATCGGAATCAACATTAATTTTATGGATTGTCACAGAAGAAGAAACCGACACATGTACTGATTGGATGTACAGTTATGATTTCAATAATGATACACCTACTGCCTGAGTTGGCATGGTCTTTTATTTTATTTTTATTTTCTATAATTTCGCGAAGTTCATTCCTTTGATTATTTCTGTTTCATGCACACACATAGTTTACTTAAATAGATTGAATATTTGTAGAATTATATTTCTTAAATTTGTTATCATAGTGATGATAATATATTGGGTGCTCAGAAATTTCAGATCAACATTTTTTCTGATGGACAATTCTATTACAAGTGACTGAACAAAATTTTTAATCGGCAAATTTCAGGAATTTTATTGTCTGTTCTGAGAATATCAAAAATGTGAGTTCACACTTCAAACAGGTATAAAGTTATTTTCAGAAGAGATAATAAAGTACCTGAGAATTTCACTCAGCCGCGCAATAGACCTATAGTTTAAATGGAAAGGTCTGTCAGAAAATAGAATGGTCAGAACATTCTGAACACGAATCTTTATGTGGTACTTCAAATGTGTAAAAACATGATTACTTAACGACAAGACATAAAGTTATGTTAAAATGCCTTTCACTCCAATGTATGTTTATTGCAACCTGTGATACCTTGATTTGATTCACAGTGAGGAGTGGAGAATCGTTATTGAATACACTGAATTTATTAGGAAAAATGCAACACATTTGTCAGTCACGATGAGTCACCGACTTCGTGAGTCATACACTGAATTTCTTAGGAAAAAAATGCAAACACATTTGTCAGTCATGATTAGTCACCGACCTCGTGAGTTGTCATCCGTCAGAAAGTATCTACCTCATTCTTCACTCTTCACTGTGACATGATTGAATTTTATCCGTTTGTCTGTTTGTGTCTCATTAAATCACAGAACAATTGATTTCATGTTGTTGTTTTATTTCTGATGATTCGTAATTCAATAAATTTATACTTACAAATATAGTCTTTCTAGACTGGGATTAACATCTAGGCTGACCCTTTTGAATATTAGTTTCCATATCATATGGGATCATTCACAATTTATGATAAGAAGGATGACAGTTTTCTCAGGAGTCGACATAAAACTTACTACCTGCCTTAGGACTTGCGCGGATTAACCCTCTGCCCCCCCCCCCAGGCACAAAAATTACACCAACATAATATACATTTTAATTACTATTTCAGGAATCCAGAACAGCAACATGATTACAACATAGACCAGTATTGGTATTAGCGGCTGACGAAAAAAAAATAGTTTAAGAAAAAAAAAGATGCCCCTCTTCCGGTAGTATTTACAGGAGACAATGAATAGGAAAGAGTATTTAGGCCCCTGAATGAATAATTCTAGGTTTTCTGGACTTTTGCAATTACATTTAGCCATTTCTCTTGAAATTTGTCACCAGAAGGCATGCCAGTCAATAAATGGACAATGGAGACACCTAGTGGGCTGAAGCTTCCACTGATGACAAGAGCATGTACTGGCCTGAAGCTGCTGTGCCAGAGTCCTATATAATATGCATGTAGAATTTGGAAAAGAATACACTTGTGATAATATATATATATATATATATAGAATTTTATTTGACATCTGGATATCATCAAGATACATGTGTCATATAAGTAAATAAAAACATAAAATAAGATGTGTATGTACAAAAGCGGGATAGTAACTAACTACAACTAGGAAGGAGCAGTCATACATTATATGGTACAATGAAATTGATAAAGAAAACATGGATTACTATATATATTAATACAAAATTCATAGAAGTGTCCATTTCATACTGTAATTGTTTAATACTGTAATTGTGTAAAGCACCATAATTAATAAATCAGAAATCACTCAAATCACATTTTAAGGCTAATTAAGTCAGACGGACAAAGCACCACATTTGCTAATATCTACAGCACACAAAATGGTATTAAAAACAGTTAACCTCGGTAATATCTACAGCACACAAAATGGTATAAAAAGCAGAAGATATATATTTATGTACAGATAGAATTAAACATCACATCCAATAAATTGGAAGCACCAATAATACAATGTATATGTACAAAAGAAACATTTTAATTATATACAATAGTGACAGCAACAGCAAACACAAGCAAGCAACACATCAACACTCAGTCACCAGGAGCAACCAACCTAGCGCATAAATTATAATAATAGCCTCAACTCTCAATTTTCAATGCTGTGTAAAGAAATTTGCCAAGAGCAAAATTCAGGTATACATTTTTTGAGGTCAAAATTTCATGAAACTGTTCAGCTTGGCTTAATACCAGAAAATCATTAATTGAAGTACAAGCTACGTCATGCAATTCAGTTCTTGGGTTGGTCCAGTTCGGGCAAACCATTAAACAATGGAATTCATCTTCTACAACATTTAAGTTACATTTATTGCAAATACGATCTTCTGCAGGTATATAAGGACGTTTATGTCTACCAATTTCAATATTAAGATTGTGAGAACTTAGTCTGAAACGGGCGATACTGGTATAAACAGATTTAGGGAGATTAAAGTTAAGATATGGTTCTAAGCGCATATCAGATTTAAAAGTTTTGTACGTTCGTAGTTTTGGCTATTTAGTGTTATCATTTATTTCACTAATCATCTTATCTTTAGCTTTGTCATACAGGCATGTTATGGTTTTATTCAAATTGCATTGCATAAGATCTATGTTTAACCTGTCAGTGATTTTGCTAAGTCTTGTGAGCCAACAAGGCACACCTTTCTTCTGAAGTTTAATTTGAATTTCTAGACACTTCTTAAGAAGTATAGGACAAGTTTCACTTTTTAGTCTATCAAAGTATTTCAGGGCGGAAGACTGTTGCCTTACAAGTAAAGGAAATCTGCCAGTATCTGCAAGGATTGCAGTGGTGGGTGTTTGACATCTAACACTAAGCATATTTTTGAGAAAGTTCAATTGAATTTTTTCAATAGCATTATTTTCCTTCTCAGAGAACCACAATTCGCTGTTGTATTCCAGTATCGGAAGTATGTGGGTATCGAACATTTTAAGACTTAATTTTGGCGGAAGATAACCAACAGTAGACCTTGTATTTTCTTTGAGAGCATACATAGCTTTCTGCGCTTGTGTCGCCAGATGTGTATACATTTCTTTATGTACGTCCTTTGAGTCACAAAGCACATGGCCCAAATATTTATATGAGCTGACCAATTCCAGTTCTTTGCTGTCAATAGTAAATTGAAATTTATTCACACTTTTACTTTGTGTTTTGCGAATATACATAACTTTACTTTTTTGGGAATTAATTATCAGATGCCATTTCCTACAGTAAGACTCAACATTATTCAACAGAGTTTGCATTCCATTCTCAGTTTCGGAAACTAACACTAGATCATCGGCATAAAGTAAATGTGTTAAAGTAGTCCCATCTATAGACACACCACAGCTTTGGTCCAATATAACATACTATATAACATACTTCAGTTTGAGGGGAGCAATTTTCCTGGCAAATTTAGGAGGCACACGGGGGGTGAACCGACTCGCACACCAGCATAATGTCAGTTCAGAATCTGTGCATCAACTTTACAGAACCACACAGACTAGCTGTTATTACAGTCCTCGCCATATTTACTTGGAACCTCAAGTTCTTCTCCATGCTGTTGAACTTGAGATGTCAGAGATGACCCTGTTCTAGCATTGAAGTATATGCAAATTAATTACAAGCTGTGATGCCATTTTATATTAGGCCAGTCAGATTCCTCAACTTCTAACCCAAGTGGACCTTGGACGGTTATGCCTACAGTTTCATGGAATTTTGCGGGTAAAAAAGTGTGGATAAATCGAGTGTATGCCTTTTTTTTTTTTACTTTTCCCACAAATATAGCAGTATATATATGTGTGTATAGCTTTGTAGATTGAGCGGGGTACTAAAAATATGCATTAAACCTATGAGTGGGGTACTAAATATCCACATGAAACTCAAGGGGGGTAGGCCTATCAATTTTTGACCGGAAGTTCTGGTAAAACCCTCTCCCCCCCAAAGTCATATTAAAATGCTGAACGGTCCCTAACTCTCCATTGAGGACAAGCAGTCTGTTAGAAGTTATAGTTCATTGAAATCATTGAAACATCAACCAGCAAAGGTATCAAAGCCAAACAAGCTAAGCATATGTGCTTGTAATATACGAAGTTATGCAACTAAATCTGTGACATCACATCTTGGGATAAAGCAAAGTACAAAGCAGAAAAACACACAGCCGTGAAGTCAGTAATAAACCAAAAGAAACCAAAATTATGCAATAGGCCTAATTAGGTCTGTATATGGCATTAAAACATTTTTTCGCCACACAAATCCATGTAATAATCCAGATTTCAA
Source organism: Platynereis dumerilii (assembly GCA_026936325.1). Taxonomy (NCBI): domain Eukaryota; kingdom Metazoa; phylum Annelida; class Polychaeta; order Phyllodocida; family Nereididae; genus Platynereis; species Platynereis dumerilii. The sequence continues at coordinate 13,153,862 of JAPTHN010000020.1, forward strand.
ATATTTTTTCTCAAAAACTACTCAATCTGCTAAAGCTGCTGTAAAATAGAAAGCACTCCATGTTTCACCATAAAATTGTCACAGAAGCTGGCCGAGATGATGATCTTACTGATTACAACAAAGAACAAATTCAAAAGTCTCACTTCAATAATTACCGAAAATTGATGTGACATGCTTATAATAGCCACCTGATACTTTAAAATAAATTGTCCTTTCCTATATCTCTGGTGTCAATTTTTGTGTGGTGATGAGAAATCGATATCTCAAGTGAGTTAGTATGTCATTTTAGAGCAGTCCTTAAAAATTTCAATAGGAACTCACCTTTTTCGTAATATGAGGGCCCAAAAGTCAACTATGACTTGTTATTTCAAGGTGCAACAACATGACAGCACTGTACATGCTACACGAGGGCCGTCCCAGAAGTTACAACCAATTTTTTGGCAGACCTTTCTATTTAAAGTGTCTGTATGAAATTTTCACAGAATTAATTTCAGGTGTAGCACTATATATTTTGAAAATTTGGTACTTGTAGAAGAATTTAAATTACTTTTCTGTAGCCATGGAAAAAAAAAGTCATTGTACCGAGCGCAGTGCAATTTTTTAGCCCAAATCCAAGTGTCTAGATGTGTAAATAATCATAGGATTTACTGTAAATATGCTATTGCCCAACAAACACAATTACGTTTAAATTACGTTTATAAACGGTCGAAAATCCGTTGAAAAACCGTTTTTTCACTACGTTTAAATTATGTTAAATTGGATGGTCCAAAAAACATGATTTTAACGTTTTACACAAACGGTCAGAATTATGTCATGCCGATGTTTCCAAAAACTGTTTTTCGATAGCGTCAAATAATCAGCAAAATCATGTTTTCATTAAACGGTTTTCAAAAAACCTTTTCTTAACGTTATTTTGATGTTTTCTCCAACGGTTATAAATTATCATATATTTTCTGTTTATTTGACATTTTTAATACACTGATGGAGGCAACATTTATTTAATGCATTTGAAAAATGTTTTTAGAATGCTTGCTATGCATGCTTTTATAACATTACTTGTGGAATGGTTATATTACGTTATGAAAAAACCGTTATTTGACGTATTTGGAGAATGGTTTCATTACGTGATGGGGAAACCGTTATTTTTACGTTTTAATGAAACCTTTTTTCAACGTTTTTGGGAAACGTTTTTATCACGTTGTGGTGAAAACCATTTTTCAACAATTATATTGAAATGTTATTTCAACATTGGAGGAGGAATGCCTTTATTATGGTCTGGGGTGTTGGGGTGCAGGGGTAAACATTTGTTTGTTGTTGTTTTTGTTATTTTCCTTGCATCTTGAGGGTCTTGTGTCACTGCTGGCCTCATCATGTTATTCCACTGCAAAGAAAGTATTTGTTATCAGTCATTCACTAGTTATAAGGGAATAAGGCAAACGTATAGCAAGCTACATAAGATTGATCAGAAAGATAAGGTCAGCCAGGAAAGATCAATTTGAGAGGTTTCATACATGTAGATTAGATAACATAGATGATAGAGTGACAGATGGATAGACAGATGGATAGATAGAAAGGTAGATAGATAGATAGATAGATAGATAGATAGATAGATAGATAGATAGATAGATAGATAGATAGATAGATAGATAGATTTAACTCACAGAGCCTAAAATTGTATGAAAATCTTCCAGTGCATTGAAAATGTCTATATTAGAGTGCAAAGTATACCAAGCTAAAGTAAGTTTTATACCAACTGTAGTTAAATCCATACCTTAGATCTTTGGAAGTTCATTCATTTGATTTTGACTAAATTTCACCAATATACATAAATATTTCTTGTAAATGTAAATGATTAAGGGAAAACAGGGTTTTTATCCCAGATAGATAGATAGATAGATAGATAGATAGATAGATAGATAGATAGATAGATAGATAGATAGATAGATAGATAGATAGATAGATAGATGGATACACTTTGATTAATTTGTAGGTAGTATAAGCAAGATTATACTTAAAACCTTGGAGCTGCAGCCAAGAATTCCTCAAGTGATTGTGTATCTGCAGGAAAATTCTGGAAAGAACAAGTGAATTAATACAATGTGTGTTCTTCACATATTTGAAAATATTGCCACCAAAATAATGTAATGCATTATTCTTATTTGATAGGAAATATATATAAATAACTCACCGATGGGTCTTCAGCATGATGTTGCTTGGACAAAATCTGGGTACTTCTGAATTCTATCAACTCTAGTACATGTGCATTCAGCCATGGAGGTTGTAAAATTGAGTTTCTTGCATAAATTATAGGGGGCAATTAGGGGGTAATTAGCTCTTCTAGAAATGTAATGTGACTCTGCTTTATTACAATGAGCAAACTATATTGTAAAATAAATTCTTATATATTTGTATCTGTGTATTTGAATCTAAAATTAGCATTGCATTTTAGTTAATAGAATTTGGAAAAAAGGACATTTAGTATGCTTAGATGTTAGATTATCATTTGGAATATGCTACACATGGTCATAATTATAGCATGCCTATATTATGATATTGTGCTACATGTAGATCCATAAAATTAGTAAATTGGACCTATCTATACTTATCTATCTAGTTATCTATCTAGTTATTTGTCTAGTTATCTATCTAGTTACCTATCTAGTTATATATTTAGTTATTTAGTTATATATTTAGTTACCTAGTTATCTGGTTGTTAGTTATCCAGTTATCTATTCAGTTATCTATCCAGTTATCCATTTAGTTATCCATATAGTTATCTATCTATCTATCTATCTATCTATCTATCTATTTATCTATCTATCTATCTATCTATCTATCTATCTATCTATCTATCTATCTATCTATCTATCTATCTATCTATCTATCTATCTATCTATCTATCTATCTGTCTATCTGTCTATCTATCTTTCTAGGTGTCTGCCTGTTGTTTGTTAGTTAGTTAGTTAAATGGTTTGATTTGTCTAAAACTGTCTATGTATTGAACACATTACAATGACTCTACTGGAAATGAAAGATTGGGCCTTCTGTGCATAGAACAAAGAGGAGCAGGGGGGGGGGGGCAGATAAATCAATCTATGTTCCATCTATTGATCAACTATCTATCAATCTATCAATCTATCTATCTATCTATCTATCTATCTATCTATCTATCTATCTATCTATCTATCTATCTATCTATCTAACAATCCAATCTATCTACCTAATCTATCTATCTAATCTATCTATCTAATCTATCTATCTAATCTATCTTTCTATCTGTCTAATTCTAGGACGCATGATATTGCATGGTCATTTTAACATGTGAAAGATGGACGGAGCTGAGAGGAAACACCATGTTTTTAGTGCTGCTGCAGCCACAAGTGACAAAACGTAGTGTTTTTCAATTTTAGTAAAAAATTCATTGCACAGCAACGGAGGCAGATAGGAAGATGATTTTTGGGGCAAAAGCTGCGCATTTTAACGGGCTAAGTGGATATTAGGTTCCTGTCCTAGTTGTGAGTATTTTTTCTTCAGAATATAGCATAAACTGGCCAAAAAACGTAATTTTCCCGATTTTGTGTGTGACTTTTTTGTGATGAGAGGGCCTTAAGTCTACAAATTTTGAGGAACACAATTTTAACAAAACCCATCATCGGGTATATCATCTGTGGATTCCAAAAGTGTGAACCATCGTTTTGTAGGTAAAATAGTTGTTGATTGATAACGAGAAACATTTTAACATGCAAGTGAAAAGAAACACAACTCGACTGACTCAGGATAGTTGAATATGTCATCATGCAACACAGAGTAACACAGGAAAAGCATGACAAATGCTCACCCATTTCTGAGTCCATGCTTTTGCTTTAAAAACTTTATGTTATGACAACCTCATGCAGGGTCTTCAATCAAACACGTTTGTTTTCCACATGTTTCCAACGTAAGAATAATGTATTTTCCATGTTGCAGAAAAACGTTTTCAAATAACGTATTTTTAACGTTTTCATTATACATATTAGAAACGTTAGACAATGAAGTTGAAAGTTTAACATTGTCGTTCAGTTTCAAAATTCGGTTGAAAAACGTTTTTTTCAAATGTTTTCAAATCGATCATTTATAATGCTTTAATGACACTTTTCAATATATGTTCTGAAACAGTCTTGGAAAAATGTTTCTGTGACCATATTGTCAAATGAACAAGTTTCATTAATCGTTTTACATATTTTCAAGACATGGGAATAATGTTTTTTCCATGTTAAAGAAATATGTTTTTAAATAGCATATTTCTAACATTTTCTTGAAAAATTTTAGAAATGTTAAACAATGAAGTTAATGTTGCCAATCAGCTTAGAAATTCATTTGAAAAACGTTTTATTTTAACATTTTGAATTGGATCATTGATAACGTTTTAAAGACATTTTTATGTTAATGTTCAGAAACGCTTTTGAAAGAAACATTTTTTCAATGCTAAAGTTAGATGTTAAATCATCATTGAAACTTTACCAACATCCATGATGTCAGAACAATGTATTTTATGCATTACAGAAACTCATTTTCAGGTAACATATTTTCAACATTTTCATTAAACGTTTTTTCCACGTTAAAGAAATACGTTTTCAAAAAACATATTTCTAACATTTTCTTGAAACATTTTTTCAATGCTAAAGTCAGATGTTAAATCGACATTAAAACTTTACCAACATTCATAATGTCAGAATACTGTATTTTATGCATTACAGAAACTCATTTTCAGGTAACATATTTTCAACATTTTCATTTAACGTTTTTTCCATGTTAAAGAAATACGTTTTCAAAAAGCATATTTCTAACATTTTCTTGAAACATTTCTTCAATGCTAAAGTTAGATGTTAAAACGACATAAAAACTTTACCAACATTCATAATGTCAGAATAATGTATTCTATGCATTACAGAAACTCATTTTCAGGTAACATATTTTCAACATTTTCATTAAATGTTTTTTCCACGTTAAAGAAATACGTTTTCAAAAAACATGTTTCTAACATTTTCTTGAAACATTTTTTCAATGCTAAAGTCAGGTGTTAAAACGACATTAAAACTTTACCAACATTCATAATGTCAGAATAATGTATTTTATGCATTACAGCAACATATTTTCAGGTAACGTATTCTTAACATTTTCATTAAACGTTAAAAAAATGTTAAACTTTAACGGTTGGAATAACACGTTTTTCAATAACATTGAAATTTGGTTAAAAAAACGTTGTCAAATAACGGTTTGAGCACCGACCGCTTTAAAACCGTTGAAAAACCGTTTGTGTTTGCTGGGTGATGACAATGAAAAATAATAGTTGGCAGCTTGACAGTATCTCAAAGTTGTTCTCTGACATTTGAAGTCACTATGAATCAGTTTAACGCCTGTGCCGACGCCATCTCTAAGGTCCTTGAAACTGAGCTGTTCCTAAAATTTGGAATTGCAGTATATTTAGATGAGCGGCCAAAGGCCAAAAAGTGGCTTATTTTAAGAGTTTCGTGACACCGAGAGCCAGATGGGCAAATGATACATCGTTTTAATCGTCAGAACCTGTAGTTTTCTGAACTAATATCCAAAAGTGTGAAAACTGGTGCAGAATCTTGTTATTTGAGTTTCCATGGAAACGATAAAATTATGAAATATAAGTCAATTTTATCACTTTAATGCATCTGGAAAGTTGAATAATGCTCCAAATTATTTGAAACTCCCAAAAGAGATAAATATTTGTTCAAATTAGGGAATAACCAAAATATTGACAGTAATGTCCAGACTGAAATTCAAATTTGGTCATAATGGGAGATCTATAATTATGTCACAACTGTTATTATGGAGTTATATCATATTTTGACTTGCTTGAGTTTGTGAATCAACAGCTGCCACACTTTGGAACCTTTTATAACAGCAAAAAATTGTGTCAAATGAATCCTTGAAATATCTAGTTTCACAAAAAGGAAGTTTTCAAAATTTTACATAGGGGAATTTTGTTATTTCTGCATCCATGGCAACACTTTCAAAGAAAATAAGGATTCAAAATTTACAGCTTTTTATTAAATAGCTACCCTCACACCCAAAAAAAAGCTTTCAAATGCTGGACACTGTACTTGAATCAATAACTCTTCCAGATACATATACAATTTGTGGTTTACGTGGTATTTCTGTGTTGCCATGGTAACAGAATCATAATAAATCATCAATTTTTTAAGAAAAAATAATCAGATGTATCCTATTAACACACAAAAATAATCTGAAAACAACAAATTGATCATCTTGTCAATGGAGCATCTCTGTATGGACAGTTGAACCAAAAATAATGGTAGAGTCTTTAATTTTTTAGTCGCTATGGAGATTAATGTTGCACTGAAGGCCTTCATTATAAAATAACCATTATGAACCAAAAGAAACAAAATGGCTTTTAATTGTACTTGAAGTTTGACATGTTTTCTTCAAATTCAGTTTATATATCAGCATACTTTCTGTTTACTATTATTTATTTTTTTTATTTCTTTATTGAGCCCCCATATTTGAGGAAATATAATCTACAATTACATAACAATGTGTATAACGGTAAAAACAACGAGTAAAAATAGTACACATGGATATTAAAATCAGAGATTAATAGGATCACAGCTAGATTGCTAAAATGACTGAGTGAGTAAATTTAAGAGTACATATTCTGGAGCCCAAGGCTTTATGTAATTATCATGTAATGCCAAATATTTGATAGAATCAGACACACCATTACAATCAAATTGAAATTTAACTTTTTCATATTTATACATACAGTCAAGCGGGCTGAGACCTTGTGAAATAATTTTATCTAATAATGTATTTTTAATAGTTTTACTAGTTAATAAATAATGCGCCAAAAATCTGGCCTGAATTTGCTGTACAGGTGACTCAACATTAAGAGCTCTATTATAGAAACTGGAAGAGTTCTTTCTAATAACATCAGCCACATTAGGAATTTCAAGAGCATTCAACAGCTGCGAGTGGTGGTGCCTTTTACTCAGACCCATAACATTTTTAATAATACTACCTTGAGCTGATTTTAAAAGTGAAATATCAGCCTGAGAAAGCGGAATACAATCCATGGCATATAACATTGTTGGACAACAAACGCTTTTCCAAAGATAGGATTTAACAGAAGTGTGTAGACCCGGGTATTGGAACCCGACTGATGCTAACTTATACATACTCCTTCTACTAGCACTTATCCTATTGTTCACATGGCAGGTGTATTTTCCAGCTGAGTTAAACTTGACACCAAGTATCTCCAAATTTGGTTGCATAGAAATTTCATTAGAATTTAGGGTAAATGTGGGAGGATCTTTTAATGGACATTTCCCCACGGTACAGATTTGGGTTTTCTTAAGGCCAAAATTAAACTGCCACTTACTGGCGTAAGCAGTGCACATATCAATAAGTAACTGGAGACCTGGAGCAGTTGAACTCATTACTGTCACATCATCAGCATAGACACATGTATTAACTTTATAATCGAACACTCTAACTCCGGTATTAGCATTATGGAGATTTATCAAAAGATCATTTATAAAGATATTAAAAAGGGCAGGGGATAACAAACTTCCCTGTTTCATACCCTTGGTTACATGAAATGGAGAGCTAATTCTTTGATTCCATCTAATACAGACATAGCTATGTTTATACCAATTGTGCAAAAATAACCAATGAGCAAAAGGAATTTTATCATGTAATTTATATAACAGACCGTCATGCCAAATGGAATCGAAACATTTTTCAGCATCTAAAGAACAAATGTATACAGGTGAACCTTTACTATTGAAATAAGCTATAGCGTCATTAATAAGAGAGACAGCAAAATTTGTACTTAAACTTTCTCTGAAGCCAAATTGACATTCTGAGGGAGCAAAGTCTGGAGTTAAAAACATTTCCACTATTTTAGAAAGAACTGAGCTCAGAGTTATAGGTCTGTAGCTTTGCGACAAATTTGCATCAAGTGTAGGCTTCTTAAGTACAGGTACAATTACACTCAGACGGAATACATCTGGTACTACGCTATGAGACAGCATTATAGAAAAGACATTGGCTAACAGGTTACACAGAGGCTTAGATAAACCCTTGCATAGGTGTTCGGCTGTGACACCATCTAGTCCTGGGGCTACCCCCTTATTTAGTTTACAAATTAATTGTTTTAAAGTGTCGCTAGTTATATTACATTGACTAGATTCGATAGGTCTATGGTTAACAGATTCCTCTTTCACAAAACTCTCTATATCATCATTATGAGGAGAGTTGACATTACAATGAGACATAATACCTTTATAATAAGAGCTAAAGTCTTCAGCACTAAGCGAGGAATTGACAGAACATTGTTGTTGGCGTTTAAGCTTGTTCCAAAAACCTTTCATATTTTTTTTATCATATAAATGATTAAGGACATTAAGATCCTTAAGTACATGATTGTTCCTAAATCTTCTGCTAACACATCGAAAAAGTTTTTTAACATTCTTATAAACCTCAAAGACTGAACCTTGTCTGGGCCTGCCAGCATCAACCCAGAGTGACCACCAGAAACGCTTTTTATCTCTTATTTTACTCAGTTCTGGGCACCAATATTTTTTAGGTTTAAAAACTTTCTTAGGCACACAACCAGCCTCCTGCGAGGCACTGTGAATAGCATTAACAATGGCAGTCATTCTATTATTTACAGCACATTTAATATCATCTTCATGGCCTGACAATAAATCTAAATGCTCCAGCTTTTTTGCTAATATATCACAGTAATTTTCATTATTAATATGGTTACTCCAGTTAGGCTGGGCGTAAGTATAAAACTCGTTATTTGGACACAATGGATTAACAAGTGCAGTAAAATCAATATGTAAAGGTAAATGATCACTCACATTAAAAGCCTCTGGCTCAACAATAAAACAAGTTTTAACGTTACTAACATCACCCTTAGAGCAACAAACATGATCAATCCAAGTAAAGGCCCCACGGGCAGCACAAGAGAATGTATAATTCTGTTTTTGTTTAAATAATAAATCTGCTGCTAACATACTGTTAGATACTAAGAAGTCGTACAACAATGCAGAGTGAGAATTGAAACCACCTTTTTTGAACCAATTTTTTTGGAGTTTACTAGACATGGGGAGTTGTGCATTAAAATCACCCATAATTTTTATAGGAGTCTGAGCTGAGTACTTATCCACAATGGATTGGAGTTCATCTATTACCTCAACATACTCTGCTGTATTACCACTATTGGACCCATCATAAAATGGCATGTACACACTTACAATAACATGAAATAAAGCACCACCATTATCATGTAGACCAACAACAATAAGCCTATTACTATGAACACTGATATTACGCACAGTATAGCAATTGTTCTTATTACAAATAATAGCAACCCCACCAAAGGGCCTACCAGAGTGACTAGAGTCAATATCGCACATGCTAGATTTTGCAAAAACTTTAACAGAAGCATTTTGAAGCATAGACTTCAGAGAATTACATTCATACGGTCTAAGCCAGGTCTCATTTAGGCACAAGATGTCACACAAATTGAGTCTATAATTAATATAATCTACAGATTGTTTCAATCCATGGCAATTAAAAACCTCGCAGGAGATATTGATTTCACTGGTACCAGCCATGGTGTTCATATGTTTGGTCATAGTCCGAACGAGAATATGAGAGGCTCGGCCACTCCCTGTCGTAGTCTCTGTCACTCATTTGAAAATGGTCTTGGAAGTATTCACTCTGATGGTTCCATTCATGATAAGCAGGGCGAGGTTCATGTCTACGATCCATAGGTTGCCGGTTTCCGCGGGGATGGGGGTAGCGATTCTTGGCGATCAGACCCCGGTGGGGAGCTGGGTGGGACCGGGTGTTGTATGGTCTTCTCACTGGTTTGTTTTCCCTCTGGGCCTTCTTCTTAGGGTAGAATCGGCGTACTTTCAGATCGCTCGGTAACAGGGTGCTACCTTCGGCAATGACGCTGTCAAACTTGTTCTCAGGAACAGTGACACAGAAAGATTTTGTGTCACCACCACCACCTAGCTGCTTTACATCACTGGACGATACAGTGACTCCTCTGGAGGTGAGGTGATCACTGACATCCTTCTGAGTGCAGGAGGGGTCTACATTGCCAATATAGACTTGTTTGGTGGCACCGGGGGACTGTGTTGCAGCTTTAAGTCCTTGCACTGATTGCCTCTGTTGGCGACGTCGGTCAGCACGCTGGCGCTCGAACGGGCCTCCAGTATCACTGGCAGCATCAACAGTTGCTGATGTGCTAGCCTGAGTCAGCTCTGCAGTTTGTGATGTGCCGGCTGGTGGCTCCTTTGGTACAGAGTGGCTGTCATTTCCGGCGGGCTGTAGTTGATTGTCCTCATTCACATTAGTGGTAGACCCAGCATTGGGGGGCAGGTCAGCACTAACAGGCACTGAACTGTCACTGGCATCATTGGTGGCACTACCTCTGCCATCAGCAACGGGGGCTCTGTTCTCCAATTGCACAATACGGCTCTTCAGATCTTCATTTTGATCACTCAGACTCTTGACAGATGACTGGAGTGACTGTACTGTCTTCTGTAGTTGGGTGACCAATAAAATCAGATCTGTGACTGATTTCACTTCGTGGTCTGTTTCAGTACTATTTTGGGCAGAAGGCACGGGGTTCTTGGCCACACAAAATCTTTCCACTTCTTTGGTGATGGATTTGTTTACTAAACTGCATCCAAGGTGCACAATGTCACTTGCTGTTGTGTGTGTAGCCTTCCTATTAGGTAGGCTTTTATCTTTTAGATCTTGGAAAAGTTCTTGAGCCTTTACAAACAGCACTGAACGCAGATTAAGCAAAACATCAAAGGGTCTGGTTACAAGGGAAGCCTCAATGTCACCAAAGGCATACTGATGGATGGCTTCTAGATTGGCAGCATAGCATTCTGGAAATTTTTCTGTTACCTCTTTCAGCTGAGTGAGATCTGTGATGACAGGTGTGTTTTGATCATTGGCCATTTTGACAGCTCCCACATTCCAGGGGAGCAGCAGACCGTGACCAGGCTGACAGCACACTCGCCAATTCCAGCAAAATAACAATGAAAAGTTCAATAATAAGTACTCCCGTGTCTTCAGGGGTCTTCCTTTTGATTATCCTGTGAATATGGGGTGGTTATTATGTATATATCTCACGTAATTCATCAATGTTTGTCAGAGCTCTTCAGAGGCAGCTTGCTTTCAATCCACCAGGGGGCAGTTATATATTAGTATTAGCAAGCAATTGGTGATTTTAAAGTATTCTGTTGCCATGGAAACATGCACGATTGATGCCGCTCAGAGAGCAATGGACCTCCAATGGATGTTTTGTCGAGTGGATAGCCAAAAATATTTCGAAATTTCATCGTATGTCCTCTCTAGTCTTGTTAGCTGCATATGGGTGTATTATGTTACATGACTTAATAATTATTAATGGTTATTTGGTTTCTATGGTAACAAATACCTCCAAACATTACAGTTCTAAAAAGATGGCAAAAAGTAGCAGTTTCAGCTGTTTGTGGCATGTCATAAAGCTTCAAATTTATCTGAAAACACATTTTGAGTGACACTGTTTGGCAAGGAAAATCAAGAACTGCCAGAATAATATATGGTTGCCATGGAAATCAGATAATTTACTATAATTAGGGTATCATAATTCAAATATTAGACATACTAAGTAAAAATTAAATTTGTGGGTATGTTGTCATGCAATACATAATTTTTAAGCCTCATCAGTAACCTATTTAACCAATACCCATCTTAGCAATACATTTGATTGGTTACCATGACAACATATTATATATAGTATTTGTGGTAAACATGGCCTCGTTTGCCCCCTCCAAATTCTAGGATTTCCTTGAGTTTTACTATTATTGAGTGAAAGCAGGCATGTAGAAAAGGTGAAATTATGGTTATTTTAAGTTATGAGCACTTTTTAAGTGGTGTTGCCATAGCAACCCAAGAGTCAGATTAGCTCCTGGCCATAATACTATATTGTAGGAATTCAAAAGTGTGTTATACCAAATATTTCATTGAAATAAACTGTCTTTTGATATTCATCAATCATCATATATATCAGCTTGAGGTTGCTGAATGGGTTAAGTAACCATGACAACCAAAAAATTGTTTTGAATGGTAGAAATAGAATTGTAACACCATAAACCCGTTTATATTTAACTGTATATATATATATTTAAGTGAAAAATTATATAAATATCATTAATAAATGACATTATGTCCCTTCAGCGTAAGGATTATTTGCACCACATAAGACTTTGATACATTTCTTGTTGCCATGGCACCCATTTTCTAAACAGCTAAAATAGATGATATATATTTCTTGACTTGTCTCACTTAATTCATACTCAATTTGCAGTCATACATGAACAGATATCGAAACCAGTAATAAAACTCTTGATGTATTGATATACCTAAAAATAACTTGCAAGCAGTCTAAATGTCACTTGTGCAATAAAGACGAAAACTTTTTCGGACCAATAAATTGAATTAAATTGCCTGCGGAATAGCAGAAAATAGCATTTTCGCAAAAGCTGGTGTAGTCGGAGAGGAAATGCATCCCATCAAGCTTTCTTTGCATCAATTCACACCACTGAGTTTTGGAAATTCCAAAAAAAGTTTTTTATTCACATGCCCCCTTGCCCCCCATAGGGATGCCACTGAACCTTTAATATTTATAAAGTGGAATGTGTTAGCTATTTATCTATCTATCAAAATGTTTCCAATATACCTTGCTGACCCCCTAATTCGGTATGAGATCATTGCCCCTAGTATAGGGGTAACTGGCAGACTGCTGCCTCGGTACAGGTTGCTGCCCCCTTGACAGGGGTCTCTATCACTAGCAGAGGAGGGGCAATGACCCCTTGCTCCCCTTGTTATTTGTTATGGGAGATTGCTGTCTGCAATATATGGAGTGGAAGTACCAACCTTCCACTCAGAAAAGGTAGAACATATCAAACAGAAGAAGAAAAAGGTTAAATCACGTTCGTTATTTTTATTTTTTAGGCATGTTAGATGCCCTAAATTATTAAACTCAAGTTAAATTACAGTTGAGACCAAAAGCTAAGTTTGAAAGAGATCAGTGAATAGCATGATCTGCAAAGTTATTAGAAAATTCTGTAAGGAAAAATAGCAAAAATGCACAATTTGAACTCTTCCATGGCAACAGTATCACAATATTTTAGTCAAATTTTACAATTGCTCTTATTAGTCCAAAATAAACTTGTTGTGACGTTGCTGTAATGAACAGCTGGTGTGTTATTGCATCTTGCAAAAAGGTTTTGGCCCTTATTTAAAACAAAAATTAACTTTTTGAGTAGATTGAAGAGTAAAATTTTGAATCATTTGGTTACCATGACAACAATGAAACTCGACCATACAATCATATTTGTCTTGCAGAGTTGTCAGAATAGCTTTTCCATGGTTCAAGTGTCAGAACTGCTCTATTTGTTTAGTCTAATGACATTCAGACCATCAGAGTCTTACTGACTGTATATTTATTACAAGTGGTTGCTATGGTTACAAAAATTGAATTTTAGTTTCTGACAAAACATTTTTTGATAACATAACTATAAATTCCCCACCAGAGACTTTAATATGTACTAAATTAGAAGGAAAATCATGAAAACTGAGCACTATGCATTAAAATGTGTATTTTGTGAGTATTTCAATTTATTATCAAATAGTTACCATGGCAACTAAACTGCAAAGTTGTGCACCTTCTACTACTTCTAAAAACTTCAGAATGTCCTGGTTACAACGAGCCATCATAAGCCCGGCTGGCTCTCAGTGTTATGAACTTCTCAGAAAAGGACCTTTGGCCGATCAACTTTTTGACATTGGTCTCATTCCAACCTCCACCACAGACTATAATATTATGAGCTATATTTAGCCCTTCTCCCCTCCGAACAGAAGAAATGTTAATTGCAATATCTTTATAACCATCTATGTTATTTTGGTGATGTCACAAGCAATTCCGCTGATTGTTGGACACAGAATGCATTATACATGTAGCAAGATGCCATTTGAAGACCTTTTATGCCTAACCAGGTGTTTGTCATTTCCATGGTTATTATAAACTTTCTTATCAACTTATATCAACTATCCAATTCTCTTGTCTCAGAGAAGGTTTATTGGCCTACCCATAAGACATATATACATGTATGTAAAAAAAAAATCATGAACTACAGCTGTCAAAATGACTGATAGTACAAGGTCTAAACAGAGTGTTTTTTCAAATAATTATGAGAATTATTTGGTTGCCATGGACACCAAATATATGTTTTTATTTCCAAAATAGCAAATCTGTATGACTCCTGCATAAATACACATCTGTACAAAATTTGAACAAAATGTGTCAATATCTAGAGACACAGTGAACAAATGTGTACATTTTAACCACTTTCTACGTTTTTGGCATCATTTGAAAAAACTGCCATAGAAACCACTTCGCTCACAATAACTTTACAAAATTTATATATAATACAGTTTTGACATAGAACCTTGTATCCATATGTAAAAATCGCGAATTTCTGTTGTAAAAAATGTCAAACTGCCATTGATATAAAGCCTTTACAGCTTTTTTTAATCTTTTTGAAATAATAATTGGTTGCCATAGAAACATAAAAAAAGGTGGGATTTCCAAAATGGCTAAAATGTGTGGCGCTTACATGAGTACACATTTGTGCAAGATATGAATAAGATCCGTCAAAATGCAGAAACACAGTGAATGAAAGTGCAAATTTATGAATTGTTGATTTTTTTCATTGAACGGTTACCTTGGCAACCATATATCTAAATTGTGCACCAGCTTTCATGAAAAAGGGTATCATAGCCAGAAACTACAGGTTCTTACCTTTCAAACGAGCTATCATAAGCCCATCTGGCTCTCGGTGTCACGAAATTTTCAAAAATGGGACTCTGGCCGCTCATCTAATTTGGCTGCAGCCAGCTTCATTTCTGATTATGAGTATGATCTATTTAATTTGTGAACTGGTGTATATATTTTGGTATCACCAAAAGTCACAGAGGCCACATCTGGAAATATGAGGTCGGATTTGAATCTCACTGTTCTTGAGCACTGCCTCTTGGCAGTAGATTGTTTCGGCTGAACCATTTCAAGAGCTTTGGGCAACTGATGGAGAAAGTGTTCGGCAATTGCCTCAGCTGATCAGGTTGAAATATAAATAAATGTTAATAACGTAATGGAGGATATCTTGAAACACTGCTTGCCTATCAAGAATTCTCTCACTATAAACAAAGTCAATTTGCTGAATTTTGTTAAAAAAATTAAAAAAATTGAGCTGCGCTGGGTGCACTGACTTTCCGTATCCATGGTGACAGAAGAGTAACTTAAACACTTCTAACAGTTTTGATTTTTTCAAAGTAGTAAAATACCTGAAATTAATTCTGTGAAAATTTCATTCAGCTACTTCAAATAGAAAGGTCTGCCAAAAAAGTTGGTCAGAACTTTTGGGATGCCCCTCGTACATGACTTCCTGTTTGATCAAAACATTGGCTTGGAGAAAGCACATGTTTCAGAACAAGTCAATTCATATGAAATCAAATGCTGTCAGCTATAGAAACCACTTAGAACTGTGTATGTAGTCACTGTGGACCAAACCTATGCGAAGTGTAACCTTGAAACATGTTTAACATTCGACTTACAGCCTCCAAAGTTTCAGTGTGACTTGGCAAAAACTTCTGTGTTGACATGGCCAGGTGAATTTGGTCTTACCTTTCCTGTAAATAAGTATCCTATAGTTTGTCTTGTAAACCATTCCAAATAATAGATATCCCATGCAATATAGCTATAGTCCGTGAACAATTCCATGCAGATAAATAGATGCTCAAATGTTTTAATTATCATTTCTTGGGCAAAAAGTCCCTGGCTCTGTTACATATTCTTATGCTCTGACTGTGTTTAAAGGGGCCCTGTTACAAAATAGCAAGCTGGATTATCTTATTTAGCATTGTTTGGCATTGACTGTTTGTTGTAATCACATGTTTCTGTATCGGTCATGCATGGGTGTGTTAAATTTTTGAAACTTGCAACCACTCTCTGAATTTACTTTCACAAGTGTTATAAACATTTCAGGGTAAACTAGATAAGCTGTACAGCAAGTGGTACATGTATACCTGCATGCAAAATCTGAGAATTATAACTGACAGTAGAACTGATGAGCATTTATTTGATCAGTGTTTGGGGTTCCGAGTTGCAATATTAAGAGTAACAGACTAAATAAAATAAAATAAAACATGTTAATTTTTTTTGGCAAGGAGGCCAGTTTGACGTTGTTCTGCATTAGAGGCTCTATAGAAGACATGGTAACACTTAGATGATTTAAGCATTTATGGTGTTAGGAGGAGAAAACCAGAACAAGATATTTTTCTCATTGGCATGCAATCTCACTTTTTAGATGATTTTTTCAAATCTGATGTAATGAGGGACACACAAAAATCACAGGCTTTTCAATATTTTTCCTGGCTAACAGCCTTATTGAAGCTATTCAGCAAGAAAAATCAATTTTGTTGACTGAATTTGACACAAAAGAAGCTAAACTTTCCAGTGAAGTATAATAAGTCATGCCACATACAAGATGTGTTGATGTAATCATCACATAAATGTAAAATATCTCAAGTTGTGCGACATCACGACACACGACCACCAGAGGAAAAAGTAGAACATTGACATTGATTGTGAAACTATCTTTATGAGTGACCTGGGGAGACTGTTTTATTGGAGCTGTGGCTGATAGGTAAAAAATCACATTATCGAGATTTTTGATATCTGACTGACTCTCAATGATGTACAGATCATAAAATTGCATCTATCAACAATTTTCAACAAGAGCTAAACATTTTTGCATGATGATGAAACAGCCCCACCCAGCATAAACATATTGATATTGAGCAAAAAAAAATCGTACCATATATGTAGCTTAGTTTAATTATTTATTAAAATCTCACTGTGTAAGCATAAAAAGTACATAATAAAACATTTTTAAAAAAACCATTCAATCTTTCTATCTCTCTATGTATATATATATATATATACATAATTTTACAGTTTGTAAATTTTTGATTTCATTCGATTTCCCAGCAGGGTGCCATATTTGTTGACACACAGGGGGGAGGGGATACATTGGTAAGTTGTGGCATACATTCAATTTTTGCCGTGGTTAACATGAAAAGTCTTCTTTTTTTTTTAAAGAATCCTTTCAGTCTCAAAAAAAATTCAGGGGAAGAGTCATGAGTTTGTTTGCATTCTATATTTTATTGTGATTATTGAATTTTCATTTATGTTTCCCAAAATAATGTTGCCTTAAAAAAATCAACAAAATATACTATTCATCTTGGGCGGCAAGATTCCGTCATTTGCTGATTTGGTACAGTCCTCGTCATATTTACATTGAATCTCAAGTTCTTTTCTATGCTGTTGAACGGTGATATCAGAGATATCTAAGATCCCGTAGGATGCGTGGCGATGCCATCGAGGCATACAAAATTATTCATCAAATTTATGATGCAGAAGTTTCAATAGACCTCAAGAAATCCAGTATTCCAACAAGAGGACATCAGCTAACGCTGTTTCAAGAAAAAGCTAACAGATTGGATCTACGAAAAAACTCCTTCCGGGTTAGAATACCGAAGATATGGAATAATCTACCAGAATCAGTCGTAATGGCAAATAGTTTAAATGCTTTCAAAAATCGTTTGGATAAATTCTGGGAAAACCATCCAATTCTATATGACGCGGAAGCAGATTATTAGCATATTAACATAATTTAGAGCGGAGGCATCATGAGAGGCCTTAGTTCTCAAAAATAGTGACTGAATTGATGTTTGGTGAATGGTTACATTAATGGTATTTGAAAAGATTAAATCTGGTGGAGGCATCGTGAGAGGCCTTAACCTATTAAATTTTGTAGATAAGATTAATTATAAATACTATAAGATCATATCACAGTTGCTTAAATGAAGCTTATAATGAGTGGAGGCATCGTGAGAGGCCTTAGCTCACATAAGTTAGAAAATATAAAGATCAACCTATTCCTGATGATTGGAAGAAGAAATTGTTCAACCTATTCCTGCTGATTGGAAGAAAAGAATTGTTCAACCTATTCCTGCTGACTGGACGAAAAAATTGACAAAAGACTTAACTCGAACTGTATATATTGTAAATATCTATATATACCTGTTTCAACTATATATTCAACTATATATATTCCATTATTCATCACAAGTTCAATCTGTCCATATTTCTGATGTTCGCTTCTGTCCAAGTCATCGCATCATATGTACATTACATATATCAGCGAATAAGATCTGATCATAGAGGCCCTCAAGGGGCCTGCGATCAGTATTATACCTAACCTAACCTAACCTGACCTATCTCTATTCTAGCATTGCAATATATGTAAATTAACTACAAGCTGTCGTGTCATTACAAACTGGGTCAGGTTCTCCAGCTTCTAGTAAATTTGGATCCACCTGAACAGAGCGTCACAGTTTAAACACAATGTCAGAGTTAGCATTTTATCAGGGATAGCCCCTGCAACCACATCATTACAGCCTGATAGCCAATGGGTTGAGAGGAAAAAGAATTGCCTGGAAATAATAAATTTTCAATAGCGTTTGTTTTTAAATAATTTGCCCAAATGTTGTAGCCTTTTTCCCGATTCTTACAGTTTCCCAAACTTTTAGGGGGCAATGCTGTAATAATATTGCAATGCTATAAAAAGAGTCATCTCTGACATCACAGTTCAAAAGCATAGAAAAGAACTTGAGATTCAACGTAAATATGACTGTAATAAGCCTTTGGAGTCAGGCATATTGTGATTATGAAAGAAAAGTTCATAGCTTAATTATTTTATGATTTGATCATTTTAATGTCCTGGGTCATTGGAATTCATTATTCACCTGATTTGAAAAGTATGCTACATCTTACATGGTGCAGGCAGAAAATAACATCATTGCCTACTATGGGCATACATTCAGGACGTAAACCTCTATCATATATGTCTGTCTTTCTGCCAATACAACTGTGGGCTATATCTGTTGCTGAGTAATTTCATCCATACAACAATTACCGATAAATCTCACAGCAATTATCTTATTAGTTGCATGCTATTATGTCATCTCTGGATTGGTACAATACATAATAAATAATACAATAATAAGTACATGTATAGGTAAATGATGATTTCTGTTATCTGTAAGATATGTAAGTTCAAGGTTATTTTGCACTGACCCTGCATATTGATGTATGATATGAAGACAACGCCTAAAACTGAATAATAACTGAAAATGCCCAGATTATGCATGGTACATTATCATTTTATGCTAATTAGTATTGATAACAATAGTAGCATTGCCAAAGATGACCAAATGCCCATGGGGCTGTTTTATGTGTTGGACCAGAGTCATCTTTTAATGCGGGCAGGGCTATGTAGGCCTGTAATATGCATACATTAATAGAACAACATAAAATGGGGAAATTCAACCAATTGTGTTATTATCTGCTTTTACCCAGACCTGGCAACTTTCTTCACCAACTTTCAAAATGCGCAATCGGATCAGCCTCTTCTTGGCCCTGCTGCTCGTGGCCCAGGCCTGCTCCATGCATCTCCACAGAGGTACGTCATTCCATTTGACAACTTCACTGTTATTTATAACTAGGGGAATGAGGGCAAAACGGGCCATCTGACTTCGAAGGCTCACTGTACCAAGGTGGTAAATCATGCCAATGCCAAATAAGGTCTGATCCATGAAGAAGTACCAATACCACCTGCTTAAATGCCGAAAAGTGCTTTTTTTAAATTTCCAATTCTGACTTTTCTCTATTTTCAAAAATGTAACTTTATCCCGTTTTGCCCCATGCTTGGGGCAAAAATGGAATTTCATATGGGGCAAAATGGAAAGAAATAGAGTCACAAAAGGTCTGCAATTAATCAACTATTTTTATAACAGTCTAACTAAAAAGCACGTTAACATTAATAACAAACAGAAATGCATTAATTTGTGTCATTGCAATGTAGGAATATTGCAGAATACCAAGAGTAAATATAGCAATAAACAATGAAATCAACATGGATAGATAGATAGATAGATAGATAGATAGATAGATAGATAGATAGATAGATAGATAGATATGGTAAGTGCAGCCCTCTAAGCCCAGTTCTGGGTGCTCACGAGGGTTGATTGATGAGATGGGAGAGAGAGCAGGAGTCCTCAACATGTTACACATTTACCCCATGTGAGGGATCTTTTACTTGCCCAGCACAGACACTGATACAAAACAGGATGCAATTGTAGCTGGGGAGTGATGCTAGTAATTTATATTCTATATAATTATTGGACAAGGTATTTAACCATAAACATTAGGTTAAAAGGAAACAAAATTATGTTATATTTTATGGAAATTTGAAATTTTAATGAATATTCACATAACTCTGATGTCCAAGTTTTCTTCATGATTTAACAATTTAAACTGGTATTGGATTTGACTATGCTTTTTGAAAGGTAGTTACATATGCTTCAGTTTCAACAACAGTACAGGGCTTTACAATTAAGCAAAAATCTTCAAGGGATTATTGATGACATGGACTAGCTCCACAAATCTCTTGTGATTTTTAAAAATTTTTGCCTGATATATAGCCAGAAAAAGCATCAAATGTCTGAAATGTCATGGTGGAATTGACCCAATAGCAAGCTTCAGCCTCTTCTTGGCTAGGATTGCTTTTTTGCGCTTCCCATTTTGCCACCGCACTAGGATTCCATCTTACCCCAACCATGCAGGGTATATTAATAATGACCTACTTACTAGAGACCTGTGCGGGCACTAAAATCCTGCCCACTCCCGCCCCGCGCCCGCAGATGTGTGCCCATGCCCAGCCCTGCCCACAGGCACTTCTGTGCGGGCAACCGCGGGCAGCCCACTTTCCAAAACCTAATGCCCGCGTCCGCCCCGCACCCACATTGCAATGCCCACGGGCATTTGTGCCCACAAAATTCATGCCCGCATATGCCCGTGCCCGCAAAATCTACCTTTTTCCAGCAGACCGGCTTAATTATCACATTGGATTACCACTTTGAAAATGATTGTGATATCTCTGTGTTTTTGATCTTACATCTTCATTTTAAAGGCGAATTATGCAGTTCCTAATAATTTGGAAAATATATACAAGTGGAGTAAAACGTCAATTTATTCTTTGCTAAAAAAAATCAGTTTAAATTTGAGATTGGATACTTTCTAATTTACTTCATTTTCAAGGTCAAAATATTAATGTTTTAAATTAAATGGTCTCCCCTTATAATATGCTTATTATTGTCCCAAATGCAACCCCGATGCCCCCCTCCAAATAAGCCAATAAATACACTTTTCACTGCAGTTATCCCCACCCCCTCCAGGCCTTGCAAGCAAGTTACCCCTATTATCTTTCCATGCAATCTTATCATGTAATCAGTTGTCCACCCCATCTTTTGTAAAAAAAATGTATAATAGCAAACAATAATTGAGTATACTTGACCTGGATGCATATTTGCAATTATCTATAGATTAGATTTTCACATTAGATGAATTATATTTATTATAAGTTGAATAATTTCATATGAATTGACAATATTAGATTCATATGTGTTGACCAGCAAACTTTCATTTTGAATACCCATGCAAATTGTGTGTATATAGGCCTAACTGCATGTCTTAGATATTGATATGAAGGCTAGAATATAAATATTTTGAATGTACAGAAAAGATGATTGCTTTATCTGAAGCCATTATACTGGGCTTCTTTTCAACATTTTTAATGATCAAATGGTTAAATTCTTAGTCAAGTAAAGATAATAAATATTTCCTAATTTAATGTATAGTTTATAATGCAAGATGGTGTAATCATTTTAAAGCCGGTATAGATAGTCTTATTAAAATCTACTCCAGTAAGACACCAATTATGAGGCCTCTAACATGCATTTTTGTCAGTTAGATGTGATCTAAATAACGACAGTGCAAGTTATAAGAACCTGAAAAGGAGGTATCTAACTAACTTATACCTCATGTGCATCCTCGGATATACCTTAAATTGTTTGCAGAATAAACGATTGTTATTACTGCAAATCAAAGGTCATCTCAGTCATGCGGGCACTTTTATGAAACTGCCCCTACATGAATGCCCGCGTCTGCGGGCTGCCCGGCCTGCAGAATAATCACTAAGCCCATGCCCGGCCCGTGCCCGCAACAGTCAGCCCGTGCCCGGCCCGCGCCCGCACACTTTGCTGTGCGGGTGCCCTTGGGCTGCATGCCCGGCCCACGCAGGTCTCTACTACTTACACATGACTAAGCACCAGACCACTTTTTTTTTTGCTTACTAAGCAAGCTTAGTAGTCCTCTTATAACACTGACTATAAATTATTCTGCTGGGAACGTCATTGGAGGTACTACAGCATTTCCAAAAATTATGATTTTTTTAAGAAAATCAACAAAAAGTTTCAAATTAACACAGCTGCATACCTGTAACATTCTCATCCACAAAACTTTCAGGAAAAGTTGGTCATGTATCCTTTTTTATTTTCCAACCGAAAAACGAGAAGGCAGGTCAAAATTTTCTGAGAAAACGCAAAAACACCGTTTTGCCCCGCAGGTCCATTTTGCCCCTCGTTCCCCTAAATGAAAATGTCACTGTAATTTATAACTAAGCAGAGCATCATTATAAATGCCATTTTTACAAGTGCCTGACTTTCAAATAATCTTTGTTGAAGATTCCGTTAGCGAGAAACGTAAAAAAAAAAAAGAAGTTTCAAAATATGTATCAAAGGGAATCACAATCCTTCACTCACTATGCATGGTGCAAGCACGTTTTATGCATACCCGTTAATGGGTCAGAGATCTCTCAGAAGTAATGTCATGGGTTAAGTTTTTTTTAACTTAAAAATGTCATTTTGAAAAAAAGCATATAACCCACAAAATTACTTCTGAGAGATCTGTGACGCTTTTTTGTGAGCTTCCATAATATCAATATGTTATTATGATACAATAATAATTTTTTATCACTTATACACACAGCAAACTTTGCGTGTGTTCCATTTCATAAAATGCACAAGAATGACTGAAGTATTTGTCATCCTCCCCTTTCACTTTCATTAGTTAAATTTGTTGTCATGGATACGGAGCAAGTGGTGTCATATTTGGAAAAAGTCTGTTCCAAAGCAAAATTCTGAGAATAATACGATTGAAGAGTGACAGGCATTGGTGATTGTAGCAGGTTTCTAATAGCGTGTTTGTTTTAATTTCAGCAAATTCCAGAAGTGAGGAAATACACCACAGACAGAAGAGGCAGTTTCCATTCTTCCCATCTTTCTTATTTCCGTCGCTCTACAGTGAGTAAAAATTTGCTTCAGCACTCGTCTCTCTTGCTCAATAATGATCTCATTCATTGTACATGATCATTGTACTGGAGGACCCACATGTGGCCTTGTAAACCTTGCCTATGTACTATATAGTCAACATTATCCGACCACCAAGGCCAATGCTTGTTTCTGATTGGTTGAGAACTGTAGGTATATCAGTTACACCCTGCTCGTTTCGAGGGTACGGAAATATACACCACGAAGGACTCCATACACCATGAAGCCGAAGGCTGAGTGGTGTATGGAGGTCTGAGTGGTGTCTATTCCCGTACCCTCAAAAACCAGCAGGGTGCAACGGTTTTATCCTCAGACTTCTTGTTTTATTGATGCCCATAGATTATCGTGCGAACTGAGTCTGAATTGTTTTTCGGTAACAAAGCAACAGCATTGTGACATCGCAACATTGTCAAACCTTGCCATAATGTAGCATCTATATGTCATATCTTTGATGTTATTAAAAACGTTGTAACAACATAATTTCTAACAATATAATTATACGTTATATCCACGAACATTGCGATGTTGTGACAACATTGCTGAAAAAATGATGTGCCGTTTGGGACAAGTTGATAAAACTGATCAACATCACTTCACTCTCTTATGAAATATATCACTCTCCTTTAATCGAAATGCTATTGATACCACTGGTGTGATCATGACAAATCATCAGCAACTCAAGTCACAAAAGGAAAATTTTCCAAAATGAGAAAGTTTTCTCCTTCCTCGTAAATATTCGATCTGACTGTGATAAGTTTTTCTCTTTCCCGCAGATTTTCTCTACCCTATCTACAATCGTGGTAGTGTCATAAATACGGCCTATAAAGCTGTCAACCAACTCGACCGAGTCACACAGTCACAAAGCGGTTAATCAACAACAACATCAACAGCAGACAACAATAATCAACAGCAGACAACAACAAGGACCAGCAATGAGAAGTACAACGGTCAACAAGACTTAAGAAGAGCAATTGGGTAAAATAAAAGAAAAAGAAAAAATTAGATGATTGAAGACAAAAATAAAAGAACTTTCGTAATCATGGTAACGATACATTCACCATGAAACATTGCAAATCCAAAGCATTTTGAACATGAAAAGAAACAAAAAGTTGATTCCATTTTTCAGTGTTATTGTCTTAAAGTTCTGCAATGGCGCATTATTCTATTTCGATTTCAAAAAGTTGTTTGTTTAAGTTCTTTTAGTTTTTAGAGGTTGCTAATTACTGCTTTGTTGTACATATATTGACTAATTATTGTATTATATTCAACACATGCACATTCCTTCGCACCGCGCAGATTCATGATTCTGGAAATGGCAATAGCAGCCAACATTTTTCAATGCACAAAAAGTCAATCAGTGATTTTCAAACAAAGACACACACACATTGCACACACATTGCACACCGAAAGGACTAAACTTGTTAGTTGACCCATAACACTTGCAGACGCAGGCACCAATAACACAATTCTAGAAACACAGTTACAAACCTGCTCCGGATTGTATGAACGCTTAACCACAAACACACACTTCACTATCACAACACATTGAAAACACACATGCATGAACACAACAAAACAACATGTCCACAAAAATACACTTACACTCAATCTGAGACATTTGCATTTTCACCACATACACACAAACATCACACCATACACAAACACAAGAACATCCACTCACACAAACAAAATAATGAACAGCAATGAAGTTTGCTTCTTGTATATATAATTATAACTAAAATGCATGCAACTGAATTTCGAATTCTGTTTGATATATGATTATTAAAGATACATCATTTTTGTATTCTCCCTTGTACTATTCTGACAAATATATAATCTCACAAAAGATTTCCCGAGTTATTCATCATTTGTGTGCTTAACACTGTCATTGAAAAGACATCTGCTTTCATGCAATTGCCAACATAACAATATAAAATCTATGGGCCGAGACACTTGCCTCAAAATATAAGCAAATCTTACCTAAACGTCCTAGCAATACGGTGACAAAACACAATTACGATTAAACAAGATTAGGGCCTACATTAGGCTTCACAAGTAAAAACCGTATTTTACTTTGTCATTCAAATCTCAAAGATACTTCAGTAGAGTTAAAAGCAAGAAATTGTTGTCCAGTTCAAGTGAAATAAATAAATTCAATCTGGACAGTCTTGAAATAGATAATTTCTGGTGGGGATAATTTTTAATATGGTTTTCTTTGATTTAGAAGCCAATATTTTACAACGTAGTTTAATGTAAATAATTAATTAAAGTTGCCGTTACCATGAAATAAATAATTTCCAATTCAGGGAAACTCAAACGCCCCTCCCCAACCGAATATGTACATTGTAATGGCTGCCCCTATGCTTTGTTTAGACAAGTTCTACAAGGATAGCTGAGCCTTGGATTATGTCCATTTAGCATACTGTACACATTCACAGAGTTATGCTTTATGAAGACAGTCTCTGAGGGAACCGCCATTGACCAATGACAGCAGTTAAGAATGACAATGTAAATCTGCTTCATGTCGGTGAAATGCAACACCTGACCTGAGAGACCATCCTCCCATAGCAGGACTAGTTTACATTCGCCCTGCCAACAGGCTCTACAAAATGCTGAAGATTTTTAAAGCATTGTCAGCTTTTTTCCAGTGTGATTTAATTGATTGGTTACGGTTTTCTACAAAGAAACTCATTGAAACAACATACAGGCAACTATTAAACACTCAAGCATTCATTAAATTGCTTTGAAAAATCTCAAACTGTTAATTACACCGCATCTGATGAAATTACGCAAGTAGGTTATTTTACATTGGTATGAAAACATTTGGGCCAAATGTTTTATTCTTTTCACATAAGCATTGGCTTGCTATGAGACATCTTCCATGTAACTTTCATCCAATTCCGTTTTGGCAAAGTTGAGTTATGCCACATATTCAAATATTTTTGGTGTCTTACGAAATTACGCAAAATTGACATATTAAGTGGACGGGCCTTGAAAATGTAAAATTTTCAAATTACTGCACTCTAGTCATTAGCATCTAATCATATAGCAACTATTCATATTGAAAAAAATTGCTTACTTGCTGCCTCTGCCAAGCTGCATGCATTAATTGTCTCCATTGGAACAACATTGGATTTGCATAAGTTTTTTAATTTATGCTCCCCATAATCTCAAAATGATTCCGATTCTTTTGAAAACAACTTTTAAAACAACCTTTTTCTATCCATTTTGTTCAAAGAAACTAAGTGATAAGTTATGCATTGGGAATTGACAAAATATTTAATAAGGAACTGCACATTCTGATCGCAATGCTATTTCAATGGCAGGTCATGGATGTGATTTTTGATTGCTAGCCAGTTTAAAGGGAGACAAGTCACTTTAGTGACCTCTGAACTGAGCTCAATAGATAGAATAAGGTAACTAGTAGGAACGTGTTTTTAAAGATGGGAACCTTTTTGAGGTTTTCGGAAGCATTCATTCGAAAAATGTATGCAAAACCAATGTTATTCCAATGGAGACAATTAATGTGTACAGCTTGGCAGAGGCAGCAAGTAAGCAAATTTTTTCGAGATGAATAGTTGCTAATTGATTAGACGCTAATGACTGGAGTGCAGAAATTTGACAAATTTAACATTATCAAGACCCCTCCACTTGATATGTTGATTTTGCGTAATTTCATTAGACACGAAAATATTTGAATATATGGCATAACTCAACATTGCCCCAACGGAATTTGGTGAAAGTTACATGGAAGATGTCTCATAGCAAGCCAATGATTATGTTAAAAGGATAAGACATTAGGTCCAAATGCTTTCATACCAATGTAAACTAACCTACTTGCGTAATTTCGTCAGATGCAGTGTATGTCTGTCACACAGAAGGAAAGTTAATCTTTTTGTTACTACTTCACAAAACAATGTATGATGTGGTCAGGGTAGCTTCCCAAGTTTACACTGAGAAGTGAAAATATGAGAGACTAGCTGATTACAGAGAAATGACTTGATCGCAAACTGACGTCAACTCTCTGCAAAATGTTTGAAGAAAATGCAAGAATGGTTTTGATGATGAAAAAAAAAAAACATGACTCAAGAATTCATAAGTGAAAAAAGGAACATGACTCAAGAATTCATAAGTGAAAAAAGGAACATGACTCAAGAATTCATAAGTGAAAAAAGGAACATGACTCAAGAATTCATAAGTGAAAAAAGGAACATGACTCAAGAATTCATAAGTGAAAAAAGGAACATGACTCAAGAATTCATAAGTGAAAAAAGGAACATGACTCAAGAATTCATAAGTGAAAAAAGGAACATGACTCAAGAATTCATAAGTGAAAAAAGGAACATGACTCAAGAATTCATAAGTGAAAAAAGGAACATGACTCAAGAATTCATAAGTGAAAAAAGGAAGATGACTCAAGAATTCATAAGTGAAAAAAGGAACATGACTCAAGAATTCATAAGTGAAAAAAGGAACATGACTCAAGAATTCATAAGTGAAAAAAGGAAGATGACTCAAGAATTCATAAGTGAAAAAAGGAACATGACTCAAGAATTCATAAGTGAAAAAAGGAACATGACTCAAGAATTCATAAGTGAAAAAAGGAACATGACTCAAGAATTCATAAGTGAAAAAAGGAACATGACTCAAGAATTCATAAGTGAAAAAAGGAACATGACTCAAGAATTCATAAGTGAAAAAAGGAACATGACTCAAGAATTCATAAGTGAAAAAAGGAACATGACTCAAGAATTCATAAGTGAAAAAAGGAACATGACTCAAGAATTCATAAGTGAAAAAAGGAACATGACTCAAGAATTCATAAGTGAAAAAAGGAACATGACTCAAGAATTCATAAGTGAAAAAAGGAACATGACTCAAGAATTCATAAGTGAAAAAAGGAACATGACTCAAGAATTCATAAGTGAAAAAAGGAACATGACTCAAAAATTCATAAGTGAAAAAAGGAACATGACTCAAGAATTCATAAGTGAAAAAAGGAACATGACTCAAGAATTCATAAGTGAAAAAAGGAACATGACTCAAGAATTCATAAGTGAAAAGGTTTATTGCAACATGTGGTGGGAAAGTGTACGATGCAAGATGGCTGATTAGTGTTAATCTGGAGTAAATAACCAATAAGTACTTAATTAGTCAATTTCAATGCTTGAAGGCCATCATACAAATTCATTCATCATCCAAGATATGGAGACAATCAATGTCCAAACATTATTATTAGTGTAATAATTCATAGTTGTGTTTTTTCAAAGGCGGCATTAACAATTCCCTCAATACTCCCAGGAGGTGCATGTTCATTTTTATGTCTACCCACATGTCCATTTGCCACATTTCTCTTTGTTGCTTTATTTCTATTTGCTGTATTTACATTTGCTGTATTTTCATTTGCTGTATTTCCACCCTTTATAGTATGTCCATTTGCAATCACATTTCCATTTGCAATCGTGTCAACGCCAATGCTGTTCATGACATTGACATCTGAACTGTCACTTTCTGTTTCATCGTGGTCCATCTCTATCCCTGCCTCTACATCTTCTCCATCACTGCACTTTTGTCTACACTTTGGCAATAAGATTCCTTTGTAGCAGCGCACGTACATGATATAGGGCAAGAGGCATGTTACAGGCAAGAGTTGTCCCGCGAGGCGGAAGGGAGCCATCCAGATGTCCACGTGCGGGTTCTGTGCAATGCTCATCATCACAGGTTCAGCTAAGTTCAGGTTCTTGAGGGGAGCCATGAACCCAACGGCCAAAATCTCAGGTTTCTTCAAACCAGTGCTCCACGCCAGCAACAAGGCAATTGCTAGGCTGCAGTGGCCTGATAATAATGTCCAGAGGATGTTGAACACACTGAGGTAACGAGATAGATAACTGCTGGTGAAGAATACTGACAATGACAGCAACAATGTTGCAACATTCGTGGGACGTAAGATTGTCGCTATAGGAGTTCTACATTTCGGTACAAAGTAGTGGAATAATATTCCAAGTAAGAACGGACCCATGAAAACTCCTAAGCTTTGTGCGATTAGCGTAAACGGAACTTGAACTCCTGGAAATAGTCGTGTTCCAACAGTCAGCAGCCACAGAGGCATGGCACCTGGAAAAAAAGAAATATAAATATGAAGAGCATTTGGCTACAATTATATTTTTCCAAAAGTGTTTTGGAAATAGAACAGACTTGACCTCACCTCCAAAACTTTTATTGTACAGCACACAGCGAAATAACACTAAACTTTTAACACAACTTGGAAACTAACTTCTCATTGAGACGTGATAGTGAAAATTTGCACTAATGTGGCTGAATATCCGCTGCAAGGGTCTGACTAGTTTCTTCAAAAAATATGGAGAATCAGCTGCATCAGGCCGCACTAAGTGAGACTGCTTCAAAAACCAAAATCTAAACCAATGCAAAACAAGACAGGAACATTTTTTTCACCAAGTCCATCAGAGTTCAATTTTTGGGGTCAACAGATAATGGAAGTAGTTCCCTTGACCCATCCAAGCATTTTTACTGCATTTTGTTGGTTTCGGGCAGTCTGGAACCAGACTGCTTCTTTCCCATACCCTTATTTATTACCAAAATAATTGAAATTATTTAAATAACTGAATTTTCCCTATTTATGAAATACAGTATGCTCCCTAGGGTAAGATCTTTCCCCATCACCTTATTTATTTCACAACAATTAAAAATGATTAGATTAATTGGATGTTCCCTCTAATGAAACACAGTATATATGCTCCCTAGGATGATTTGCAAGAGCTGCTTGCAGTCTGGAAGAATTCAGCATGAATTAGAATCCTAGGGGGGGGGGGGAGTTAGAAAGTGAGTCCACTGGGAAACTTCATAATGATACATAGTATCCAACTATTCATTCTATTTGGACAAACAGACTGTAGCAACTTGTATGAGGCAGTTATAAGTTTGAATATTAGCAGACGACAAATGAGTTATTTGTTTCATTTGTGCCACATGTGGCGCCATCTATACCTGTACCTCTACACAGGCTTTAATAAAGTCACCACCTTTCATCTATCATAAGCAAAACACCAAATTTTATCATGCTAAATGGGGGATACATACCAGATACACAACTTCACATAATTACTTTGAGTTTTTATACATATTAAAAGCCTCTTTACAGCGATTTTAAGAGAGCTATTTTGTGTCAAAATGTATGATGTGTGATTTTGATAAGACCTCCCAAGATTCCCATGTTTAGAGTTCAGAATCTTCCTATCAGTCTTGACTTGGCTTGGGCAGGCACACTGATTTTGGTTTTGTTTGAGCTGACCTCCCATTTCTGACTGTCCCTCCACCCACGGTGGAGGCTTTTAATCGGAGGGACAGATACAGTCTGGGTTGCGGGTAGAATTTTCAGCCAAGTTGGCATTGTCCACATTTTGTTTGTCACATCCTCTTCAATACATTTGTGTCATAAGCTCGGACAATTATGCCAATGAGACGATTTTCTGCAATAAAAGTTGTTGAACTTCTTTGTTGACAATTCGAAATCATAAACATGTGGATATGGTGCATTGGCTGAAGACCTCCCTGGATTTATCACACATTCCCTCTCCCCGGCTGAACAACCGATAGAAACCTGCTGTGAGGTCAAACACTTTATCTTAAAATAAAATTTCCAGTCTTTCTGTAGGCTTTATTACTCATTCAAGACACTAGGAACATAAATCAGTCTATGACCTTAAAGTAGATACAGCTATCTGCTCTTGTTGATTTTTATACACAATGAAAAGTACACTAAATTATATAGGCCTAGACTGGAACATGAGACCCCCAGATTGTTATTAGGGAAGTATAAATGCCACAGATTTATTGCTGGCACAGGCTTAGATTAGTTCATTTGGAGCAGCAGCTGAACTGATTATAGAATGCCGCTCTAGATATCTTTTAATGATCTTTTCCAACTGAGGCAATGATGCATGGTACGCATACATGATGATATTTCAATAACATATCATTTAAGAAACGTCAAGAAAATATTTGCACAGTTTTTTATATCCTTTTAGTCAAAATTACAAGTAGAAGAAATGTTTGATGGTGCACAGTGACTCACCAAAAGATAGGACCAAGCTGCAGATGGTGATGATGAGCGACAGAGTGAGGTTTCCTTCGGCCATCTTGACCACGAAATTGATGACCGAAATGGAGTGAGCGGTCGACCCCGCTAGAGAGGCGAGGACGGTGCCATCGGGTTGGTGAAACATAGACGTCACAGCATAGGTCCACTGAAACAAGTAATAAGTCAACCAGTTGTGTAAGAATTTTTCTATGAACACAGTAAGAAATGACCGTGTTTTTCTAGCTAAAAGAACCGTAAATTTATTGTTATTTTATCAGTATTTTTTTAAAACAGACTTTGTCTGTGAATTTACAGTTCTTTGTCAGTTACAAAATGGCTCCAAGATAAATTTACTGCAACATGTCATTTAACATTCAGTTCACGTTAATGAACAATAACTTCAACCGTTAATTTACTGGCAACTTTTAATATGCAGACAAAACATTGGCCAAACAATCTATACACCTGGTCAGATTAGGAAATATAAACAAGAGATTGCATGGACTTCAACCACGGAGCATGTGGTGCCATCTATAACATATGCTTTACACAGCTGTTAATCAAACTTAATTTATAACTTATCTGAAGGTGAGGGGACATCCTCATTCATATGATCTTAAAGATGCTGTCATTATGCAAAAGTAGTTATATTTATATATGACATTGAAATTTGTGTGAGTCTTATGATGTGATCTAAAGAATGACACTATTAAAACCAAAATAACCCAGGCGCAGTCTGCATCAATACAACATACTTCGATAAACTTGACACCTGGTTCTCTTGGAAAATGTCCATCAATTTTATGGTTTGTGAGCAAACGTGTGCAAATTAATTGCTGGGTATAATTGATGGACTTACTTCCCTGCTGTCAAGCAAGAGATGAGCAAGGCCGAGCCTGGAGTCATTGGCTCTCTCACTCTCTCAGCTGATTCCAGCTTCGGTACATCCCTACAGCTATGCGACAGTTAAATCACATGCTTAGTCTGTTGTTTCACGCCTGTGCAATAAGTAAGAATAACACATAATATCCGTATTTTTACAGTAAATTATACAGCTCCTTGCATTCTTTACATTCTATGATTGACAGTTGATATAACTGTAAAATATACTTTAAATAAACTGTTTTATATATGTACATTATACCGTAATATCACTTTGTTGAATCTTCAAAATTACAGTTCAATGTACCAATCTGCATTTTACGGTTAATTGTCCTGTTCAGGTTTATTAGTACTTTTACAGTTCTTAGACCTGGAACAAAGTTGCCAGTTAATTTAACTGTAAAATTTAACGGGAATTTTTTGCAGTGAAGAGATGAGAGACTGCACATAGGAAGATGCAGTAGGAGTTTCAGGGCCAGGTGAGTTCCATTTGTTTGACTACTTTGCAGCATGTCTTTCACCAGCAGGTGGCTGTCCCAGCAATCGGATATTGCCTTGCAGTGGAATCGAACCCTGGACCTCTAAATTACAAGGTAAACATCAAACCACTCAGCCACCAAGACACATGACATTGCAGTAAGAAAGAAATCTTCACATCAACATGCATCATCACATTGTGGAATCTTTAATTGAGATTTAAGAGCAAGGCAGGAATTGGGGGGCGTATCAACTAACATGATTATGCACTTTTAAGAACAGTACGAGATGAAAGAAGGCGAAATGTTCTGTTGCAGCACCAATTTCCTGTCTTGCCTAATATCAGCCTATTTATAAAGCGGCCAATTCAGAGACTTGCATCATGACAAGCAAAAATGTTGATTCTTGTTGCTGGCCAGCATAGAAATCGTACAATACACCTTCTGCTTCTCACATTCCCTTTTTGTTTGCAAAACATCATGACTGGGAGCGACAATAATGCATCAGAACTATGAATCTAACTCAGGGCTTTCGCTGAGTGGTAACTTTTTCTACCTTCATCAAATATGCTCTCTCCGTATTAAAATTTTATTAATACGGAGAGAGCATATTTCTACCTAAACATGAGTGCAAAGAACTATTTTAATACATGACCACCATATGCTAGAGTGATGCTAATTGGACAAAATCAGTGACATGACGACATCATAAAAACTCGTAAATTTTTTTTTCAGGTTGGAGTGCAATATGAGCTTTTATAAAAAAAAATCCATTATTTTTTTTCCACATTTTTACCTTAAAAAAAAGGTCACTTTTTTTTCGAAATTTTTTTCAGAATGGAACATTATATTGAAAGCATAACTATATATAGTGGCCTTGTAATAAAACAAATACGGCACTTTTTATCGGAAAATATGAAAATTTGTTTGCACTCGTAAATTCATATTGCACTCATATCATGCCGTATTTATATAATATAAACAACAATTTGTCTGCCTCTGAAACTGTCTCTTTTCATGTAAAAATAGAGAAACTTTGCATTAGAATTTCTTTGTTTGATAATGAAAAAAAAAGGAATATGGAAATTTATACTCACAGTAGGGAGGAAAAAGAACTGCAGGCCCATGGCTAGGACGATGGTCGATGGTTTCCTTATTAATTGCTTGGCTTCTGCAAAATCAAACTGAGTCCCCCACCAAATGTTGTTGAGCAGGGTCAATGCAAAGATCACATTTCCGATGATGAATTCTGCTTTCGAAGGGATCCGCGAGACAAGCAGATTAATTTCACCAAGGAGTTTCGATTTGGCTGTCCATCCAGAGCTGCCAGAAGATTGTGTCAAGTGAGCTGTTATATTTGTAACTCCCAGAAACAATCCTCGGACAGTGATATTATGGATGGTACTATCATGTTGTGTGCCGTTTGATTTAGTGTAAGGTCCACACAGTTTGTCGACTGTAGGAGATCGGGATCCAGTTAGAATTTCTGCCACCTCCTCATCCTTTACAGTAAATTGAATCTGCCACTTGTGTGCACTGGAATTAGTCGATCTTACATCATCCACAGGACAACTGATATTGCAAGAAATAGTGACCTCCTGGTCAACTTCCAGGTGTTCTTCTCTTGTTAAAAATATCACACTGAAATAATACACAGCATTTGAAGCGCATAATGAAGATGCAAGCAAAACTACTAAGATGCTTAACTGCCACATCTTTAGGGTATTCAAATGAGAAATTGAAGCCCAACACTTGACTTAAATAGCTCATGAGCGTTCTGGAAAGTAACCTTTAACCTGACTGCTTTCAACTTGAGTTTCACTCCACCTCCCATCCATGAGAGCCACGCTCCCCTGAATTAAAATTGAAGGGTGACCCATCTATTAAAATCTAAAGTCAACTTGCTTATCATTGTAGTAAAAAATTATAAACAAATACAGCATGATATGATTTGAATATTTAAAAGTGCAAATATAGTTTATTATGCACTGTGATATATGCTGCATTTATGACCAATGTGCTTCAAGGTCCAAAAAGCCACCTCTGCCACCCCAAGTTCCAATCAGTGACAACAGAAAATGGCATTGCGTTTTTATGGAACAAACTTTTGCAATAATCTTATCATATTTCAATGAGTTTTTTAAAAATTAAAGATAACATTTGTTGTACCATATTTCTGTCTTTCAATGTATTTTTATTTCCTATTACCAAAATAACATGGTTTTTGGTCTAAGAACAAAAAACCTACAAAAAGTGATTGTTCAAGACTTATTTTTCCAGTTATAGTAGCCTACTTCGTTTTATCCTGAAACTGTGATGTCACAGATTTGTTGTATAACTGCATATATTGCAGACAGATTGTAAGAGACTGATGAATGCAGGGTTGCTTATATGACCAAAATTTTACCGGCATCCTACTCAGAAGTTGTGTATGGAAGTCAGAAACACTGCGGTACCATTTTTATGATGATCAGATTTCTCTTTCTTGACCCTACCCTCCAATTTATATAACGCCGTTATTTAGGCGTTTTTGCAGTATTTTAAGCTCTGAAATTGGGGATATTTTCTCACAAAGCTGAAA
Organism: Platynereis dumerilii; assembly: GCA_026936325.1. Lineage (NCBI taxonomy): Eukaryota > Metazoa > Annelida > Polychaeta > Phyllodocida > Nereididae > Platynereis > Platynereis dumerilii. The sequence goes on from JAPTHN010000020.1 coordinate 13,189,359, forward strand.
GTTATCATCAATTTTTAACATAGAGCATCATACTAACTAATACGTTCTGGTATTATAAACATTTTCCCAGATGGCTACATCATTTGCCATGACATTATTCCTGTAATTGTACATGATATCAGATAGTTCATGCTTTTGAAGAATAATAACATGACGCCATTCAACTATATGTATCACTATTTCACCAAAAACATTATATCAAACATTTAGCCTATAAGTAAAGCTTGAGACTGGATCAGTTATCTGTCAATAAGAAGATTCCCAGCAGCTATAAATGTCAATGCTTTTGTTAAAAGGGGTCTTTTGTATATGCTTTGATAACTATAGGCCTATACAATCTGAAGTTGTTGCTAAACAAGTTGATTAACCCAGGTAATTAGCTGCCTATATATTTTAAAGAATCCCTTTCAGATTGTAATACTAGAGTAATAGTTGTAATATACAGGATTTCAAAACGTGCAAGCTAATTTTGGCAAGTGTTGTAGTGCGGCAGGTAATTCATAAGAGCGTGACAGTAGACGAATGGGTTCAGATCCCCGGTCAAGACAAGGGCTGCAGTTAATTTAGCTATTTTCAAGTGTTCCAAAATGTTGGCAATTAAGAGTAAAATGAGTTCAGGCCCACATTATAGATAATGAAGTTGGATATATTGTCCAGTGGTTTCAGGTTCCTACCTTCTACAGCTGTTGAGAATTTTTGAGTTACATCCATACTTGTCAAGTGTCTCACTGTGCCCCGTGGGCGGGGGGGGTACAGTGAGACAGCAGGCGGGGCACAGTGAGACAGGGCATCTGCTGCCATATACCCGCCGATCGTCTGAACCAGCGGAATTGTTCTGTCAATTGTTGCTACAAAAACTACTATAGTCTAATAAAAGCAGCTGGCTAGGTGATTTTTGAGGTTTTTTTTTTTTTGCATGTTTGGAAAATTCATCGCACTGGACATTTGCATGATTTATTCAACCTGCCGAACCTGTTACATACTAATCAAAATTCGTCTCTGATGCTTCCCTTTGGATAAGACTCATCAAAATCAATAGTTTACAGAAGGAATTTTGTTTTTAATAGTGAATTGCGAGCCATGCATTACATTCAGGTCATTTCGAGTGTATTTTGTGATGTCTCACTGTGCCCGCCTCAAACTGTCCCACTGTGCCCCACACAGATTTCTTTATAAGCTTCTTGAATTCTGTGGACCGGATGCCTGCATTGTGGGTCATCATCTCACTAAACTAAAACAAATAACCAAGGTTTGAATCCCTGGCAAATGATTTGCATTATCCCATTTTTTTGGAAATTATAAAAAACAGTCATCTAGCGAAATACTTTACTTTTACTGACTAAAAACCAAACTATTGAAATTCTTTTCTCAATATGCTGTGTAGGCATTCAGGATATAGGACAGTCTCTCACTAACTTACATTCTGTAATATACGGAAGAGGGTTGATCAGTAAACAGTACTAGTTAGACGTTATTGGCTTTGTCTCACTGTGCCTGCCGTCTCACTGTGCCCCGCTCTCCCCTACTGCAAGGCCTTGATGCTTATTTTTTGCCTGTATGATTAAGATCAGCAAGGCCTATATGAACTTTATGTTTTTGTTTTCTTTTCACTTGTTCTTTCTAGTACTATGCACCCTGATGTTTAGAATATTGGGCTTTTTCCTAGGTGAACTTATTGCTTCAAAGATTTTCTGGGATGAACTAGAATTGTAGTGAAAAACATTCATCTTAATTCTTTTGAAGTGGATAGAATTTCACTGACACAAAGCATTTTCTAGGACTCAAAATAATAGTTAGTAGATATAGGACACGAACGAATACTTGGTATACATGCTTAGATCTCCAAAAAAATCATTATTAAAGTTGTTACTTTCGAGCGCAATGGGTTTCAAAATTATGCAACCCCTGAAGAGATTTTTGAATTTGAATATGTTTTATTTAATGGGACCCAGAGATAGATAGATAGATAGATAGATAGATAGATATGGTTAGTGCAGCGCTCTAAGCCCAGTTCTGGGCGCTCACGAGGGTTGATTGATGAGATGGGAGAGAGAGCGGGAGTCCTCAACATGTTACACATTTACCCCATGTGAGGGATCTTTACTTGCCCAGCATAGACACTGATACAAGGGGCTGCCAATTTAACGTCTCATCCGAACGACATCCCGCTGGGATTTTGCTCATGAAGGTCCACTGAAAATTTTGAATTCCCATCCCGGGGTTCGAACCCATGCAGGCAAAGACCTTCAGCGGAGCAGGCGGGATCTTAACCACTTGGCCACCCAGCTGCAAACTAATGTTTGTCCTGCTGGAGCCCTTCACTTTCTCACTATATCTTTTTCAAGAAATCCTCCATCAATCTAGAACTTCAACATTCTCTTGTGATTGGCTCTAGAAAAAGATAAAAAATATATCAGGTGATATATCTCAATATTTTTATATAAACATATTGTATCATGGGACATTTACTAAAGATACACACTTTATTGAAAACATCCCAGGAAAAGTAACAAAACACTTAAGTTGGCCCCTGGTGGTAGAAACTTGACATGTGACTTTTTCAAAGCCAAAGCAAATAAAAATATACTCCCTGCACAACTTTGATAATCACAATGCCTGTGATGTCCAGAAGCAGACCAAGGAGCCATGTTGAACCAGACAGCAGGAACACTGGAACAGGCTTGAATAAACTCTTTGGTCAGTTTTCAGGATTTTCTGAATGTCATAGAGAGAGCTAAATACAAGAAAATAACACATCAAATCAGAAACAAATATGTCTACAATGACCAGGAGGATGATAGTTTCAATTGATTCAATTTCAATTTAAATTGTTTATTTGCTCTTTGCATCTACTGCTTATACAGAAGAGATTATTTTACGATATCTTTAACTTCTGTTGGAAGGTTTCACTCTCTAAATGTTTTTAAAAGTTTCATTAGATCTAGCATCAGATAACACAAACTTAATGCACTTCGGTTGGGGTTTGGGTGGCTCAACAGAATTGACAGGTCCCGCGAATGTGTGAAGTATGACACAATGGAGTAGTGTTCAATAACCAGCAGTGATGATTGTCAGCATATTTGACCCAATCATGCTAAAGTGTTTCTGTGAGTCATTTTGGGATGACATGTATTCGGTCGTATTATATCATAGGAATAAATACTTTCCCTTTCAAGAAATAAGCATTTCGTTCAATATTGTCCCATCAGTTAAATTTGTTTCTCAAATGGTAACTCAAGAGATTTTCCCATGGCAAAGTTTAACACATAATCTGTTCATTCGAATTTATAATTTATGGGGTAGATCACACCTGGATGAGCTCCACTGCATATTGCACAGTGGTAGTTGCTATAGATTTTGATCTGACTTTTATCAGATCCATTTGTTGTATCAATTACAGCAACCAGAACATTTCCACCAGAATCGCAATGGTCGCTGTTTGTGTCATTCAATGTGCAGCGGTTACCTACCCTTGAGTAAGTAAAGGGATGCACTAGTGGGACGCATTCCTCAAAGTCACTTAGACTCGGCTTAGTAATGTAGAGATCAACAGCCAGTGCGAAATGAACCATGAAATCTGCCCTATTGCGCGGCAGCCTTCTAAACTGCTTGAGTTCATACTTTGACCTCCTGAGGAAAATGTTTTTGTTCAACTTGGTTTGCTTGAAACAGAAAATAAAGAAGTCAAAGCAGCAGTCACCCGCTTGAAGACAATCTTCTCTACCTGAACACCACCAAAATGTGTCATACTCACGTTTGTTATCAACGCCATATAATTTCGACAATTTTATATTGGCAGTATGTCCATGATATATTGAAATTTTTTGATGTCACAGTTCTCACAATGTCAGTGTAATTGTCACTTAAATGGTTTTTCATTGAGAATTGGAGGACCTGATAATTGCAAAAGGAAATGCTAAAATAATTTTCATAATGCTCTTTGCATTTTAAAAAATCTTGTGGCATTTCTGAAATTTAGTTTGATTTAATATAATTTTATTCAACAACATTAACAGAGTACAATTGGAAACAAAGAGGTATCAGGAATCAAGTAAATAAAATATGAGATGGAATTGTACAATTGTGATGAAGTTGGATATCCCGCGACAGTTCAGAAACTTATTTCCGGTGGGGTCCAGCTAGTGACAACACAATATGACACCAGTGACATGGGGGTTAGACGACTAGACTGATTAGATATTTACTTTAAATGTTATATACAAAGATTAATTAAATGACATTTACATTGATATATGCAAAGTTCAATTAAATGTCGTTTACGCTTGTTTTTAAAGATTAATGTTCTTTCATCATTCTTTATGTTATCTGGCAGTGAATTCCATGCTTTTACCAGATTAGATGAGAAATAATTTGGCACAATAGTACCGCAAGATGATGTTGGAATTTTAAAGTTGTAATTACAATTTCTCGTTCTGTGTCTATGGACATCACATGCACGAGTAAAGTTACATACATTCAGTAGATTCAGGAGTTTGAAGGCGATACAATTTGTGAAGGGATTTCTTACCACTGGAGGAGCCTCACAGATTGTGAGAGATAAGCAACATCATTACAAGTAGAGTCAAGGAGGGTAAAACTGTATTTCCAGGAAAATGGCAATATGTACAAAAATCAAAAATAGTCCACTGGAATGATCATATTCTGTATCATCATCAGTGGCCAAAAAATTTCAAATATTCAAAAAATTTCCCTGAAACCATGGCAACAAAAATTGAAGAACAGTGCACAATCAGTTGAATTCAACTTGTGATTCCTCTTTGCTTCTGTGGTGTTGTCTTGCAGTTATGGCGCTGTGGTGTTGCCTAGAATCTGGTCCGTGGCATACTACTGGCAAGGCGTGCATATAGGATGGCTGGCTTTCCTTTGGTAATGTCGTTTCAGTCTAAAGAATTTTTCTTTGAATTAGCTCTGTTTTCTTTTTGTTAGTGAGTGCAAATATTGGTCATCATAATACAATCATGTTTAATTTTGAAAAAAAAAACAGGATCACATGAAGGCTGCTGGTGAGTCATGATGGGGATGAGGTTTAGGCCTAACATTGAATGATGATTGCAATAACTCATCTCATCACAATGCTAGCAAAAAGAGGTGTGGCCTAATTTTGTACGATAATTGCAATAAATGATCTCACAATAATGTCGACTAGAAGTGGATTCATAGCCAAGATGGAAAAGAGAAAAACAAATGTATAGTGGTAAGATGTCTTCAATCTTCTTCAGGGACACCCATCAAGATTTTTTGGCTCCAGATGAGGAACCTATCTGGAAATATAAGAAATATCACACATCTGTTACAGTTTTTCTTATATGCTACGCAAACTAATTTAATCATCACATCGCCCAAACTACGCATGGGTGACCATAAGGGTACTGGGCGCGCTATTTTTTGCGGGGGGAGGGCGAGCAATTTGGCAGAATTTATAAATTCAAATTTGTATGATTTCAAATGAAATTGCCAAGAATCATTAATTTTCAATAGTTTTTATTCAATCATTTGCCTAAATTTTTTAGCTTTCTTGCCCGAATCTCACAGTTTCCGAAACTTTTGAGGGGGGAGCAACCACTTCCCCCATGGTACAGTACACATGTGTGGGTGACAATCGAATTATATTAATCAAAATATCAATTATGTGTCATCAGTCCAATATTTCTAACTACAATTCATTTAAAAGAAGCCAGTTTTGAGATCTATTAATACAAAAACATTTTTGATTACCTTCTTATTGATTCATTAGACCTTTGCCAAATCTTATTTGTACTGTTAAAAATTATGCTTTGTCAAGACACTAACTACCTGCAGCTCGATCAAGTATAGGCATCTTGACCAGTCTTTTGACAAATAGCAGATAGTATGGAGTGGCTGTCATGAGTGTGATCAGAAAACCAATTCCGACTTTCTTCGGAGTGGTCCAGAGGGCAATGGCTATCATGAAGAACTGACTGAGTGCGAAAAGCACAGGGATGGCCAGATGCATCTGAAAGAACATACGGATTTTGTGTTGTGATGCATTTGAAATAAAGTTTCTAAACTGCGTCAGTGGCATCACCAGAGCCTTCTCCAATTCTTTTCAGACTTACTCCCACACAAAGATATTGATTTAAACTTGCATAGAAAAACTGAATGCATAAATCATGACATAGTATTGGAAAATTAGAGTTCTCCGTGGCCTAATGGTTTAAGGTGCTTGTTTGTGCTACCAGTCTGGCTTTGAGGTCGTGGGTTCGACTCCCACTCCTGGAACTCAATTTGGTCCGAGCCCATGGGACATTAAATGGAGGTGGGTTGTATCCAGTGTTCTGTGCTGGGGCAACTGAAAGACCCTGGGCATCCCTGAATTAATAGGGTATGTGCCAGACTCACAATCTTCTCATCAATCATCATCATACGGCGGTCACCAACACTGGAGAGTGCTACGGCATGGGAACCTTGGGCAATGTTCCGCTAGTCTCTGCCCATGGGCGCCGTTCTATGGCTGCCCTGAGCTGTATCATTGTGGAAGGCTCACCACGAATTTTGTGCCTGCATCGCAGTGCATGACTGACAGTATTTACAATTACAATTACAATTACAATACAATACAAATTAGAAATATCTGGCATAATAACAGATCCTTCAATAAGAGTGAAGAATAGATGGAGATTGTATTCTTCTGATCTGCAAGAGATTTCCCCAAAAGCCATTTAAAAGTACTTATAGATGTAATTCTAGATCATGAATTAATTAAAACACAGTGCAAAAGTGAGTACTTAGGATATCAATAAATCAAAGGAGGGGATACTGGGATAGGGAGCAACGCAAGATTAACAATGCATGTTTTTGTATTTTAAGAGAAGGGCAAATCAATAGCTGCCACCCCAGTCAACCATATGATATGTTTTACCACAACCAGACTTTTTTTTAGTGAAATAAGATGTGAATAGCTAATTGATAAAGAGGGAGCAACATACTTTGATAGGCCGGTATTTGTCAGGTTGAGTATATCTCATGCGAATCATGCCCACAGTGGTCAGGAGGTTGGAGAAAATGGTCATGAACATCGTCTGGTTCAAGATCACAATTGCGTCATCACTTATGCACATAGCAATTGCTAAAAACATCTTTTTGTGAAAAGAAAAATTAATAAGTGAGAAAACAAGAATATCTGAAAAATGTATTTTGAATATCATGGCCTAACTTATGCAAATAAATAGGGTGTAATGTTGATCTTACTGTAGTACAGTTACAGAAATTTAGGCATCAACAAAAACTTTGAAAGTATTGCTTTTATGTGTGTGGTGATAATATATCAGAAGTAGAATAGATAATAAACCTGGAGAATGAGGGGAGGGACTGGTGACCTGCTATGCATCTGAATGAGAGACAGAACTTGTGGAAAATGGCCATTTCTTGCTCCTGCATATGCTAATCTGTAAAAAAAAAAACCCAACATCATCAATATCATTTTTTTATTATTATTGATCATTGTTTTAGTTTTTCCTTATGACATTGAAATTCATTTCATACAATGTTTTTGTACATGCAGCTCCTCGGATCTGCTATAGTGTAGCTACATGTTGATCCAGCATGCTAAATCTAGACAAGCAAGACTACCTATGATTGACTTCATTATGCTTGTCCTTTAACAAAGGTCGTCATATCCAAGCTCTATGTATAACACCAATTATCTGCACATCTTTCGCATCTGATCAGTTTATGTGTTTGACGAACAGTCCCAAGATTTTTTTTTTCATTGAGGGACCATGGAGACTGTTTTTGGCTACTACATGACACGGAACAACAATACAACAGTAATATGCATGGACTAGGTATGTGCAGTAAACATTCAGAAATAAATGAAAAACGTTTCACCGTGATCCCACCAACAGGCCAGAGTTCAAACTTCCCGTTGCATTGAACACTATTACTACTGCGAAAGCAATTACAGCTTCTGGTCCAAGTGTCTTGAATCCAAAACTCTGAAATAAGTTGGTGCTATTATACTCTAAGAAGTGTTATTACAGATCTCGTATAAGTGTGCCATGTTTCATGTGAATATATGCACAGATGATGTCAGTATTGCAATACTGACATCACTATTGGCACTCCAAACTTAAGTGTTGATTCCAACTGCTACCAACAAGTTAGGATTATGGGCTGTCTAAGTGTGAATAACAATTTATTAATCTGCATTCATTGGTATGGTTGTTTGATTCAGTTGGAGCAGGTGAAACTGATATGTTTGAGCCACTTGCTTGATCCAACATGGACATTCACGGTGTCCTGTTGTGAAATTTCTCCTTGAGGGCAGCACCTTGTGGCTTTTCAGCCTTTTAGGTGAGATCTTCGCCAAAGAAACTGTTCATAATTGATGACTGGAATGGTGATGATGGGGGAATTTTTGGAAGTGAACATGGCGGTGTTGCATGGGTATACCAGAGGACGAGAAATGGGGGGGGGGGTAGTTGCTCCCCAAAAATTTAATTCTGAATGGTTTCTGGGTATATTATATTTTCCAAGACAGAGCAGCACATGATAACCTCTCAGACCAACAAATGAATGTAAAGAGTGAATGAATTTGTTTTGTTGTAAAAGTGCTAAAACTGATAGCAGTTATACAGAAAATCCATGCATTATATGTAGCTGGTTATTGTGACTTTTGGATTTATTCAAAACATCAAACTGAATAATCAATGTTGAGCAACAATCTAACAGCTTATTGTGCACTTGTAATGGTGTGATCTGTATGAGTTCCAAGAGACACAGCTGAAACTGCAAATATAACAACTGTGAAATCATTATGCTGATACTGACATCACAAGAGCACTGTGGCAGTTGAAAAGAACATGGCACACTATTGAAGTTTTTCAGGATAAGGGAACTTAGCTGGCTACTAAGACACTAAGGCCCCTTATGCTTGGTGGAGGTTCCTTAGAGGGATTACAGAACTGTTTTTCTCAGCCTTTATATAATTTCATTGCAAAGTTTCTGTGTTTGTCATAATATTGAGATTAAATATAAGTATCCTAATGTGTGAAATAAACAAAGACCAGATTGTGTGCAAGCATAGACTGGGCGTGAGCAAACCCACAATGCAATATAACAAGGTTTACATGCATTACAGCAAATATGAGCATTTAAACCTTCGGCAAAGCTTTAAATTACGTGCACAAAAATCAAACTTAATCAATCCATATAAGACCATAAAATATGCATTGTAAAACCGAGGCCTTCTGTTAACACCATGAATTTGGTGTATGCATCCTCCTTCTTCAAACATGTACATTAACACAAATATTGTGTAATGGATATTTCTAACATTTGTCAGTAGGGCCTCGTACATGTGCAGTTGTGTATTATTCAAATTTTAACTAAAAAAAAAAAAAAGTAGGGGAGACTTAGGTAAGTTGTGTCGTTTTTGCCTTGGGGTGATTTTCTATTTAAAAAACTTACTTTGTGAAGCAATTAAAACAATGGGACACAACAATTAGGGAGATAAGGGTGGACCTTCACAAAGAGTTCTAGGTTCTTTTTTGACATAATTTAATCATTCATATAATATCTGCAGCATATAACTGATTTGTTATAGTATCCTATATTGACACAATTTATTGGTTGTCTGAATGTATCATATCATGCCACCAGTCTCTCCAAAATTGCTTTGGGGACAATGTCACTCAAATTACAGCTTAAGTGTTACTCACAATTCTGACAACGTATCAGTTAAACATGTTAAATTATAAGTTACATGGGGCAGGAGACATTCATGTTGCTAATTCAGCACTGGCCAATTGTAAGTTTTATCTATAAATTTTGAGTACAGAATTTTCACAATCAAAAATGGCATTTTTGTCTGGTGCAGCTGAGACTGAGCCAAGGCCCACACCATCAGAATATGACCATCAATCTCGAACCTCCAACACTAGCTTCATGTATCAAATTAGGCATTCATGCGCCTGATTTAGTTTAAAATTAACGATGGTTTATAAAAGTTACAACTTGCCCCAGTCTCCGTTAGAGAGAAATAGAGTAAATTCTGGAATGCATGCAGCATTTACAGTACAATTTAATTTTTTTGGTTTTGGAAGATTACCTATCTCATTGATAATTTTATTCAATTCAAACCAAAATTATTGATTTAGAGGCACTGAAAATCAAGTAATTATGTTTTGGTCTAGACACCGCCCCCTCATCCAACATCCTTCCAATAAACAGTTTGATTGTACTTATCTGAAACTTTGGCATGTATATCAAGGTATTTTCTTACAGAAAACTTGATGGCACATGCTCCATCACATTGTTCAAGCAACAGAACTGTGCAGTCGTGGGTTTGCTGCCGCGCTTCTTGATATATCAGTTTGATCAAGATTATGTATGTGTTGGTAAAACATGCAAGTCAGTTAACTGGTGTGTTTTCCTCAGTATGGGCTTGATTAACCAATGCGAAATCAAATCTGCAAAGTTTGTCAAACAAAGGATTTTCACCTAAAGCATTCGCACTTCTATAATCCTTCTAAGGGGACATTCTTAGTTCCATCCACTTGCAGAGCATGAAATCTACTAACATAAGTACCCATAAGTACTTATGTTTGGCTGTTAGTGGATTCTTAGGTGCCTTACAGTTGTCATAAGTAGCCAAATGTGCTGTAAGGACCCATTTAAGAGGCCATGGCTACTAGTGTTAGTACCTAAGTAGCTCATAAGTGGGTGTTTCATGTCTTAGTAACCACCTTAGTTCCCTTATCCTGAAAAGCTTCAATAAGAGATCTGTAATAACTGGAGCCTCTGGAGGCAGAAATACTCAACTGATTGTTCATCACCCATGACCTGTCTGATGAAGTGGGCAAAATAAGGTTGTGATAGAATTGTAGATCTAAAATCTGATATCTGCTGTGATATATATAATTGTGGTCCAGTAATACATTACCGGATATTCTGGAAGATTTGGAATTTAAGACCTCAGCAGGTTGGGGGTTCCTAAATGGGTATCAATTTTAAAGAACAACTTCTGTCAAAACTTTCACAGTTACAAATTCTGAACGGCCTCTCAGCCTGGAGAATGTCAAAGCTACAAAGTATGTTCCAGAGGTTCAATGTATCAGATCTACACTTACCGCCAACACTGCCTCTGATTCAACAATCCCATCCACTCCCAGCACAGCCAAGTACCCAATATTAACAAAAACATACAAGATGCAGATGAATACCATAGCGATCAAAATGGCACGGGGCAAATTTCTGAAAGCAGACTGTAATGAGTAAAAACCTGCTAAAAAGAGACAGCTAATTCCATTTAGTAAGAACATAGATCAACTGTGTCAGACATTGCAGATGACAAAGGTCGATCTGATGCGATCTAAAGTGCCTGACGTCATGAACACTATCAAACTGCAATGCAAGACTGAATGTAAACCTGATAGTTGCTTAGCTGCAGTTGTTCATGAGCTCTCAATGGTCAGAGACTCAGTATTTCGATATGGACTGTCTTTAGATGAAATTCGATGTATGATTGATGACATCTGTTTATACTAAATGTAATATGGTAATTAATTTTTAATTGTATTATAACTCCATTAAAAAAAAAACCTCCCATTGTATACTCTGTGTATGAATAAAGATGATAATAATAATTATTATTATATATAATATCTTTTACTATGATGTATAATATATTTTACTATGATGTATAATACATTTTACTATGATGTATCTGGAAACAAAAATGCTACTAGTAAAATTTAAAATACACAGTAATTGTATTTTACAATACGGAAGAAATTTTACTGACTTGTATGGGCTCCTCAATTCTTCCACCATGAAGTTGAGAGCAAACCTGTAAAAAAAATGTATAGATATAAATGTAATGTACAAAAAACACCTTTTTACAAATGGGAATTATGGGATAACGCAGAGTTAATTGAAACACCATCGGCAATCACCATCCACTGTAGGTGGACATAGCCGAGTACAGACCCAGCACGAACCCCGAAACCGTTACTGAGCTAGCCGGACCCATTGTGTACTCTGGATGCAAGAATTGTCCATTTCCTGAAAAATAAAAATGCCCAAAAAAAGGCTGAGCAATAATACATAAGGGGAGAGAATATCCTCAGATGACGAGGAAGGCACGTACTTCTCGATAAAAATTATCAGAAAAAGTAATGGCACTGTTTGAAAATGATAAATCAATTTTATGAAAAATTGAAATAATCATTAATCCGGAACAAGACACCATATCTTACAAAGTCATACATGTACGCATTGACTGTGACAAGGCAAGAATATTGTTAACCTATATCTTTACTGAACAAGCAATTCCGCTGAAATAAATGTGACCTACTTGATTGGTGAGTGGTGGTGACCGGACACAAAATGTCACTACTATTTAATAATAAAACTTTTAATTACCATTGCCAACATGGACAAAGCTGACAACTATGAGGAAGCAAAGCGTGACCACAGTCAGTGAGGAGAAGAAAGACTGAACTCGAGCCGTGAGCTTCACGTTTATGCTGTTTATGAAAGTCATAACGCCTGAAATTGAATGAAGTTAGAACTAAGATTGATAATCACTCTTATTAATGGAATTTAGAAGTTCGGAAAGTCAATAGCAGATAGCATCACAAACTTGTGTCCATGTAGTGGTTGTCTATGGGCCTATATGGTATAATTATGTAGTCAGCATAAACTGCCTACTATCATGACAAACTTGAAAGACATTTTCAGAAACAATGCAGCAGACAATCTTCATTTTTAGTTTTTCAACTACAGCAGACTCCACTGAAGTTTTTCAGGATAAGGGAACTTAGCTGGCTACTAAGATACTAAGGCCCCTTATGCTTGGTGGAGGTTCCTTAGAGGGATTACAGAACTGTTTTTCTCAGCCTTTATATAATTTCATTGCAAAGTTTCTGTGTTTGTCATAATATTGAGATTAAATATAAATATCCTAATGTGTGAAATAAACAAAGACCAGATTGTGTGCAAGCATAGGCTGCGTTTGAGCAAACCCACAATGCGATATGACAAGGTTTACATGCATTACAGCAAATATGAGCATTTAAACCTTCGGCAAAGCTTTTAATTACGTACGCAAAAATCAAACTTAATCGATCCATATAAGACCATAAAATATGTATTGTTAAACCCAGGCTTTCTGTTAACACCATGAATTTGGTGTATGCATCCTCCTTCTTCAAACATGTACATTAACATAAAATATTGTGGAATGGATATTTCTAACTTTTGTCAGTGGGGCCTGGTAAATGTGCAGTTGTGTATTATTCAAATTTTTACAAAAACAAAAAAAAGTAGGGGAAACTTAGGTAAGTTGTGTCGTTTTTGCCTTTGGGTGATTTTCTATGTAAAAAAACTTACTTTGTGAAGCAATTAAAACAATAAGACACAACAAATATGGAGATAATGGTGGACCTTCACAAAGAGTTCTAGGTTGCACATCTGAACCCTGTGTTACTGTATGGTTTATCACTAGATTAGTCAGGTTGGTTGATCCCATTTTTTTAAAACTCACATTGTATTTTACTTTTTTTTCAAATATTTTAATCATTCATATAATATATGCAGCATATAACTGGTTTGTTATAGTATCTTATATTGTTAAAATTTATTGGTTGTCTAAATCTATCATATCATGCCACCAGTCACTCCAAAATTGGTTTGGGGACAATATCACTCAAATTACAGCTTAAGTGTTACTCACAATTCTGACAACATATTAGTTAAACATGTTAAATTATAAGTTGCATGGGGCAGGAGACATTCATGTTTCTAATTCAGCACTGGCCAATTGTAAGTTTTATCTATAAATTTTGAGTACAGAATTGTCCCAATCAAAAATGACATTTTTGTCTGGTGCAGCTAAGACTGAGCCAAGGCCCACACTATCAGAATATGACCATCAATGGAGGCAGGTCTCGAACCTTCAACACTAGCTTCATGTATCAAATTGCGGAATCATGCGCCTGATTTAGTTTCAAATTAACGATGGATTATAAAAGTTACAACTTGCCCCAGTCTCCCCTTGTGAGAATTAGAGTAAATTCAGGAATGCATGCGGCATTTACAGTACAATTTAATTTTTTTGGCTTTGGAAGATTATCTATCTCATTGACAATTTTATTCAATTCAAACCAAAATTATTAATTTAGAGGCACTGAAAATTAAGTAATTATGTTTTGGTCTAGACCCCACCCCCTCATCCAACATCCTTCCAATAGACAGTTTGATTGCACTTATCTGAAACTTTGGCATGTATATCAAGGTATTTTCTTACAGAAAAATTGATGGCACATGCTCCATCACATTGTTCCAGCAACAGAACTGTGAAGTCGTTGGTTTGCTGCTGCGCTTCTTGATCTGTCAGTTTTATCAAGATTATGTATGTGTTGGTAAAACAATACAAGTCAGTTAACTGGTGTGTTTTCCACAGCATGGGCTTGATGAACCAATGCGAAATGAAATCTGCAAAGTTTGTCTAACAAAGGATTTTCACCTTTGGCATTCTCACTTCTGTAATCCTTCTAAGGGGACATTCTTAGTAGATTTCATGCTCTGCAAGTGGATGGAACTAACATAAGTACCCATAAGTACTTATGTTTGGCTGTTAGTGGATTCTTAGGTGCCTTACAGTTTTCATAAGTAGCCAAATGTGCTGTAAGGACCCATTTAAGGGGCCATGGCTACTAGTGTTAGTACCTAAGTAGCTCGTAAGTGGGTGTTTCATGTCTTAGTAACCACCTTAGTTCCCTTATCCTGAAAAACTTCACTAGGCGCCATACGCTTACGGCGCCCTCTGTTGTCTTTGTTGTTTTTTTGAAATACAACAAAATACAAAATCTCAAACAAGTGGGAAATTGAAGAAAGCATCTATAATCAGTTATACAATTACCTAATAAAAATATGGCCAGGAGATTGACGGCAGAACGTGGTATGTCACAGTGAGGAAAGAAGAGCTTGAGCAAATGTGTTGCGCTGACCCATCCTTTGACGATGTTGAAGGAAGGTCGTGCAAACATGAAGTACTGCCACAGCTGCAGAAATGCTATGAAGTCTCCATACATCACCTGAAATATTGAATGTTCTTTTGCTACATATTAAGCGCAAGCTATTGTACATTTTGAGTGTGAATACCGACAGTGTAAGCTATAAAGGTCCAGTCATACCTTTCTTTGAGCCTTTGCAAGCCACAACTCCTTTTTTAGCAAGGACACACCCCACTTTCATAAACCCCATAAACTTCCACATACCCCAAGGCTGTGGATGTGACATGGGTTTATGACATGAGTCTTAGCACTGTCATCAGTGAGCATTCAGAAGGTGCAGGTTCGGTTTTAGTCAAAGCATTATATTCTACATCCGGCACGTAAATTTATTATCAAGTGGTAACTGAATATATTCACTAAGTTAATAACTGTTAGGGAAAAATTAACATCTAAACGAATCTTAGGAGAATATTAAATAGGATATAACTGGGAGATAAACTCATCATGTGATCAATCAAACGAAACTTAGCCCACTCTTAGTTATTTTCTATAGTTAAATCAAATATGTCATATTCGATCAAAGCAAATGAAGAAACAAGAGCCAAGTATCCATTTTAACACAGTTGTTGCTTCAGTGAAAAACCCAATGTTAGCGGATCAAACCAGCCTTGGTCTTTTTTTTAGGAAAATTAAAATTAACCTTAAGATATGCATATTTCTCTCCAGCTAGGGGAATGGTGGTCCCAATTTCAGCGAAGGTCAAAGCTCCGAGAGTTGATATTATTCCGCCAACAACCCAGACTAGAATTGCTACACCCGCAGAAGGGACTTCCCGTAAAACTCCAGTTGGTGTAATGTAGATTCCTGTGCCTGCAGATAGCAAATTAATAAAACTTGTGATGTCCCTTTGTTGCATCAGTGTCCATGCTTGATAAAAGAAATCAGATTTTACTAAAGGCGGGCAGCAAACTTCACATGATTATCAAGTTTTGTTACTGCAATTTCAATTAGTACGAGTTGCAATGCCACTTGCTATGTAGCATTTTAACTTTCTCTGATTGGTCCGTAACTGTTCATCAGCCAATGAATGGAAGCTCGGACACTATGTACAAGTTGTCCAAGCTACTCGTACTTATTGAAATTGCCGTAATTAATGTAATTGGAAAAAAATTAACCATATAAAAAAAATCAAAAGACCAGGTTTTAAAAAAATGCAAATTTCTTATTATGTCTGAAAAAGATTATGCAACACATTTGATGACCACATTTCAACATTCCGCAAGCAAAAGCAAGAAGAAGACTTTCAAATTACTGTCAGATCCAAAATTCGTGAGATGTGAAAGAAGCAGTTGAATGTTGTCATATTACATGTTAAAGTTGTATCAAAACCAGAGCACATAAACATTGGAATGTCAAATTTCTATGCCAATACAATCCAAGCAGATGCTATGTTTTCAATGTCTTTTTGAACTTCCCAGCCTTCCCCTGCATTCACTTGTCACTGCAAAATAGTATCAGTTCATATCTGTAGATAACTAATTATATTCCATCATGATATACATCGACATGACCCTTCGTTGATAAAGCAGAGCTTTGGATTCATTTGCCGTCTTTAAAAGTATAAAAAGTGATTAACTTTTATAGTAAGCTGGAAAGTGAGGGAATGGATGGGTGAAGGGAACCAAAGGGTGTGGAAGGATAAGGGATTTAGGAAAATACTTTGGATTGTGTTGT
Organism: Platynereis dumerilii; assembly: GCA_026936325.1. Classification (NCBI taxonomy): domain Eukaryota; kingdom Metazoa; phylum Annelida; class Polychaeta; order Phyllodocida; family Nereididae; genus Platynereis; species Platynereis dumerilii. The sequence continues at coordinate 13,206,092 of JAPTHN010000020.1, forward strand.
ACCACTCAGACTGATTGTAATACATATAAATTGAGAGGCAGATGCAGTGGCATTCCTATGGGGGGGGGGGTACAGGGGGCATGTGCCCCATATTAGACCTGTGCCACCCTAGGTGCCCCCCCATATGAATGTCCTGACTTTGGCTAAAATATAGAGTTAGTTTAGGACCCCCCCCCCAGAAAATCGCGTGCCCCCCAGGTGCCATCCCGCTCGCGACCCCCATGTCACGCCACTGGGTAGACGGATAGATAGATAGAAAGAAATAGGTTGATAAAGAGATAACTAGACATATTTATGAATGGACAGAAAAATGGATAGATCGATATATAAGAATAAAATAAATAGAAATTGATGGCTAGAAAGAAAATGACAAGGAATAGCAGATAGATAGATAGATAGATAGATAGATAGATAGATAGATAGATAGATAGACAGATAGAAAGATAGAAAGATAAACAGACAGACACTCTGGTAGACAGCAGGGCAGATAGACAGATTGCACTTACCAATAACCAATCCAACAATCACAGAAACACCTTCTAACAGCCCAAATTCTCTTCGGAGATGAATCTTCTCATCTCGCACATCTCTTGAAACTTTCTTGTCAGTTGATGATTCGACCATTATGTTGTTTTTTTGTCCCAAAAAGTGCAATTATTGCATAATGTGGTATATAGCAATAAGTAGGGCTATGGTGTACCCAGTAATTTACTGTGCATTAAAAGTGTGAAATATGTTTTCTCCAACATAATTTCCAAAAACGCATCTGTGTATGATCTGTGGTCGCATATTTCACGCAATGCCATCGTTCGATGCTCCCTGATATATATTAAATTTTCAAGGTTTAACATAAATTAAAAGTTAATGTAATAATTATAAATTGAAATAGGAATCTCCAGCCATAAACCTATTAAAATCATCTTTTTTTATAAGACTAATGATTCGTCACATATGGGACCCCTTAATCAGGTATTAAAGTTTCATGTTTTTGGATTATTTGATGCAAACTTTTTTTTTCATGCAATGATGATAATAAAATGAACATTACTTTACATGCAATTAGTCGAGTAAATGAACACTTAATCACTGATCTTGACATTATAATACAATACATATGAGTGGCCTTATTTTGTAATCTATTGACAAAACCGTCAAACATTACATTTTGTTTTTTATTCTTTAAATTTCATACATTTTATTGTACTAGAACCCATTATAATCTATAAGCCACGTCTGATTACAGGATTTTCGATGATGTGAGTTTAAATTATATAAACATTTATATATTATTTTATTCACTACAAAATATCAACAAGATACTTGTGTGATCATGGCAAAATAACTATGTAAAAAAAAAGAAGTATATATATTAGGGTGCATCAGCCGCCCCATGAAAAGTAAAAAATAGAGCTAGACATCTGTACCTTGGCATGAAGTTGTGGTTTGGTAGCCAGATGAACATACTAAAACATCAGCCTGATCAAATAATATTTAGGGGTGCCTCCGGAAGCATATTTCCTAAGACATTTTCAGGAAAAGTTAGGTTTCCGTAGAATCGCGGTTTGCGATATCTTGACTAATATATAAGATAGAAGTAAAGTAACAACATATGTTTTAGATGCTATACTTGAATAAAAGTATTTGAGAATTGAGAGGCAAAGGTGGATAGGCCTTTTGAAAGGATATTTTCATAAATATAAATGAAATCAGATTAAAACCAATCATCCTGTAGGTGTTAAGAATGGTCATTTTAAGTTTAAGATATTTTATTGAATTAGTAATGAAGAAATAGAATATCATTTCAAATGCAAAAAGGAGAAAGAAAGAAAAGCAGTACTTGTGTTCCTCTAACTACCATAACACAAACTCAAGCCTTGATACAACTTCCTGGCTGTATTTTCTGTTATTCATAGGACAGCTGATGTACCTTATTGTACATGTGTGTGATAAATGGAACCATCTCCTTAATTGTGTACAAAAAGTATTAGGGCTAGTTTTTCACAAGGTTAAAATAAATTGGGACTTATCAACACATAGCATAGCAAGCTTGTTTTTTTCTCTTTATAGTCATAAAACGTTTACTGAGATCATCAGGAATAATTGAAATAGCTTTGATCGGGAGATAAAATGGAATACTGAGTAAATTATTGCTGATATTTATGAAATATGATTTATATGAAGAGAAAAAAGCAAAGACTAGGTACCATGCAGTCATATAAATAGAAATTTGTGTATATCTGTGACGTCGTACATAATAATTAAAGTAAAAGCATGTCTTGCAGTACATGATCACCATAATATTGACATTAGTTTTTTTCTATCTTTTATATTAGTCAAGTTATCGCAAACCGCGATCCTACGAAAACGTAACTTTTCCTGAAAAATTCAAAAGAAATATGCTTTCGGAGGCACCCCTAAATATCCATCGATCAAGCTGAAATTTTAGTATCTTATTTTGAATGGTAAAACCCAACTATGGACCAAGGTACAGCTTGATCGGTTAATGTTGGGGCAACTGATGCACCCTAATACATATACAATAGAGAGGGACAAAACTATTAACTGCATCTGAAGAGAAATGACAAATATCAAATTTCGTAAAATAATTATTATAATATTTATTTCATATAAAAATACATTATACATCAAAAATAAAGACATTTAACAGATAAAAACAGAAGTAACAAATAAAAGTTTAACAAAAAATTAATAAATAAAAAGTAGTTATGAAATGCATAGAAACTCAATCATATCTTTCAGCTCACTTTGCGTAAAATTATTAACAACCAAATTGTCCCTTTGCTCTGCAATTTGAACACAAATTCGAATATCTTCCTCACAACATAATTTAAACCACTGCCCCTGAAGCTGCTTACAAAGTTTGTTTACATTGTGTTAAATTGTAACATGGACATTTCCATGGGCTGACAGAATAAATCTGAAATTATTACCAAGCCTAGATTGTGAAGATACCGCCATTTCAAATATAAAATTAACAATACTATTTTTGCTGTTGGCACCAGAATAAAAGAACTTGACAAAACACTGCATAAGTGCAATATTAACTGGTACCGTACTAACAATATGTGGAAAATACCTTGAATGTGTTCTCGCAGGCACACAGAGAATTCTGCGCATTGCCTTCCTCCAGTGTTTACTAAATCAACTGCTGCCTTATTGGAAAAACCTATAAAATTTGAACCATAAAAAAAAAGGATGTGCAATATTTCTCATACAGATTTAAAGAAATAAATGACTTTGCGCTTTTTACCGTTAAAGCTGATATCGAAATTTTTCGCAAAGTTTTCTACTTTGTGAACCATAGCATTCAACGCGTTCAAAGTAGGTGCTAGTAATACCACATCATCGGCATATGCGATACAGCCAGTAAAAAGATCACCAACATGACTACCGTACCCTGAGTTCTTTACATCATCTATCAAACCATCTATGTAACAAGTAAATAGAATTGGGGACAAGACCCCACCCTGCTTAACACCGTTGGAAATAGAAAAATAGTCTGAAACAGAATCGTTAAATCTAACTCTAATCAGTTGATTAATATACATGTTTATCAACACTCTTGTATACAATGGATTAAGATTTCTATCTAACATTGTCTTAAATTATTTGATAAAATGCACTCTGTCAAATGCCTTTGAGGCATCTAAACCTAGAAAGTAGACTTCCCCACCTTTATTAATGTAGTAATTGATTGTTTCTATAACAACAGCATTCGCCATACCAGCAGAATGTTTACTCTTAAAACCAAATTGTAACTCGGAAGTTTTAAACTTACCGTAATATGGGGTGAATAGGGACACAGGGGTGAATCGGGACAGAACAGGGCTGTGTATTATATCTTCAAAGATCTAGTACTTCCAATAAACTTAGGGAATTCATTTTTGGCACATGTATAGTACTCATATATGCGCATATTGTGATGTAATCTCATACTTCTAACTGCAGGCAGTGAGGAGCTGCAGCACCTTAAACTTGGCCCTGCATAATTTGAATTTTGACATGCTGGAAAAACTTTGCATATTCCTAAAAAAATATAAACACCAGAGCCATCAAACTTGCAGGAATTTTTTTTTCAATGCAAAATGGTCTCAGGGAACCAGGATAGTAGTGTAGATATCGGACTATGTATGTTTGATCATGGGTTAAGATCCAGGTCAATGACAAAGTTTCGGGAATAATCAAAATAAACTCTACCAATTTTAATTTGAGTAAATTGCCGTGGCTTTTTTGATGGATATTATTGAACTTGGCATCATTTATTGTAGATTTAGTCCAGAATTATCAATTACCGGAAAAAATTGAAGGAAACTACATTTTTAAATAGATTTCTCTCATTTATTACATTTTTTAAAATATGCATATTATCAATGAAATTGATTTCAGATTTTCGTCCAAATAAATTTTTGGCACGTTTAACATGTTTTCTTATGTATATTCACAAGTAGCAATCACTTATAGAAGGTAGGGAGTATTAATTGTGGAAATAATGGAGTGTCCCGATTCACCCCAAAGTAAGGGGTGAATTGGGACAATGGTTTTCTGAGTCTTGGGCACTGACAATTTAAGATATCATTTCAAGCTCCTAGTGGTACTTAGACCTTGTGCCCAGACACAATTTGACACCAAATTTGGATTTCTAGATTGATTTTTGTCCTTGCTATGACAGAAAAACTGCCAATTCTGTCCCTATTCACCCCATATTACTGTACATTCTTCTTTTTCTAACATGAAAATGTCTATCATTTTACAGAATACACTTTGGAGACAAATCCCCCTAAAGTTGTCTGAGTCATTAATTTTAATGATAATGCTGCAATTAAAAGTACCATCAAGATATTTCAATAATGAAAAGATATGTAATGCCATATTTAATAAAATATATAGTTAAAACATAACCAGTTAACATATGTATCAAAGATTCATAGAAAATAATGTGATGATGATTGATGAGAAGATTGGGAGTCTGGCACATGCCCTATTAATTAAGGGATGACAAGGTCTTTCAGTTGTCCCAGCACAGAACACTGGATACAAACCCAAATAAAGCACAGAACACTGGATACAAATCGAACTAAAATAAAATTTGCCGTTATCCTTACAACCCACCTCGATTTAATTTCCCATGGGCTCGGACTAAGTTGAGTTGCAGGTTAGGATTCGAACCCACGCCCTCATACCCAATGATAGTGCAAGCAAGCACTCTTGACCATTGGGACAGAGAGGAACACCTTAGTAAGGAATTTGATTATTATTGGAAATGACATTGGAAATGACATTGGGCATAAACATGAACTTGCACATGTACTTGCACATGAACTTGTACAGTTGAGGTCAAAAATTTGCATACTGGCGGACAGGAAATAGTTAAAGCTGTATTATGTAAATGCATATTGGTCTACATATTTGGCACTCTAAAAAATTTCGAGACAAAACTGTTTTTTTTCGTAATGGAAATTGTTTTAATCAAACTTCCCTGACAAAATCAAAATGGATTTTTCAAAAAACCATTTTGGATTCTAAAAAACCAGTTTTGTCCCAAAATATTTAGAGTGATGCATTGTTCTATCCTAGTCTGTCGAAAAAAAGTTTCAAATATATAATCCTTAGAGTTCTTTTGAAAAAAAAGGTTGCTTATGTCCACACAATAGAAGCTCGGGGCACAATCTTTCACCTTCTCCGTGAATCAGCATGGGATCATCTAAACAATATGGAGAAGAATGCAAATTGTAAGAATGCACAATATTAGGTGTCATAGGGTACCATTTGGGAAGCATTTTAAGTTGCTGAATCCTCAGTGCAGCCCATAGTTGGCCATTTTAAGACCCACACGTTCATTGGTGCACTGCAGAGAAATGAAAAAAGAGCCAAACTGATGGCGACTGACAACAGAACAATCATCAGAATGGCAAAACAGAATCCAAGGGTGAATAAAAATGAAATATGCAATGATCTGGGGGTGTCAACTAGGGCATAGATGTGGACATTATGCGCAGGGGGACTCCGAGGATGCAAAGGTAGAAAGAAGTCACTGCTAGGAGAAAAAAAAAGTATTGTGAGTCAAGTCTTCTCTTGGGTATGTCAACGCCTATGTAAATAGTTCTTGTAAGAGTTAGCATATTCTAGGCAAATTTTCACGAGGTATTCTCGCACCTCTGGCTTCTTCCATCCCGGATCATTGAATATTCACTTCTAGTTAGATTCTATTTTCAGATTCTATGTAAAGCTATTAGAACAGGAGATACTCTTGAACTTAAACGGCTTAATGAAAACATATATAACTAGCCAGTTTTATGTAAACAAAAGATGAAAATATGCTCATATAGCTTCATTGAAATAAAATGATTCTTTATGTATCAAAATTATGACAAATTGTGAAAATTTGATGATAAACATCAAATTTAAACATGAAAGTGAAGAAAATACTAACTCAAACTGCAGTTTATTCGAAACGAACCTTGCTTCGTTCAAATACCTCCACAGCAAAGACTATTAGCGATATCATTATGAAACTGGCACAAGTTGTTTAAAATAATATGCTTAAACCAACAAAATATGCATATTTTAAATTTTTGCCGTATCATATCTTCTATGGTATAATTAGCAGGTGTTGCCGAACAATAGTCCTGCATTTATTGTCAGCCTCAAAGACAGGGCTCTCATACCATGAAAATTTTTACTTTCAACCAAAGAACATACAAAAATAGAAAGCCAGGCTCACGAGCAACAATACAATATCAAGAAAAAGGGCATTCTAGCAAATGAAACTTCTTTTAGAGATATCTCAAAATAAAAAGGCAAGTCAAGACCAACATTTCCCAACATGTGAGAACACAGATTTTGCAGTCAGGCTCAAATACAAGGCACTAATGCATGATTGGTTAGTCTTTTGGCAACATTCTATACACTGATGAATAGCCAGGCTCATTAGAAACAAGAAAATATGAAGATTATGGTCATTCCAGCAACTCACATTCATTTCAAAAGCATATGAACAAGAGAGGTCAAACATGTCTTCACAAAATGAAGGAGTGTCACTTTTTTCGTCAGTCTCAAAAACAGCTCTGGAACACCATCAGAGATTTGACTTCCAACCACATTTGTTACGCTAATTGAAAGTCAGGCTCATGAGGAACAAGGAACGATCACAAAAATGAACATTTCAGTAATGAGTTGTGATCAAATAGCATCTGAACATCACAAGGTCCACATAATTTCCTCAAAATTTGAGGGTGCCAATTTTTCATCAGTCTTACACAAGCCCTCACAGCTTCTAGTGCAAGAGCTACAGCTATATTTTGGTACTAATCCTGAGAGACCAGGTCATGAGCAAAACATCAATGTATGAATATTGAAAAAGAAAATTAGTGAAAGGGCTATTTGATGAATGAAAAATCGCATAGTCCGTTTTGGATTCGTGTGTGACACAACTATGTAATCCAACAAAAGGCGTCATTCAGAAATACAGAAACATAGCTTTGCCTTTTTTCTGTATTCATAAGATGCCCAACTAACCAGGGAACAAAACCTCCTTGCATATTTTACTCTAACTGTATCTCCTTTGCTGTATTTTAAAGTTTTGCATGAATTTTTTTCTTGCAGTGTCCTGTGTGACGCTAAGAAATTAGCCCACATGCAATCACATATCATTTAATATACCAAGACCAGTGGGAGATGGTGACATTTTCTGCTATTTACATGAAAGAGGACATCATTGCCTCTCATATGATCCATAATCTTTATATTAATGTGTGATTCTAAGGATTCTGGGATAGCTACCAGGTGGTTGCCGTTTTCCATAATTTCAGCATTCCATGTTCATTGTTCACCATTCTAATATAGCCACGTGCGTAGATTACTGTTTTTCCTATCCCAAAATACCAAATATGACCATACTCATGCTATATTCTTGGTGTTATCTTGCTGGTACGTTTTTTACCGAGAAACTTTCTGCAGCCATTGCTCATTATTCACACAACCCTCACCACTGTGCATGCTCAAACTGACCTATTTCCCCCATCCCCCACATTCCTGAGAGATCCAATGGTGTTACATTGACCACCTGCTTTTGACACAAAGAAAAGTATTGAAAAGTTTTAAAATTAGCTTTTCTAATTCTTGACCTCCAAAAAAGTATTGAAAAGTTTTCCAAATCATGTCACTGTGACATTAGTGCACAGCAGCAGTCACAGTGATTCTTTACACATTGAATCAAACACTTCATAACACATAGGCCTATAGATAGAAGGCAGGGAGGGAGGGATGGCTTTAATAAGTGGCTTAAGTAATGAAGGGATGAAGGAATGAAGGAAGGAAGGTGGAAGACAAAAGGATAATTAGGTAGATAGATACAGGCCTAGTATGTGTATAAATTCCATGAGAAGGCTGAGATATGACTAAAAGTGTATCTGTATGTTGGGCCAAAACTGAAATTTTACCAGCTCACAATATTGGACCATATAGATAAGAGCAGGTGGAGATGAGAGTAGGTGGGGATAAGAGTAGGTGAAGATACAATAAAGTGGAGATAAGAGTAGGTGAGAACAAGAAAAGGTGGAGACAAGAGCAGGTGGAGATAATAATGGTATTGGTGGAGATACGATCAGGTGGAGCAAGCGCAGTTGGAGATGAGCATATGCAGATATGAGAAGGTGGAGCTTAGAGCTGGTAAAGATAAGTGCAGAAAAAGAGAAGTTGGAGATTAGTGTAGGTGGAAATAAGATGAGGTGGATTTCAGAACAAAGGGACATAACAGGTACTGTAGGTATGAATAGGTGGTGATACACGTAGGTCGAGAAAGAGCAGGTGTAGTGGAGATAAGAGTAAGGGGCGACGAGTGTAGATGGAGATAGGATTAAGTCGAGAAACAATAAGGTCGAGTTCAGCGTAGGTGGAGATAAGAGCAAGTGGAGATAAGAGCAGATAAGAGTCGGTGTGATAATCCCCCCCCCCATACCAGCCACCTGCCAGTTACATAATCATCACTTGCGATTCAGAATTCATGCTTCTACAAGAAGTTTGGAGGAGAATGTTTAGCATTGCAACAATAGCAAAATATAACCCAGAATTTCCCCACAACGTTTTTTTTTTTTTTTTTTTTCATTTATCCAAGCTACAATATTTCTACATTGAAAAATCATTTTTTGAAGATCTGGTCAGAAAATGTTGGTGTTGAATATATCATCGAAAATTGTCACTGCTTCAGTTCATCCCAAACACAACATAATTACATAATATTTGTAAGAAAAAATATATGAGCTAATTACAAGGGTATTGATTCATAAATTATGGAATGTGATGGGTTTTTGCAGTCCTCCAGCTAGGGTGATCAGTGCACACATATTGAATTGCCATAAGCACGATAGGCAGACATAAACAAATTCAATATATAATAAAAACGAAATCTAGACAATTTCAGAGCATTTGCCCAAAATTATTGATAAATATAACATGATAAAACTATGATTATCAAAAGTTATGGATGACATAATCACGACATTTTAATGATTTCACTAACTCATATATGTTTTGTTGGCTGATGCTTTGCTGTGCATCCATACGTAGTTGAAGACACTGTCAGTTTTCAAGCTAATGTTTTGAAAGAAACGACCGGGAGAGCCAAGTCAGATCAAATATGGTTCAGCCGTTTGCCTCTGAAAATTCATCACATGTTTCAGAAGAAAAAGTTCATCGCAGAAGGGAATTTGGATTAATTGAAGGAGTTTCTGTCATTATAGGTGTTGTCATAGGTGAGGTTTTATCATATAAGATCATATTATAAATAAATATATATATATACAAATATCTGATGTTTAATATGAACCTAATGCAAAGTGGCAGCATTTAAATTCTGGTGCAGTCAGCAGATTTTGTTTTCATGGGAATCTTTTTAATTTCATTCAAAATATTAAATTTGTTGCTTGAGTGGTCAACAAAGAGGTCTCTTTACAATGTGTGCAATCATTCTGTTAAAAATGTTTTTTTCTGCTTCAGGTACAGGAATTTACGTAGCACCATCGGGAGTATTACGAGAAGTTCCTTCTGCCGGTGTTGCCTTATTTGTCTGGGCCTTGGCTGGGGTTATTTCTACAGTTGGTGCTCTGTGCTTTGCTGAAATTGGCTCAACGATTCCATCAGACGGGGAAAGTTATGCATACCTCAAGGTATGCATAATTTTGCGAAATTTTTATTGATCATTCAATTATCAGTTCTTCAGACCCTTTATTCTATTCTGTCTCTCAATTAACCTTAAATGAGAACATTTAAAGTGTTACTGCACTAGCAATATTATGGTTATTATCATAAAGACAATGACAATGTGTCCCTGTAGTTAATTGTCTTTACTCGGCTATATGTCTCTCATAGATACGGCTGTTAAGCACACTGTCATATTGGTTGAATCAGATTTGAATGTCTTAATCATATGTAAACATCCAAAATTACTAAGGGAACGTACATTAACCAAGTGGCCTTGTCTTAGAATCTTTGTTCACGGTATAAAGATCTCCCAGGATCCTTGCAAAGATAGAAACATAGGCTGCGAAGCAGCAAACCTTCAGCGAAGGACGCCTTTAGAAGATTACAGTTACACCACCATAAAATTGATGTGTTTATCTGTAATTTCCACTGACCCCACCATCTGCTCATCTCTATGACAGGGTTTGTGAATCCAAGGAAATGCCTTATTTACTTTACGCATATTGTGGTGCAGTTTCATGCATGTACTAGTAAAGGTTATGAGCTGTTGGTTGAAAACCAAAAAATATAGCACTGTTATACTTCTCTCAAATTTTTCCAATTATTCAAAAAGTATTAAATACATATCAAAAGTCACTGCTACATAGGTGATATGTGTAGAAAATTACATTGCTGTGTTTTCAATAGTTGGCAAGTTTTGGCTCCCATATGAAAAGATCGAGGTATATATTTTTCAATATTTTGCATGTGGACGAATTTGTAAACCTGCAAAAACGAACATGTACATGAATTCAGCATTCATATAAGTGTCAAATATTGTCTTTCACTAATTTGTATGGGTGTAATAACGAACATACTAACCTCAAACCTATTCTATACCTAATTTTAACACTAAAACCTAATGATATAGCACTTCCACGAATGTTATAGTTTTAGCAGATACATGAATGAAAAATAAAGCACATTCACGAGTGTTAGTTATTACATAATATTATACACAAACATTTCTACTATTTTTACACATCCACAAATTCGTACATGCCCGTTTTTACACCTGCACGAATTCGTTTTTGCCAAATAATGAAAAATATATACATGAAAGATTATCTTCAATATTTTTTCTTAATATCAAAAAAAGGACAGAATATCTATCAGCCAGAAGATAAAGAGGCATAACTAGAACAGATAAGCCATATGTGTACCAAACTTTATCCATGTACAATGTACATGCTATAGTAACGTGTGCTAGAATGAAAATAATAATTTTTTTTTTTCAATATTTCAAAAAGTATATAATATTTTCCATCAGACCTTTCAAAAGGCTCAACTAGACCATATTGGCCGTATGTGTACCCAACAGTATGCCTGTATATGCGATAGTGACGAAGTCTTAGCCCGAAAACAAAAAACAAAAACTTTATATTTTTTCAAGTTTTCAAAAAGTATAGAATATCTATCAATGAGATCATCAAAAGGCACAACTAGCCCATACAGGCCACATATGACTGAGTCCTGGCCCGGAAACGAACAACAATAATTTATACATTCAGGCTACTTGTGTATAAAAATTCATCCATGTATGTGCAATAGAGGCTGAGTCCTGACCCGGAAACTATCTATCCGCCCGCCGCCTGGACACCCAACCGCCCGTCGCACGGACAGCTTTTGACCAAAGCGATAGAAATACCTTCTTCAAACTTCGTTCGCTGAAGGTAAAAATGTTGAAAACCCCGCTCCCTCCCGTAATCATCTGGCATCAGCATAACAGAGTACTTTCTCATTATGTCCAATTGATATCAGAAGCTGTGCGAAATTACTAGGCCTCATTAATTTCCTTAAAATTCTACTTGTTTTTCTAGACAGGTTTTGTTCGGTGACTTTGTAGCCTTCCTTCAGTTATGGCAGTTCTTCATGTTTACCAGACCTGGCTATGACATCATCAAAGGATGGGTTGCAGCCACATACTTTTTGAAGCTTTTCTTTCCCCATTGTGATGTACCTTGGTCTGCGGTCCAACTGCTTGCCTTATTCGTAATTGGTATGTCTCAATCCAAGCCTGTAAGCAAATATTTTAACTATACGTCTTTGTACTGACCAGCAGGTTTATGCAACGAACAGGAGGTAGTATCAGATGCCCTAGGTAAACTAAAATAGGGTCAAGTTAAGAAATGTTAGGGGATTCTGAAACACTCTTTTCAACAGTCTATATTAATGAAGGGTCACGAGCGTCAGATATGAACTGAAAATGAATTAAAATATGCCATTATTAAGTAGGTTTGCTAAAGTCACTAGATGAAGGAAAATGTATACAAGGCTGTGCAAATTTATTACTTCAGGATTGGTTGCCTTCCTCAACTGTGTGAATGTGAAATTGACGGCAAGAGTTCAATCTGTATCTTCATCTGTGACATTGGCCAATCTTTGTTTTGCTATTGGAGTCAGTTTCGTATACATCAGGGAGGGTAATATAAATGTTTTTTTATTGAAAATCTGCATTTATTTATGTAACTTACCCTCATTCAATAGTGAACATTCAATGAGTACAGAGTTCAGTGTGACAGCCACCTTAATATCACTTCTAATGCGGACAGGCACAATATTAGGCAGACTGTTGAGAACACAAGCAGAGAAAGTACCCACATGTACCCAATTGTATCAACGCTTACAGTTTGTTACGTCAAGCAGGGGACAGACGTTTGGCCAGATATCTCAGCAACCACTAACCCAACAGGAGAAACACACATACCTATGTAAGGCTTAGCTCTGTTGTAATATGACTGTCACATTTTCATAGTGTTTTGGTGCCAAATTTGTCCGAGATTTGCCAATTTATGAAAATGACAGTCCAATTTTGCAGAATGTTGACATTTGTGATGCTACCAATCAGACACACAATGCACAATGACGTCATAAAAGTGCACTGAAGTGCCATCCCGACTTAGTTCTAGTCAATTTGGTGATTTCTGAACCTCCTATCTCATTGTGTTGATTTTTATGGACAGTACAAACAATGCCAAATTTCTGTCCCAATGCTTGATGTGACAAACTGTAACATGGTTTATTTTTCCCGTGTTTTAAAAGAGATTTAATCTTGGGAAACCGCCTGGAATTCGCACCAAAATTTGGTTAAATGTTCCGTATGACAATAAAAAGATGACCTTAACCACTTTTGTGTTGATACATCTGATTCAGAGGCAAACATAGTTTCGGGAACCCGGTTAACTAACACAGAAAGTCACTAACACAGGTTTGAGTTAACCAACTTGTAGATACAATGTGCTACTGGTGTCATTAGGTCAAATCTAAACGGGACTGAGACAAAATTCTTGTCACAAGAAAGTATGTGATTTGGATGTGTTTTTTTTTTAATTTTCAGGAAATACCCAATTCCTTTCACCAGGATACACTCTGGGGACAGCGGACACAGTGACACTCTCTGGATTTGTACTTGGCCTGTATTCTGCCATGTTTACCTACAGTGGGTGGTAATTGTCACATTTTAAATTGATATATACATATGTATATGTATATATATATATGTATATATTTATAAGGAACTGATGAAAACCTCAAATGAAGATGTAAATTTCGAAGCTAAAAAAATTAATTTTCATACTTACAGAAGTATTTTACGCAAATGCATTAGATCAGCAAAAAAGAACTATTACTTTCACTGTTTTGAAACCAGTAAAAATAACATTAAAGCTACTTGGAATAATATAAATCTTATCTTAAATAAAAATAATATAAAGGACAATTTTCCTGAATCTTTTTTGGTGGAAGGCAGTCGCATATCTGATCCTGTCCAGGTAGCGAATAATTTTAATCAATACTTTACCAGTATTGGTCCAAAACTAGCTAATCAAATCGATATACCTATGGGAAAAAATTATATGGACTATCTCAATATTCCGATTTTTTCAAAATTTAATTTTGTTCCAATTGAAAGGGATGATGTGAAAAAGGTTATCAACAGTTTGAAGACAAAAACTTCATGTGGGTTAAACATGATTTCTAATAAGTTACTCAAAATTGTTAAAAATGAAATTTCTGGAGCTTTAACAATAATAATTAATCAATGTCTTGCACTTGGAATATTCCCAAAGCCATTAAAAATTGCTAAGGTTGTTCCTTTATTCAAAAAAGATGAAAACTTCTTGTTTAGCAATTACCGACCTGTTTCTATTTTGTCTAGTCTCTCTAAGGTTTTTGAGAAAGTTATGTTTGCTCAAATATATCAATATTTCAATGAAAATAATTTGCTTTTTGATGGTCAATATGGTTTCCGTGCACTTCATTCAACTGAATTAGCTACAATAGAATATCTTGATAAGTTGTATTATGAATTAGACAATGGTGAATGTCCTATAAGTATTTTTCTAGACTTATCAAAAGCTTTTGATACTATTGATCATTCTATTCTCCTTAATAAGCTTAGATATTATGGTTTTGATGACACTTCTATCAAATTAATGGATGACTATTTCACTGATAGATATCAGTATGTTGAGTTCAAAAATACACAATCTGCATTGCTTAAAATAAAGACAGGAGTGCCACAGTAGGGCTGGCCCTTTTTCAACTATTTTTGAAAAGTCCTGCTCCCTCATTCTAATATGAGGCCTTTAGGTCTTAGAAACCACCTAATACCAAAATTTTGCAACTTTGATGAAAAAAACCCAGGCCCCTGGGCCATTTTAGAAATTACGTTTTAGACAATAAGAAAAAACGCAAAAAATACCTCTATCTTGAGAACTAAAGGAGATAGAGACATGATATTGACACCAAAATCTCCGGAATACCCACATTTATATTCATCTTCAATACATTTTAGGGCCCTTTACCCAATACTTTTTGAGTTATTGGCAAAAAACCATATTTTTGCCTTTATTTTCATGAAAATCGTCAGCAAAAATACAATTAATTGTGTAAATCACTGAAGATAGGCACCTGCTGTGCACGTGTTTACCTCCAGTGTATATAATGTAATATGAACATATATTTTTGTTGTTACTAGCACAAAAATGCCATCAATTAGTTATTGTGAATGAGTATTACATGCATTATTTACATCAAACCATTGCGTCGTTCAACGAACTCGCACAAAAAGTAAGAGGAGTTGCATTCTTACAAAAGTTACAAAAGGATCTGCCCTTACTGTAATTTGTGTCCAATATGCTGCTAAAGCAGCTCTAGCTGTTTTCAGATATTGTGTGTGATGTGTCTGTAAAATAATTGGTTATTTAAAGGAGGTATGCTTAGTGGATCGTTTACTCAGGAGTCTGCCACCATCGGCAGTGAAAAACTAAAATTGACACATTTTGATGGCCTGCAAATTGATATAGGACTTGAAAAGGGTAACTTAGTGCAGCTTACAGTTGTAACATACACATTTTAATTTTCTAATGTTTGAATTATTCCTAATAAAATGAATAATCTATATCTTTCCAGTGATAGAATTTGCATGCATAATATTATTCTAGTTAGTGAGTTTCTGCACTGACTTTGCAGTCTACGTGTATGATATAATGCTGATTGCCCACTCTGGTTAGGATATTTTTCATTCAGTATTTAAAGCTTTTGAATTATATTACAAAACAATGCCAAGAATTGATAAACAGAGAGCTGATTCACAGTCACAAGCCACTTTTTGGCTGGATTGTTAATTATTTCTTTCATTGGCAAATTTTTAATTCTCTCTTCTTATAAACATTTGTGATATAATAATTGCTTTTATCTGACTGTCAGTGTCTCATGCCTGGGTGCACCCTTTTTAAAATTATATGCCATTCATTGGGACCCACTTGATCTTTAATCAATTATCTTCAGTTATGCCATCACCATACTCATGCTTTGGATTATATCATGTGAAACATTGATTGTTGCTAAATCTTCTGTCAATTTGGTCTCTCTGGATTTATTTGTCATTGACCCCTGTTAAATGGCTCTGAGTTTGTAGTCTATACTAAACTACCTAATAGCATTCACTATATTATCCACAACAGATAACAATTTGTTTTATTCTCATTCATTATGGGTTATTGGCTTCATATTTCTTGACATTTCTAAAAATCTTAAATAAAACATTTCCTAAATATTTACGGTTGGTCAGTTCATTCCTTAGTTTTCACAAGCAGAAATTAATGAACCACACGAACAACTTCAAAAGACTAACGGCATAAATGTTTGATGTTGTATTGCACTAATTTACCCTTCTCAAGTTCCATCTCATTGTTGCAGGTCCACAAAATGTGCCAGTTCTTGTTGTTCACTGCCTATGAAGGCAGAATCCTGAGTCCTGAGTAAACCATCCACTAAGCATACCTCCCTAAAATAACCAATTATTTACAGATGATTTCATATTTGTAGACATCAGGACTGAATGTTAATTTTTTTCTGGAACATGGTATCCTATGGGGAAAAGTGATGTCATAAGTTTTATGATGTCATTATTCCCTATTGAATACATGTTTAGAAAAAATAATCAAATTCCGTCCTCATGTCTACAAATATGAAATCATCTGTAACAGACACTAACAACATTATTTCTGATAACAGCTAGAGCTGCTTCAGCAGCATGAGCTGCTTTAGCAGCATATTGGACACAAATTACAATAAGGGCAGATCCTTTTGTAACTTCTGTAAGAATGCAACTCCTCTTACTTTTTGAGCTACTTGGTTGAACGAGGCAGTGGTTTGATGTCAATAATGCATGTAATACTCATTCACAATAACTAATTGATAGCATTTTTGTGCTAATAACAACAAAAATCAATGTTCATATTACATTATATATTGGAGGTAAACAGAGACACAGCAAGTACCTATCATCAATGATTTACACACTTAATTGTATTTTTGCTGAAGATTTTCATGAAAATAAAGGCAAAAATATGGTTTTTTTCCAATAACTCAAAAAGTATTGGGTTAAGGGCCCTAAAATGTATTGAAGATGAATATAAATGTGGGTATTCCGGAGATTTTGGTGTCAATATCATGTCTCTATCTCCTTTAGTTCTCAAGATAGAGGTATTTTTTGCGTTTTTTCTTATTGTCTAAAACGTAATTTCTAAAATGGCCCAGGGGCCTGGGTTTTTTTCATCAAATTTGCAAAATTTTGGTGTTGGGTGGTTTCTAAGACCTAAACCCCTCATATTAGAATGAGGGAGCAGGACTTTTCAAAAAAGTTGAAAAAGGGCCAGCCCTAGTGCCACAGGGGTCAATTTTAGGACCCCTTTTATTTATAATATACAGTAATGATCTACATAGAGTAAATAGTATTTTCAGACCAATTATGTATGCAGATGATACAATTTAAGTGCAACTCTTAACAGTGCTAGATTATCAGACAATAACTTAGGCTTAGATATAACCACTGAACTTGAAAAATTTAACATCTGGCGAAAGTAAACAAATTGTCGCTTAATTGTAAGAAAACTTCCGCCATGATTTTTCACAGGGGCCCAACAAGATTGTTGAATATCCTGATATCATGATAAATGAAGTGCCAATTGGGTATGTTAAGGAATTTAATTATTTAGGAATTGTGTTGAACGAAAATCTCAACTGGAAATCTCATGTTGATCACATTTCTAAGAAGATATCGAAGGTGGTGGGTATTCTAAACAAACTTAAACATTCCATTCCTGAACAAGTTCTTTTTACAATTTATAATTCTCTGATTTTACCTCATCTGAATTATGGGTCCTCAGTTTGGGAACGTAACATATCAAGATTAGTAACATTACAAAAGAAAGCATTGAGAGCTATCACTAAGAGTAAATATAATGCCCACACCAGTATCATGTTTAAATATTTGAAAACCTTAAAATGCCAACACATCTGTGCACTGCATTGCTTAAAGTTTTGTCATAAATTAGAAAACAAAAGGCTACCAAATTATTTTATTCATTCTGGTATCTTTTCTAAAAGAAATGCTGTTCATGATCATTATAATAGAAGATTAAATGATTTTAGTATTCCAAGAATTAAACATGAATTTGCTAGACAAGCCATAAGATATAAAATTCCCGTGACTTTCAATAACATGGAATCAGAATTCAGGGACAAGATATACACTCACAGTTTTGAAGGTTTCAAAAATTATGTTAAAAAAGCAATGATTGACAGCTATGATATAACATGTCATGTTGATAACTGCTATATCTGTAACAGAACACAAGTTATTCACCTATATGTCGGCTTTTTATTTATATTAAATTTTTTTCATTACTTTTTACACAGATTACTCGGTATTTGGACAGATTGACAGACAGTGACACTGAATGACACTGACACACACAGAACATCAATAACAAAACGACAAACAGAGTGACTGACAGAGCGACTGACAGAGCGACTGATAGATATCTGTGTGACTTACATGTCATGGGAATAGTAAACTAGTGATTAGCTTGTCTTTTTACTGTGTTGTCGAATTCCTACGAATTTCTGTGCTGCCTCCCACCTCTCCTCTCATGTATTTAACTTACATCTGGTGGCCCCTACATAGCGGTCCTTTGGGCCTTCATTGGGGTCTCCACCATTTACCTATAATCACCATAAATGTATTACTTTGTTGCCAAAATATTGGAAATAAATCATATCTGAATCTGAATCTGAATCTATATATATATGCTGGGAAATACCCATTAATAATACAAGAAGCGTAGCAGTGCTGTACAATATGTGTAAAGCCATGAGATTTGTTTGTATAATGGTTACTAGAGAGTAAGTAGTTGATGTAAATGAAGCAGAGAATGGCAAGTGTTATTAAGGTGGATTACAGAGACATGATACAAAAAAACAATAGGGCAATCATTGGATTTGTAATTTTATAGAGAGAGTGAGAGAGGTGGTAAATTGAATTGCGAAAGTGTGAAGAGAAATTCAGTGTCTATGACCTGAATTTATATTTTAATAGGAATCAAAATGTAGTTGATTGGAGTGAAGTTGGCCTAAATGCCCCACCAGGCCCGCCTACATCCTTTACCAGGCCATACATGGCTTGCATGTGTGACATGTCGACCGCTGGTGGGAATGCTGAGAAATTCTCGTAGTAAGTCAGGGCAAGAATTGGGGTAGAAAAAGGGGTCAGTAGAAGAAATTGGCACTAAGAAGATGGTTTAAATGTAGGTCATGTTCTTCCTTTTTGTGAAAAATTACTAAATGAATGTGAAGCATGAATATGAAGGTTACAGTGGTGCCATCCATAATGGATGAAGCATGAGCATGCAGCCGACTAAAATATATAGATAGATAGTTATTAGTGGCTGAAATCACCTGTTTTAAATTTGCATGAATCTTCAGTATCACAGATAGTACAACCGACTTTGCCATCTATGACATTCTTCTGACTGCGCACAGTGTACAGTACAACCCAATCAATTTTCCGAGCCGATGCTCTCACTACCCTTATACTCCCTGGCACATCCACTACTCTGCCCTCCCTTGCTTGCCCTTGTCCTCCCGAGCAAACAAACCACTTTAACCCTGCCTGGTGTCCCATCTATTGCAATATGTTGCAACTACCTGATTTTTAAAACAGCTAGAGCAATTTGGTTAATTGTAATTCACAGCATTTACAGATGATTTCAAAATTGTAGACAATGGGATTGAATGTGAATTTTTTTTTATATCCAGACAACTGTTTCATAGATTAGTCAACAGTTGGTGACATGGCTCTTATGATAGGACTATTGATTTTATGCATTGCTTTCCTTTCAGGTCTGCTCTGAATTTCATGGTGGAAGAACTGAAGAACCCTTACAAGTAAGCTGCTCCTTGGAGCAAAATCTTTCCTTCCTTTCGTACATTTAAACCATCTTCTTAGTGCCAATTTCTTCTACTGACCCCTTTTTCTACCCCAATTCTTGCCCTGACTTACTACGAGAATTTCTCAGCATTCCCACCAGCGGTCGACATGTCACACATGCAAGCCATGTATGGCCTGGTAAAGGATGTAGGCGGGCCTGGTGGGGCATTTAGGCCAACTTCAATCCAATCAACTACATTTTGATTCCTATTAAAATATAAAATATGAAGGATACTGTTATGCATTTGACTTTAAAAAATAATCTTGTTAACTATAATAAAATTTTAAAGAAACTGATAAAAGATGCCAGAAAAGCTTACTATGAATCGTGTTTCAGTAAATTCAAGCATGATGTAAGAAAGACTTGGGATACTATTAAGACCGTCATCAACAAGACTGGAAACAAAAAAGATTTTCCCAACTTTTTCTTAATAAATGGTCAGTATGTGTCAGATAAGAAAAAAATTGCTGATGAATTTAACAAATATTATGTAAATGTAGGGCCAAAACTAGCAT
The DNA here is from genome assembly GCA_026936325.1 of Platynereis dumerilii. Classification (NCBI taxonomy): domain Eukaryota; kingdom Metazoa; phylum Annelida; class Polychaeta; order Phyllodocida; family Nereididae; genus Platynereis; species Platynereis dumerilii. The sequence goes on from JAPTHN010000020.1 coordinate 13,226,640, forward strand.
CTGAAATACATACCCCACCAAATTGTTCCTTCAAGGACTATCTACCTTCACCGGTAGGTTACGAATTTTCATTTGAGAAAGTAAATGATCAAATTGTTTCAAAAATTATTGAAAGTTTAAAACCAAAATCATCTACTGGAATTGATGGCATATCCAACAATGTTCTTAAATTCATCAAAAATGAAATACTTCATCCACTCACACTAATAATTAATCAATCTATTGAAAATGGCATTTTTCCAGATAAGCTAAAAGTTGCTAAAGTTGTCCCAGTATACAAAAAGAATGACAGTACCATGCTTGAAAATTATAGGCCCATCTCTGTCCTGCCCAGCCTGTCAATGGTGTTTGAGAGAGTTATGCACACACAATTAACCGCCTTTTTTACTAAAAATAATCTTTTCTACAAGAATCAATATGGCTTTAGAGAATCCCATTCAACAGAATTAGCTGCAGTTGAATTAACTGATAGAATTATAAATTCTATGGATAAGAAAGAAACTCCCTTAGTAATTTTTTTGGATCTATCAAAAGCATTTGATACTATCAATCATGAAATATTACTGAATAAACTGAATTTCTATGGTGTAAAATGTAATGCCTATAAGCTTCTGGAAAGCTATCTGACAAATCGTAAACAATGTATTGCCTTGGAAAATACTTTCTCATCTTTACTCCCAATTACAACTGGTGTTCCTCAAGGATCAATTTTAGGCCCTTTGTTGTTCATTATTTATCTCAATGACCTCAATTTTGCTTCTAAGATGTTTCATCCTGTTATATATGCTGATGACACAGCCCTTTCAGCAACGCTAAGCACCTTTGACACTGGTGGGCATGACAGGGATACCAACATTATAGATGAGTTGGGCAATATCACTCTGTGGTTAAAACTGAATAAACTGTCGCTAAATGTGTCAAAAACAAAGGCTATTTTGTTTCACAATGTACGCAAGAATGTTGTGCAACCAAAAATAAGTATAAATGAAACATTAATTGAATTTTTCGAAACTTTTGACTATTTAGGTATTACATTGGACAAAAATGTTAACTGGAGAGCACATATTCAAAAGATTAGGTCAAAATTATCAAAGGTAGCAGGAATTATGTCCAAAATGAAGAATATCCTGCCTGAAAACATACTGCGTACTCTATATAATAGCCTTTACTTGCCACATTTAAGCTATGGTATACTTTGCTGGAAATCAAAAGTAAATGAACTTGTAAAGCTGCAAAAGAAAGCTGTCAGAATTATATCGAAAGAAAAGTATAATGCTCATACAAATCCTCTTTTTAAGAAATTGAACCTACTTAAAATCTCTGACCTGGAAGCTCTTCAGGTGTTAAAATTTTGCTACAAACTCGAACATGATAGACTTCCTGCATACTTCCAATCAAATTTGTTTAAGAGAAATTCTGAATTACGTACTCGCATGACTAGAGCATCAAATGATTTCTACTTGCCAAAAGTTAGAACTGAATTTGCCAAAAATAGCATCCAATATATTGTACCACTTGCTTTCAATAACTGTCCTTCTCAGATAAAAGAAAAGATCTACTCCCACAGTCTCCCTGGCTTCTGTAGATACATCAAATCTCATTATATTAATCAATATAATGACATCTGTATTCACAGAAACTGCTTCGTCTGTCTGAGATAAGTGTTTCAATCTCTTATTATCACCTCACATTCATATCAAGTAAACCTATTTCTTCTTGCCCCTTCTTGCCCCTGATTACCTGTATCTTGTCCTGTCGGTTCCCTCGGGATTCTTCTTTTAATTCTTCTAATTAAGTATCCACCAACTTGGATGCACTATCCTCTTCTTAAGCACCCTCTTTGGTTCGTATAATTAAATTTTGACAAGTAAGACTATTTTTGACTGAGTATACTAAAGCAAACCCTGGGGATTCCAGTAGACAGATTCAAATTTTTGTTCTGGGGTGGCCTCTCGATAGCGGCTTCTTTGCCTTAGAGAGGTCTCCCCATAGTGTGGAGTCAATATATGAATCATATAATTGTGTATATATATAAATTATTGTATATTGTATAATAGTCTTTTCATGTATGGCTTTTCACTATGAATAAATTTTTTGTCTGTCTGTCTGTCTGTACATGATTCCTTTATTCTTTTCTTTTTTCCTTTCTTCTGCCCTTCCTTTCTCCCTTCCTATCTTCCTTCCTTTCTTTCTTTCTTCCCGCTTCTCTTCCACCCTATCTTCCTTCCTTTCTTCTTCCATTCTAAGCATTCTTCCTTTCTAATTTCTAATTAAAGCTGATCACTGATGAATTGTTCTCCCACCATGTCATTTTCAGAAATCTGCCCCGTGCCATCATCATCGCAATGGCCATTGTGTGTAGTGTCTACATCTTGATGAACATCGCATACTTGGCTGCCTTGGGAGTTGATGGCATTGTTCAGTCTGAGGCAGTGCTGGTGGTAAGTTTGGCTTACTCTCCTCGACCAGATAGGTAGATAGAGAGGATGGTATATTATATATAACAAACAAACACATAAAAGACAAGAAAATACGGTAATGATTAAAATGTGTTGATCCTTTTTTTGGCCTCAAATTCTATAAATAGTTAAAGTCTCTCTTGCAATTTCATAATTGGTCATTTCACGTAACCGCAGTTACCTAAAATTGATATAGTGCAAAAGTAAGTCAGAATAAAGACATTGTTTGTGTACAATATTTCTACCTTTTTTTGGTCATCTTCAGGTACGTAATGAAAGGGATGTTAAATTATTTATAGAGGAAGGTTATCACACAGAAAACAAAAACAAACATACATGAAAGACAGTAAAAATAAATGATGGGTTACAGAAATTGTCAGGGGAAACTGTTAACTACCTAAACAAAACAAACTCTTTAGAGGCTTTTATTCCATGATTAAGTATGGGTCCTGCCTTCTGATGGCCAGAGCTTCTTTAAAAAGGAGCAGTGACCAATGTCTGGTACTGTCAATGATTTTTGTGTTTGCAAAGTAATTGCCGATACGACCAATTGGTTTGTTTATCTGGAAGGTCCAAGAGGTCATGTACATGTTTGAAATTAACACATGGTTAAACATTTCATTGTTTCCTTTGGAGTGTTCACTGATTCTAGTAGTAACTTTTCTGCAGGGGAGGATCCAGTGAATTCCGGTGGGGGGGTCTATCGGGCTATCTCGTCGCGGAACGCATAATTCGCGACATAACGCAACTGCTCGCGGAAAAAAATTAACATGTAAAAATATATAAATTTTGGTCTGTAGGGGGGGGGGATACATCTCCCCCATCCCCCCCTGCGTCCGTCCCTGCTTTTCTGTTGAATGGATTGCTGAATAAATAATTTTTTCAGGGAACTTACTATTATCGTCAAATTGCAGAGTTTTGGAATGAAGGCTCTAGGCAGACTTGCAGGAATGGCTTTTGCATTAATGATAGTGTTCAATGCAATAAGCGGTCAGATCAGCGGCCAGTTGGTTGGGTCAAGGTAGATATATCTTTATTAACAGCATGGTGCTTGTATTGCAAATACTGTTGAAAACACCAGTTTTTCTGCCAAGAGCAATTTTTAATCTTTTAAAGCGCGGAATGACCTACAGTGCAAAATAAAGGTCACTAGGTCATAAATGACTGCAAAATTGACCTGCTCGTTTTTCAATTTTGCGCGTGTACCCACACTTTGACGGACTATATCTCTGTTTCTAAAAACTGAAAACATATTTGGAAAGCCCACTTTCTCCTCTAGTGTTTGTTTTCTGTATATTTTAACGTATCTTTACTGTTTAAGAAGATTATCAGACCGTGAAAAATTCATGTTTTTGGTCATGATTTTACACTTAAAAATTTTTTTGACTAAGAAAGCAAAAAATTTAATGTTCCTTGGACATGTAATCCTAGCACATTTACAGTTGCGCGCACAATTTCAAGTCTCTCCTGTAAATCATTTGCCTTTTAGATAAAATAAATGTTCAACACTTAACATTTTAAAGAGTCAATTTTTCGGTGAAATTTTACAGTTTTATTATTAATTCAATCGGCTATATCCCCTGCGGCCTTGACCAATATTACTGCTTTGGCCAATAAAACTCAATATTGGTCTCCTCACCATCCACTATCTATCTAATTTTTACCAAAAATTAAGTTGAAAACACCATTACCATCCCACCCTCATCATCATTCGTAACCCATTTGTTCTTCATCCATCAACCATATTCAGCTTTCCATCACATATTATTATTTTACATAATTTGTCATGTTTGTAGGTGCAGCAATTACAGCCTGTATTGGCTCTTGCTATAGCTCCGCCAATTTCTGTGTTATATATATTGAGAAATTTGTACTACTTGTAATGTTTGTTTATAAAATTGGAACAATAAACATCTATCTATCTATAAGAATACCATTTCTAGAAAATTTGAACATTGTTCTGGCAATTCTGAAATAGTCTTTTATTTGCAGATTGGCATTTGCAGGAGCAAGAAAGGGCCACTTTCCCCAAGTGATGTCCTTGATTCAGATTCAAAGCAGATCACCTGTCCCATCGCTTATTCTCCAGGTTTATAATAATAATAATATTAAGAACTTATATAGCGCCAATTCCAGTAAACTGCTCATTAGCGCTTGGTCAGATTAGCCAATATTTCTGTAGTATTTTTCGAAAAGATATGTTTTCAATCGCTTCTTGAAGTTATCCAGTGTTTTTGATTTGCGTACATTTTCTGGCAGGCCATTCCAAAGTGTTGGCGCTGAATAGGAGAAGGCTCTATCTTCAAACTTGTTTTGATTTTGTATGGCAGGTACCTCTAAGAGCAATTTGCCATTGCTGCGGAGGTTCACATTATTTTCAGGTTTGAGTCGAATAAGACTTATTGAGGTGCTTGATTATTCACAACTTTCCATGTGGATGTCATAAGTTTGAATTGGATCCTTGCAGGGATTGGAAGCCAATGCAACTCTTTCCTAAAATGACTAACTTTGTCTTGTCTTTTTAGTCCCTCAATTAGACGTACAGCAGAGTTTTGAGCCACCTGGAGTTTATTTATCACTTGTTTGGATGAACCATAGAGCAACCCGTTGCCATAGTCTAAATGAGGAGTGACTAATGCATTGACAGCTGTTTTGATTGACTCTTTGCTAAGTGACTTACGGAGTTTTGAGATGTTTCGAAGGTTATAATAAGCATTCTGACACATTTTGTTTACTTGCTTATGCATTGACATGTGTTTATCAAAGAATACACCTAAATTTCTGGCATAGTCTGTCGCCTTGATTTCAACATTGTCCACACTGATTGACGACACGTTAAGTTTCTTGAGTTGAAATGGTGAGCCAATCAGAAGTAACTCCGTTTTGTCGCCATTGTTGCATAGTTTGTTTTCATGCAGAAAATTGCGTATTTCTGTGATGCACTTTTCCATTTTCTTTGTTGCATTTTCCTCATCAAGAAAATTCGGCTTGAAGGAGAGGAAAAGTTGTTCATCGTCAGCATACTTTTGATCATCAACTTCATTTTGTTCAGCTACTTTGCTTATTGGAGCAATGTAGGAATTGAATAAGATCGGGCCAAGTTTTGATCCTTGTGGGACACCATATTTTAAAGACAGTTTGTTTGATTCTGTGTCATTTATTTGTACAGACTGAGATCTATTAGCGATGTATGATTTGAACCAATTTAAAGCAAAGCCGTCAATGCCATATTTGTTTCTCAACCTTTTCAGAAGGATGTCATGATCAATTGTATCAAATGCTGCGGATAAGTCTAATAGTACCAGCATTGTAACTTCACCGCGGCTCATATTCAAGATGACATCATTGTGCATCTTTGTCAATAGAGTTTCAGTACTGAAGTTTTGCTTGTATGCAGACTGTTTTTCATCATCTAGGTTGTTTAGTGTGAGGTGATTGGTGAATTGTTTGATGACAGCACCCTCAATGCCTTTACTCAGAAAGGATAGGTTTGAAACTGGTCTGTAATTTTTCTTAATAAGATCAAGGCCATTTTTCTTCAGGAGCGGTTTTACAAGAGCATGTTTCAGTTCACTAGGCATTTCCCCTTGTCTGAGTGATATATTGACTATTTTAGTCATGATAGGGAGAAACTCATCAATGCATTCCAGCAGTAGCCATGTTGGTATCGGGTCTAGGTTACAGTGCTTCACAGGCATATCAGTGATGATTTTTTTAATCTCAGTCTCTGAGAGTGTTTTGAATTGACTTAGTTTGTGACCGGAATAAGTCTCATCATCATCTTGAGTACTGGTGTTGTTTGTGTCCAATTTTGATCTTATTTTCTTGATTTTTTCGTTAAAGAATTTGTTGAAATCGTCTGCCAGATCTGCTTCATTTTCATGATGTGGCAGAGGTAAATCTTGTTTTCTGTTAAGACTAGAATTGAGGATCTTAAACATAGCCTTTGAGTTGCCCTTTGTTTTCTCAATCTTTGTCTTTAGCTCGTCTATTTTTAGTTGACTGAGTCTCTCATTTAGCTCATTTCTTTTTTCCTTGAACATATCCCAGTGTGCCTGAAGTCGAGTATGTCTCCTTTTTCTTTCTGCCTTTCTTTTGCTGGTCTTGAGATTCTTGATATCAGCATTTGTGAAAGGTGTTGGTTTCCGAAGTGTTACTTGTTTGATCTTCATTGGTGCATGTTTGTCCAGGACCTTTTTGGTTGAGTTATACATGGATACAAGACTGCTCAGATCATCAGTCATTTGTTGTTGTGGACCATTCTGAGCAAGATGCAGACGGACATCATTCTTAAATTGAGATACATTGATGTCATTCGTTTTTCGAAATGCTATTTTCTTTTTTGGATTCTTGTCTTTGGCCAATTCAATGTTGAAAAGGATGCAATGGTGATCTGAAAGCAGGTCGCCTACAACACAATCTTTCAGACTGCAATTTTTCCGGGTTATAACTAAGTCCAGTGTATTTCCACTTTTGTGAGTCGGAGATGTAACATGTTGTTCAAGGTTGAACATTTCTAAGATATTCGCAAATTGAGTTGCTCTGCTATCGTCTTGTTTATTCATGTGAAAGTTGAAGTCACCTGTTATGATGAGTTTAGTCACTTTTCTCCATCAATTCATGTACAGTACAAATTTATAAAAGTGGCTCGTCATTTAAAATCTAGCCCTAGCTATCCATCCATAGCCATTCCAAGCTATACTAAGCTACCCTTATCCAGAGCTAGCCATAGCTATCCACAATTACTATTGTTTAAACAAGGGGTAAAGAGATTCCAGTGTATACAAAAGAATAGAAATAGATAGCTATGGATAGATATGGATAAGACTAGTAATGAATAGCTATAGACAGCTAAGTTGAGCCACATTTAGAAATTTGTACTGTATATTATTACTCGAGATTTTTAATGTTGAAAAAGAACTCCATCAAGGTCTTGCAAACTTCAGTTTAATCTCAAGTGAATACAAATGAAAATGGTGAAGAAACCTCTTATTTCTGCATTAGATTACTTTCTATATCGGAGTCACTTAATGCTTGGTTTCTTGGATAAAAGTTATTATGTTGGCATTACCAGCTGAAAAATATGTGAGATGTCAGGATGATATTTATACCTCCAAAGAGTGTATAAATAAAGATATATATATATATGAGGTTGACAGATGTCAATGGTTGTTGCCTAAATACCACATTTTCTTTGACACAGATGATGTTGACTGTGCTGGTTTCTATTATCAAGGATATTTTCATGGTCATCAACCAATGCATGTTCGTCACAATTTTCGCAAACCTGCTGACTTCTCTGGGGTTCATCAGAATGAGGCTCTCTGATCCAAACAGATCTCATCCTCTCAAGGTAAGAAGGGTCAAGCCATTATAACAATAACACTACTTTTGAGGGCCCAAGGTGATGTCCAGCAGCTGCTGGACATCACAGAGGGCCATTCAAACAGCATAGCGCCCAAATAAAAAGTAGTGTTATTACTATTATTATCCATAAGATAAGATAAGATAAGATAAGATAAGATAAGTTTTATTTCAATGAACAATATAAAATACGCATTTCTGCTTGTCTCCGACAATATGAAGCTATATACAGATGAAGTGAAAACAAATGATAATGTACAATGACATGCGCAATTTGTAAAAACGTAAATCATTCATAAAATAGTAAAAACATATGGCAACTAAGAGATTAAGACTACATAGCAAACAATCATTGCAATTAAATTTGGGCTTCCATAAATTAATAGCTCTTTTAAAATCAGGTACATTCATTTTCTTGAGATCATTAGGTAATTTGTTATAAAGTGTAGCACCAGTATATCTAAACGACTTCAGCCCATATGATACTGTATTGAACATTGGTTGAACTAAATTTGTACCTCTCAGGTCGTATTCAGTGTGATTTTCTTCAAATAAATTATTGACAGGAGGCAACATATTATGTCTGACCTTATGCACATTTACCATAATATTTCTGACCCTGCATATAAACAATGATGAAAAACCTGATTTGACAAGTAATTCTTTATAACTTGAGCTAAAATCATGATAAGCATATCTTAGAGCACGTTCTACAATCTTCTCTAGTTTTCTAGCTTCATTCACATTACAAAAATGGTAAACTGAGCTACAATAGTTAAGGTTAGCAATTATGAGTGTTCGTATAATATGTAATTTAGTATCTATATCAAGTAAAGTGCTAAGTCTTCCAAGAACACTTACTTGTCTATTACATTTGACAGTCAGCTGTTTCACATGATCAGTAAATTTTAGTTTGTTATCAATATGACAACCTAACAGCCTAACACAGTTCATGTTTTCTAAAACAACACCATCAACATTAAATAGAATATCACAATTATTGTTTCTGGATAGAACTAAACATTGAAACTTAGATGGATTGACCTTCATTAGATTGTTTTTAAACCAGGTTATTGACATCTTAGACAGCTGATCAAGAGTATGTTTGACAACAACTGGATCTTTATCATAAAAAGCAATAGAATTGTCTTCTGCATAGTTGTAGACTTGGCATTTACCTTTTAACATTAACAAGAAGTCATTCATAAAAATATTAAAGAGGGTCGGACCCATTAACGAACCTTGGGGCACACCCCGCTCTAAGTATAACCATTCACTACGTACATCACCAAGTTTAATTCTCTGAGGTCTGTTAGTCAGATAACTTCTTACTAGATTTAAAGCATTGATTGATAAACCATAATTATACAATTTAGCAAGAACGAGACCATGAGGGATAGAATCAAACGCCTTGGAGAGATCCATCAAAATACATCCAATAGCATTATTGCAGTTTAGAGCTAATTTCCAATCTTTGACACACTGCATTATAACATTTTCACATGAATACTTTTTCCTATACGCAGATAGGTTTTCACATAGTAAGTTAGCAAAGAAAGTGTTAATTTGATCACAAAATAATCCTTCAACAATTTTAGATATTATAGTTAACAAACTAACTGGTCTATAGTTATTGTTATCAAAACAATCATTATTTTTATACAGAGGTGACACTTCAGCATCTTTTAAATTTTCAGGATATGTACTTGTTATAACACATTGATTAATTAACCTCGAGAGACTAGAACATAAAACATTAGCACCAATTTTGAGAAGTTTGGCAGGAATTAAATCATAACCAACACTCTTGTTTACATTAAGTGATTGAAGCTTTGCCAGGACTTCTTTAGGAGTAACTTTTTCAAAATGAAATACAGCATTATCATTAACATGATTATTTATAAGTTTAATACTTTCATGGTTTACATAATGATTAATAATAGCTTCACTAGACATAGTAGATAACTCAGCAGGCTCATTGAGATCCTTTGTTATGTTAACAAAATATTCATTAAAAATACTTGCTACTTCTGACGGATTAGATACAACATGACCATTTTCAAACAGAGTTATGTCAGAAACAGATTTGACCTTATTAGACATAAAAGGCGAAATTGTTTTCCAGAATTCTCTGGAACTACCTGAATGAGTACATTTATTCACTCAAAAAACTAGCCTCATCAAAATTTTTTTTTAAAGATCTATACTTAATTCTTTTTGGTACCACATTTGGAGCGTTTACACGAGTTACTGCTCCAACAAAATTATGACAATCACTTACACCCACTGCCATATTAAAATGACTTAATACTCTTTGTGGCGATTTTGTAATTATGCCATCAACTAGAGATGGATTGTTTACATTTTTAAAAAAAGTAGGTTTATCAATTACATTTTTCAAACCATAGATATCAAACAGATCTGACAATGAATTGGGTTTAACACTCAGATTAACATTAAAATCACCAATAATATAAAAACAGTTACACAGCATTGTACATTTATCAATGACATGGGATAAAACATCAATCAGGCAGTCGTCTTTGATATTTGGAGGCTTGTAAACTAAAATGAAGAAAACTTTTTCTTTTTCAAGGGACACTTCAACGACGATAAATTCAACTCCATTTGATGCACAGTCCATAAAGTCACAACGTTCTCTGCTGGGTATTTTTGAATTCACATACATGATAACACCACCGCCATATACATTCCTATCGAGTCTATACATTTTGAAATTAGGGACTTGAAACTGCGCATTGGGGAAGGAGTCGTCAACTTTGGTCTCCGTGAGACCCAGAATGTCAACGTTTTCGAGTAAACTCGTAATTTCGCCCAACTTGTACCGAATGCTGTTGACGTTCAGATGAGAGAAGATTATCTTCTTGCTGTACTTCTTCCTGATGTCATTCAGCTCCGGAAACAACCGTGGACCCGAGTCGGAAATGGTCTGGGAATTTTCGGCAGTTGCGTTCACATTTGCAACCGAGGGGGTAGGTATTGGGGTAGGTGTCGTAGTGACACTGGCCTGCTCTTCTTGGCCTCGATCCTATGCACTTTTGTGAAATTTCGATTTGTGACCATTGCCACCACATATGTAACACTGAAGTGGTTCCCCGTGTCGACATCGATCTTCGCGATGGTTACTCTCACCACAGAAACCACATTCTCTTGGTTGTGTATGTCGCCCTCCCACTGTTGCCCTGGTACCTTGGTGGTCTTGAGTGGAGAACGTTGACCATTTCTGTCCTCCATTCTGCGGGCTATTCTGATTTGGATAACGCCTTGCTCTCCTTTGGTATTGCCATCCATCGGCCGAGTTTTCACCTCTATCTGATGAGTGGATTCCATTACCACTTTGGCGCTTGGGAAGAAGGTGTTCATCAGACTGCTTGCAGACACTTTTGTCATGACCAGGCTTGATTTTCAGTTTCAACTTTTTGGCCAGTTGAAGAGTACCTTGGCTGGTCAAGCTGGTGCCATCATCCTTGAAGAAGGCTGTACAGATGTTTCCATCTTTCAATTTGAAAACATCGTCATTGTTTACAAAGGTGACTCCAGCATCTTTAGTCAAATTTTCCAGACAGTCATTCAAGGTCTCCACTCGACCCTGAGTGGCTGTGGAGTCTGATCTGGGTACGACGCTGCTGATAATAACATCTGCGGGAGTGCATACCTTGGATTTTGCTTTCTCGATTAAGGATTTGTAGCTATCAGCAACTTCAACATGGTTAATGGATTCAGATACACAGTCATTTGTGCCAACGCAAATTATAACCTTGGAATATGAGTCACTGTTTTCTTAAATTTTCTTACTCACATCTTCGACTTTAGCAGATGTATTTACAACAACCTGAGTCTTCAGAAGCTTCTTGGGGTCAATGGCCTGTAACGTCGCATCTCCCATTAATAGAGTGTTCTTGTCTTTGTGAAAACTCTCCCAAACAGCTTTATTCAACTTGCTAGTGAGATCTGCCACCTGAGTTTTCAGCGTTTCATTTTCCTTTTTCAATCCCTGACATTCTGTTTTGAAATTTGTAAGATCATCAGTGATAGAGTTCAGCTTAACAGTGAGGTTCGAATTTGACTCCTGTACCTTCAGAGTGATGTCAAGCATTTGATCTATCTTGGTCTTCATATCCAATATATTGCAGCTAAAAGTACGACACAATGGACATGGCCATATTCCAACTTCATGAGGACTTTTGGGATCAACATTGACACATTTGAAATGGAACCATTTACAGCACAGACAGCAACGTAGCATTTCATTGTTACTTTTTCGTTGGAACTTGCAGTCCTCCAGACAGTGACCATTAGACATCTTGAGCAGCTATAGGACTATGTTTGCCACGAAATCCAAAGCCTCTTGACTGAGCCTCACAGGTAGGAGGGACACACAGACTTTTCAGTGGACACACAGACTTTCAATGGACGATATTGGAAGGTTGGCAATCAAACTCCTATATAAATGATGAGTCAAAGTCACCTTTGGTTCAGAATTTTCGCCAATCCCTGCACAAAGTGTTCATACAGCTTTTCACCAGGTCCTGCTTCGCCTAATTGGCTGCTATGAGTAATAATCCAGGATTTTCAGGGAGCTCTCTCATGTGCGTGTTTTCTTCAAGTATGGCTGCCTATGACTAACTAGGTTTTTCCGTTCTGATTTACCACCAAGACCTGTCAATTCAAGACTGGCGTAAGGTGAAACAAACAAATCAGCGGCCCTCAAAATTTTGCTATTGCTCTAGTGAACGGCTCTGCAAGTGGATAACAATCTACATTGTCATCATCTCAGCCATGTGATAAGTAGGGCGTTATTGTCTTATAAACAATGTAACAGCCACTCCTGACATCCTGCTTTACTCTTCTCGTTATGATTTCGTTGGTGGAAAATAATTTATGGTCTGTTAATGGTTTTGCGAGCTGATACTAGGATTAATGGCTCATTTTGTAGAGCAAAAAGCGCCTTATTTGAAGCCATGGTACACTTTAAATTATTCTATTACAACCTCATTATATTAGGGTTATCATAAGCTACACCTAAATTTTGATTTTGGCTTTATTGGACGTTACAACACATATTTGACTGAGTCTGATGAAAATGTATTTATTGAGAAGTTGTTGAAATTGGTAAAGTGTGGCAGGTCAATTATCTGAGTGAAAGGTGATGATAACAGCATAACAAAACCTGTTTTGGGCTTGTTTCTAAGCCCAACATTTGTCACACTGAGATATATTGTTATATTTACTCACCAATTCGTTTTAAATGCTTTTTGTAGTAAATTACCACACAAGAATGTTGCTTTTTAAAAAAGGCCTTGTTGAAATGTCATTCTTCTTTTACAATTATAATCATCCATTTTAATTTGCATTCCAGATTCCACTCATCATCCACATCCTCTATGCACTCAGCCAGCTCTTCCTGATTGTTGTGTCCTTGTACATGTCTCCCAAGAAAGTAGGGTTGGGATTTCTCATCACATTGCTGACAGGAGTTCCATATTATTTGTTTTTTGTGAAAAAAATAGTTCGGATTAAATCACTTGAACGTGCATCAGGTAAGTCAACAATATAGTGGAGACCTCAGAGTATAATTCTTCTGGCCCGGTAAAAAATTCTTAGTTACGTTCTATCACTACTTATGGTGCTGCAATTTCAAATTATACAGTTACTGAGGCCATGATGTAATTGCTATCTTGCGTTTTAACCATGTACTTAGTGAACTACGATATAAGCGGGTTATTCCTACATATTTCGATGATGATGTCGTGGAACAAGATAATTTTCCACGGAGCACTAATGCTGGACCTGATCTCTGGTAACAATATGTTCATTTTGAATTTTTAATAAGATATTAAAATTTATATGTAGGAAAGAACTGGTACCATTTTTGTGACAGATGAGTGGGAGGAAGGGCTGGGGAGTGCAAAAGCAAGGAAGTGAATGGAAGTATTGGACCACGCAAGTGTTGGCTTGGAAAAAATATTGGGTTTGTACTGTATAATTAAGCTAAATAATTGTTATTGTTGATTTTCAGAGAAGTTCCTGATTCTCACCCAAAAGATTTTACTTGGCCTACCTGAGGAGAAATAACTTCAAATCTGCACAAAAACCATTTAACTTTTTGCTACCCATCGTTGATATATGATAATTGTTTTGCCAAATACAGCAACTGCATTGTAAAAGTATCATTCTGCATGCTGCAAAATTCATGATAAGCACAATTTGTTTCTGAAGTAAGGCGCACATCAGCAGCATGACTCCAAATTTCTACATATACCGAATATGGATAAATAAAACTGAAATACAGTGAGCTTTAAGTCTCATGGGATAAATTTAATAGTTTTGGATTTTATAGAGAAAAACAATGCCCTTGGAAATCTTGCTTTTAATCTTTGAATATGATTAGACCAGGTCAACCTCTCATCCAAGATCACACCAAGAAATTTCAAAATTTTAGATCTTTCCAAATTATTGTTCTGCATTCTTAGATGTAATTGCCTTGCCTCTTTGCATTGAATACCATACAGTTTTGCTTTTGTACATTTAAAGACAATTATATTCTAACCAAGGTTTCTAATAAAGCATTATTTTGTCCTCTATTGAACAAACTAGAGTCAGCAGCAAATAGTATATACTAGCTTAGATGAAATGCTGACCAAGTTATTCATACAGAGCAAGAAAAGCAAAGGTAGATAGACAATTTATTTTACCAACATCACAAGTACAAGTAATTTCTGAATTAGACCGGGTGATGACATGATGTTGGAGGGATGCCCAGAGAAACTCGAGAGTTAGTTTTTTGGTCACCCCAGGTGACATGAAATGAGATGAAATGATATGGGCATGGATTGATGAAGGGATGATACAACGAATAAATAATTATCAAAAGTTTCAAGCCAGGGACTTACCTAAAACAAATAGTACAGTTATGAATATGGCAGTTTTCCAGGTCTCAAAATCGAACCCTAGGGGACCCCACATGTGACTTCAAGCTTTATAGATTTATAACCATTATAACTATATAATCTTTTATTGACAATCTCATATCATCACAGATACATTTGTCATCCAAATAAAATATAAAATACAAAATGCAACCAAAATGCTTAAAAGTTATACAGAGACAAAGCTGATTACATAAAATATAAGCAGGTACATGTAAGATCAATATGAATACTAACATTATAAATCTAGGTTCCAGCCACCCAATTGATAAGCGATTCAGATAAAAAGAATTAGTTGCTGACTATATACATGTATATACGCGCCATAAACAAAATTACTTCACAAAAGTCATTGTTTTATGATTAGTAAAATATCTACGGTTATAGAGACATAAATATCAGGTATTCATTAATGATAAGTATACATATCGGCCTATTGTTAAAAAGTTACAATCGGGCGTTTTCATGAAGATTAGTCCAGAACAACCAGGCGAAGACAGCGGTAATCGCTAAAAAGTCCATGCACTGATGCTCTGGAAAGTCAAGACAGTCAATCTGATGCCCACTCAATAGTTATTCACAGTCAAGAACAGTTATAAAAAAATTGCATAACAAGCTTATTGAAGTTGACAGATGCAGTCTTATGTACATATTCAATGACATGGAAGATTAAGAACATAATTTCAATCAGAGTACAGGCATCAGGGCATGATATGGTGCTCACCCATATTTTGTAACTATAACTAACATTGTTTTCTTTTAGCCAGGTAACTCCTTAGTAACTGTATTCTGTTGCCAACAAGGTTAAGACATTATGCAGAACTGCAAGCTTATCAACACTGCTGCAGGGCAATGCAGCATGTAAATTTTGCATGGTCTTTTTTGTTTAACTGTCAAAGTCTTACTATATTTTGTCTTCATACACATACAATGGTTAATTCATTTACACATTTGAGTTTACATTGTACGACAATTTTATCTCTATTCTTGTCTGACAAGTAACAGCAGAATGCTGACAGTCCCTGGAAAATCGAGTTGGGTCAACATTAATTTGATCTGCTTTGGACAGATCACTAGATCAGGTCGCACAACAGCTGTCCATATTACTACGCCAAACTACTTTCACAAAGAGTGGTTGATGGCAAAGATCCAGTATGCTGCTTTGAATGAAAATGTTTGGAAATCATGAAACAAAAGAGAGTTTTGAAATTTTAGCATAAACCTTTGCCCGTGAAAATGATGATTTTACTCAGAAGTTTGATGATACTAAATCTATTTATGCAATTTATGCATGTTAAATTGTGGTCAGGAAAGTGTCCAAAAAGAATGCTCTCTCACTTACCATAAAAAGCCGATGTGTTAGCTTTATGATATCAAAAATACCCATTTGCACTTATTCTGTTACTTTATTGAAATTTATTTACTAGAACAACAATGTAATTTAAAATTTCATAAAAGCTGTGTAACACTAAAAAAAATGTCTTATCTATGCCACAAGTGGCACCCTCTATACTGGCGTTGCAAGTGGGCTACAATGCATACACATCCTCCACGATAAAAAATAGTTCCAAATTTTGAACCCTAGGTGGCAGCAAATAGCGGTCAACTTGTAGACAGGCAAAGTACAAAGTTGAAAAACGCACGGCTATGAAAACTGTAATACGCAATGTAGTCTTGAGCCATGACATCAAAGGTCCACTGATAAAAATGTGATATTTATTCAAAGCAATCACAACAGCTGTAAAACTGTGAAATTGTAAGGGAGAATTTTCAAGAAAACATTAAACGTGAAACATTTATGAAATGCCAAGTCATATATATTGCGTTAACAATCCAGGATAAACCAATTCACATTAATCTACTCTATAATTTGACAAGTGTTAGTCAAGAAGATAGCAAGATTGTACAGGCTCCTTGATACATATATCATGCGCCACAACTGTTTGCTGTAATCAACACATTTATATTTATCAGCAATACTTCTTTTCTTATCACTGATCATTTAAACAGAAAAAATTGTTCAGCAGGTGCACGCGGAAGATAAAGGTCAAAAAAGGAAGGCAGGTGAGTTGCATTTTATATTATAATTACATGTAAAGCTAATTGTTTTTAATCATCTTAATTTGTATTGGTGGATTCCATCTCATTTGGATGTTTCTGCTTTATTTCCTGCTTTTTATGATAGAGGAAAAAAATGTAAGAAGCGCCTAACACATATGCATCCACAGTCATCTGTCAGTCAGTTTGTTTTTTAACAGAGTGATAAATCCACAGTATCTGATGAATGTATCAATTAATTAAAACAGTATTGTCAAGCCTAATTTGGTCAAATTTCTAAAAAACTCACAGCTGTGGTCAAATCACAGAGAAATTCTATACAATATAATTATTAAAAACTCAGTGACATGAACAAATCTTACTTGAAACATTTGTTCAAATTGTTTGTTTTTAATATATTGTCTTGAATATCGACCCAATATATAGGACCTACTTGTAGAGATATAGACCACGTATATTTTTACAGTGGTCAAATATAACAAAGACTGATAAAAATATTTTCAATGAGACTTCGGATGTAATACTACCCTACAGGGAATTTGCCATAAAATGTTTTTTGGTGGTGTATACTGAAGCAACCACAGGATATTATTCTATCCGGGGGCAACCATTAGATATTTGGTAGGGAGGGACTTCGAATATATCCTTCAAAGGGAAATTTTATAATGAGACCAAATATAATTATTTTTTTTAAATGCACAATATCCAGAAATATCTACTAATGAATATTTAAAAAATAATGTTAAGAAATGTCCAAATCACAAATTGTCTTGCCCCAAATCAATAATATGAGTTTCCTTTACTAGTTTTCTCACTGTTCACATTTTCGGCTCGTCTGATCGGTCAGAGAGCAATCAAACATCTTCCAGATCCATAATTTGAACGTAAGAAAAAGAGAGTAATATATGATTCTGCTTTAGTGAGCAACTGAGTTTGACTAGTTGTCAATAGTTGTTATTATCGTTTTCATAGCAATGTGTTTTTTTTTTAAACCCCGTTTTGCAGTTAAACTGTGACATCATCAGGTATCTGTCAATGTGATTGGTCTAATCTTCAATCTGTGACATATCAGTTCAGAGTTTGACATCACTGTTAATGACAAAGGAATTTAAAACTGCCAGGCAGTGTTACTATATGTGTACAACCTCAACAAACAATGCATGTCTAAGCTTAGTGTTGCACCTCACCAAAAGAGTTTAATTTTTTTCCAAACAAAATGTGTTGCTGATTTTCACAAGACACCAGTCATCACAATTTCAAACAACTTTGTTGTCAGTAATTGCAACTCTCCTTTGAGGCTAAGTAGTCTGTTTGGTTCAGTTACAGTTCATTGAAGCATCGTTCAGCCAGGGCAAGCAAAACAAGTAAAACATACATCATCCATTAGCCAATGCACTTCGTCAGTTTCCTGAAATCTGTGCTTGTAATAAACGAAATTATTCAACTTAATCTCTGACGTCACAGTTTTGAAATGAAGCAAATTGCCAACTTGAAAACCACGTAGCTATGAAAACGGTAATAAGATTAGCAGCTTAAAAACACTAACACTGTGCACTTCAGAAACCAGCAAGATATGTCACAGACATTATAACACGTTTTTATGGTATTCAAATGAGAATTTTTTCCATATAATTCAATGCCTCTACCAATCACATGCACCATATTTGCTATGTTTCACTGTCCTTTTAAAGAAATTCGTACTTATTGATTCTGCTGTAAGACAGCCTGAAATAATTGTTTTTTTTTCACCAAAATGGATAAAAAATTATTTCAGAAAAAAAAATATTGAGAATGGCTAATTCACCAAGTCTGATTTCAGTGTAAGAATCAGCTACAGTGCTTTCAGGAGGTTTTAAGCTATATTTAGCATTTCATTCAGATTCAGTTACTACAGGGAAACAAGAAGTGCAACAAAATGATCATATTGTCTGTTTTTCAAATTTCAAGTGATCTTGTGAAAAGCAATTTTTCCATGCACCAGTGAGCACTAAGTGTAAATATTTCCCAAGCTGAAGGCAACACTTTCTTTCATAAGTTTTTGACAATGCTTAGGTAAGGGGGCAACCATCAGGTCTCAGTGAGGGGGAGGGATAATCATTTTTAAAAATAGATCATTTAATAGTTTATTTTATATTCATTCTAGGCTGTATTGAATTAATTAGTTTATGAGGAACGGGGGGAAATTATAAAAGGGCGTTACTTAATCAGAAGCAAATATTTAAAAAAAAATAGCATCCGTTGCTAATGTTTCCTTGTTAAATCTTACATTGAATAAATTTTGTATCTTATAAATGTATTGGGTTTAACATCCATCACCTTCTTATGAGCTCATTTGCATTTACATCCTTGACAGGCTTGATCAAGCTTGAATCTTTCTCCGCTCCCAGGGGAGCTTACACCAGTGTGCATCGAATTTCATGTGCTCCTGTGTCAAGCATTCCACAATTGTCATCAGTGCCTATTACCAAGTACCCATTTGCAGCTGGGTCAGTGATTGAAGTTGGAGGCCCAGGAGGGTTAGGGTTGAAGGTGGATCTGCTCAGTTCCTCCATGTTGTAACTACTGTACAAACTCACGACCATGTGCTCAGCAGTCAGACACTTTATACACTTGGCCATGACACCCATCTTTCTCTGTATCTTGTAACTTGTATCTGGTATCTAACAGGAAGCAACAACAAACTTTTTATCTTGTATCTTTCAGAATGCAACAACAAATGGGACAGTTTGTTTACCTGAATGGCCCACGAGACCAGCAACAACATATGGGCCAAAATGTTGTTGTCATGGCCACAGGTACACCACTCCAGCAACAATTTGTGGGTCATGAACCTCAACCCCAAATTGTGGGTCAGCAGACTCAGCAACAATTTGTGGTCCTAACGCAGCCTCATGTCCAGGTATTTTGAACCAGCCAGCGCAAATTGAGATTTTTTCAAGTGTAATATTTTTAAAAGCAAAATATTGAGAAACAGTTGTCCTCAAATCAGATGTGTTACTTTATCTTAACAAGAATAATTAGGCTTCCAATTTTCTGCTTTCAGACCAGTAGTGTTCCAGAAATAAACAAAACATACCAGAGGACTTCATCCAGAGTACTGGGCGTCATGCAGATCGGCCTTGCTGTAATCATGATTGGCCTCAACATCGGGATGGCTGTTCTGTGGGAAAATGGAGCCTGGTTCATCAGCACAGGGTGGTGGGCCACTCCCTTTGTAAGCTATTTTACTACCTACAGGGTGTCTACAGAAAACAAGGACAGTCAACTATAAGAAAACTTAAAGGGAGTGTGTACTCTTAAAACAGATTTGTTGATTTTTGGGAAAAGACCAACCAATCAATTGGTTGAGGCAAAATCAGTCAATTATTATGGTTGAAACTACCATTTTGACTGGTTGAGGGCAACCCACTAAAATTGGTTGAAAACTATTAAACCAACTCCTATGGTCAGAAAAATGGTTACGTCATATTTATTTGAATAAAGTATCTCTGCTCTACCCAGCAGAATAGAAGCCCCTTAAAATAAAGGCTGCCCTCAATACAGCCAGGAAAAGTTGTACTAGTGTACATGTAAAAACGTTCATGAAAGCCGCTTGAAACCAAGGTCCATAGCTCTAAAATAGAGAAAGGATGAGGAAGGGGATCTATTCAAGTTGATGTGGTACACAGAAGTTTAATTGAACAAGTGAGAAAAGAATCAGCAAGGAATCATTGAACTTATCAACAATAAAAGCATAACTAAGTTGTAACAACAAACAAACAGTGTATAATCTGATGATTTATGCTATGATCCCAGCTTACACATCACAGCTGACTTAAAAATTAAACAATTCCAAGGTAGTGTAATAAATAAGATCAGAGCTCATATCATGTTTGTCCAAGGAATTTTTAACACTTCACAACAGAAGAACCATGAGCAATAGAGAGCCGGGTGTCGCCATCTATATCCACTGTCAAGTAGGGTGGTCCAAAAAACTTTTTTTGTCAATATCAATTCGCATACCCTCCTATTTTGTGAGAAATGGTGCAAAAACATTGCAGCTTAAATTTTAAATGGTGCAAAAACAATGCAGCTTAAATTTTATGAAAATCCAACAAGAGGAAGGGGTCCCCCAAAGGCCTTTAAGTTGCAATGTTTTTTAAATTTTCGACCATTTTCGCCAATTCGCGGTTCTCTATAACTTCGTCAGTATTAGTCATACAACATTTTAATTGCCATGGTTAGAAAGCTCTCAAAAAGACCTTCAATTTGCATCAATGGTCCAGGACGATATCTTGATTCCCATTAGCCCTTCAGCCTGCACTCTTTAGAATTAAAATGACGCAGATTGTCTAATCCTGTGTAAAAAATGGCTTTGGAATTTTTTTCAATGATAATTACAGTGATTCGCATTCTCATAGTTCCAGAATGACCAAATACAAAAAACTTTTTGATTTTTACCATGGGAGTGCCTGGCATGTGAGTGATGAAGTTTTAATGTTAACGTCAGTTGAAAACTCGTAAAATGTGAGATGGGGCCTGTTGCATTTCATATAATATCTTCGTCAGAATTTATTGCAGGGCAACATGAGTGGTACCAAATGAAAGGAAATACTCTTAGCATTCTCATGGTACCAATGATGTAGTCCTATATTTAATTCTTATGAAGTTAAAATATGAAATATAACAGCCCCTTCATGAATTGTTTCAATAATTCCGACGAAATTTTGCATTAAAACTTCCAAGCTTATAAATCTGGATTTTCCATGACCAGAAATTAAAAAAATATTTTATTTGCTTATTCTGGAACTTGAAGAATGTGAATCACAGCAATTATCAGTGAAAAGCTAAGCTTTCTCCATCTCTCTGTCTTTATCAATGAGAAACTGTTTTTTGTTGTCACTATAAACTTTATTCTCTTTTCAAATCTCAAGGCAAAAAACAAACAAACAACCTTCTTCCAAACAAATAAAAAATAACCCCCACCCCAACCCTCAAAAAAATGAAACCCCTGATGAGTGAAATAACACATTATTTATGAATAGCCATTCGGCTGGTGCGGGGACGTATGGTCCTTAGCATGAGGGTTAAATGGCTTTACATCCTGTTTTTTATGCACTAGATACTATATAGGCGAATCAGGCACGCCATGGACCATAGCGATTTGATAACAGCTGTCAGACTAAATTCCACAGAGGGCCGTGAGGTTGACTAACTACAATTCCATTCCTTATGAACCAGTAAGGTTCTTTCATTCAACCAATATTAAGGCTAATGTTTAACCAATTTCATGTGTTGAAATAACAGTAAGAGAGATTAACCAATTCAAATTGGTTGGTAGCTTAACCAATCTTGATTGGTTGACTGCAACCAATGAAATGGTTGGTCCTATTTCAACATATAAAATTAGTTATTTTCAACCAATATATTGGTATATTCAACCAATCTGTTTTAAGAGTGTGGTTCACAGCAATGAACCTCATGAATGTCAGGTCACGGAAGAATACAACACAAGTCCGAAGGACGAGTGTTTATTCTGCAGACATTCATGAGATTCATTGCTGTGAACCACACTCCCATTAAGTTGTATTTATATCCCATAATAAAAATAAACCTCCAGTAAAAAAAAAATCCAGTGATTTCATGTGGCACAATTTTGTTTGAATGACGCCAAAAATATCCCTAGCAACCACACGGACCAATCAGACCCTCAAAACATTGTGACATCATCTCATGTCTATTGTTTACATAACAACGTCAGGACTTCTTTCATGTGGTTCACAACGTTGAACCACATCGTGTGAATCACATGGTTTTTTGCCAGAATGACACTGCCTATTGTGGAGTATACAATTTGATTTGTTTGCAGTTTATTTTGTGCCAAGTAGCAATATTCAAGAAAACATGATTTGTATGTTAACAGTATTATCAGAACAGTCAAATTACGCTTTATTTGCACCCCTTACTGTGCTAACTTTCTGCAGATATGTCCAAAATTATGTGAAAACGTGTTTGTTGCACTCAACCAACATTTTGCCCCATGTAGACATGATAGAGGCCTTTAACTTTACTGTGAAGGTTGGGATAACTTGCTGGATTCTGCCTTCAAAGTTGCCGACACCGAGTAGTTCACTGGGTCCAGCTCAGGAGACAAGGGGTGGCACTCTACCTTGCTGAGTATGTTTGTTTTGAGGCACTCCAGAGTCTTCTATGCAGTATGAGAAGGTGCTCCACCTTGTTGGAAGATGATTTTGCCAACAAAAGAGTTTGTTGTCTGTCACGGCATCACAAATTCTTTCAGAACGTTATTATAAACCTTTGCATTGATTCTGGAGTCTGATCAATGGCTATTTGAGACATTTTTGTGACTTTCTTGTCATCAGATGATCCCATGTTGAGGACCAAGTTTTAGGTCCAGAATATGACTTATCAGCAGCTGGAGCATCAGCAAATGTCCGGCTACTCACAACTGATCCATTACTTCTCTTATACAAGTACTATAAATGGTGAAAATTTTCTCATCGACAATGAGGAAAGCAGGACAACCGTGGTCAGCATGGAGCAATTCAAGCACTTTCGCATATCATGCTTCCATTTTGCCATTAGCAGTTATTTAATTTACAAATGGGTGCATTAGGGATAGATCAGCAGTACCTTTTGCTTGCCGAAGATTGCAGCTGACATATTATCCAATCAGATTGTTTAACACAAGATTGTTTGTTTGCAGATGATCGCTGCAGGCTGCTTGGGAATCGTATCTGGTTACAGGCCCACCAAATGCATTGTATGTGCTAGTTTACATTCTCACAGTCTATGAAAGAAACTGATTACCATTATGGTATGATTGATGTCATATCTAGCCATAACAGGGTGCAAAATAAGAAAATGTGATCACTGTGCATGTTGTCTTGCGCGAACTATGGATAACCAATCAGTGTTGTTAGTGCTGGCATTGTGATATCAAGCATTGAAAATGTCCAAAAGATTACTATTAAGGTATTAAATTGGTTGAAATACAATATATATTGTTTGGATTCTATAGTTCACCATTATTTAGCACAGTGATCACTGCACAAATTCAAATTGATCATTGCACATTTCAGATTGATCACTGCACATTTTGGGATCGTTGCACGCTAATGTTACATGCGTATGCTTGCCACATAGTCAGTATACCGTCTGATGATAAAAATGATAACATGATTTGAGAGAATCCGATAAGTTTCCTTGTAGATTAGGACATTTTAGTAAATTGATGTGTATTTTTTACTGGAAGCACCAAATCTTTTCATGGATAAATATCTTATACATGTTTTTTCATAGCAATATTGAAGCAGAAACTGGAAAACCCAAACCTTTAAAAATTATATTAATTGATCAAAGGAATTTTTTTTGCATTTGTTCCAACAGTTGGTCAGCACGATGGCCTTCTCCATCTTGTCCTGCGCATGTATGATCGCTCTTTTCACCCAATCTGGAATAGGCCTTTCTTTAGGAGCCTGCGTGCCAATGTGGTGGGGCTGCCAGTGGTATCAAACAGTGAGTAATTTACAGTCCAATCAGCCTGGCGCATGAACAGTTGCAGCAAAGTGAAAATCGGTAATTTTTCTGTCAAAGCTAAAACATACTTCTTTTATTATGTCACAAAGTCACTGAAGTGACAATCATGGAGTGAATTTCATGCAACAATCATGGAAATCACCACTAATTTAGTAAATTTCCTCCCCCTGCACACTTTTCTTATCCTCAATCTTTGCCCCGATTTCCCCCTGCTACGCACCTCTGCCCCCAATTGTCCCCCCCCATATATATAAATTTGCCTTATAACATAGTCGTAGTAACAGCAAAAATATTTTTATTGTGGTACCTGCATCTGAAGTTGTACAAAAAAAAAAATAATTATTTCACAGAAAAAGCTGGCATTTTTAAAGGGTTGTTGCAGCCTATTCTCATGCTTTCCATGTGCAAGTATGATGTGTTCAATCTGAATTGGTAGTTTCCTCTCACAGGACTCCAACCTGGCCCTCTACATTCTCTTCATCCTGGCCGGGTTAACTGAGGTGGCTGTCGGAGTGGCCCAGTCTGTCTTCTGCTGCAAAGTGCTCTGCTGCGGAAAACCAGTTCCTCAGGTAACTATCATGATGTCTAAATGATTTTTCATTCCTTTTCTGGTATGTAAATTGAGTAGTATGTTGAGCAGTCAGTAACTATACACTCTTAAAACAGATTGCTTGATTTTTGGGAAAGGACCAACCAATCAATTGGTTAAGGCAAAATCAATAAATTATTATGAATGGAATAGAATAATCTTTATTTATACTCGAGTATTAATGAACAGAAACAACATCAGCCATGGGCTGGACTTCGAGAAATAACAGATAAGAACTATTTACAATTTAAAAATTAAAAACATGCTAATAACAATGAAACTACCATTTTGACTGGTTGAGGGCAACCCACTAGAATTGGTAGAAAACTATTCAACCAACTCCTATGGTCAGAAAAATGGTTACGTCATATTTATTTGAATAAAGTATCTCTGCTCTACCCAGCAGAATAAAAGCCCCAAGAAATATTTTGTTGTTGTGTCTTATAATTATTGAACAAATCAATACGAATGAACTTTGTTGACGTATACATATGTACTTGCTTTGTTTTTGACAGTAACCATTTAAAGTTGTTAAATATGATATTGTTTGACAAACTTGGAGATATTTTCAATCACCTGTATATTGCTGTTGCAAGATTTAATCTGATTGTTTGCGTGTATGGGGTTGTTTGTGGATTTGGTTCACTATGTCAATAGGGCGTGTCAATTTTGGAAAAAGTTTGAAATTGCAAAAAAAGCCCCTCCAAAAGGGTGACAATGGTCAATGGGAGTCCATTGGTACCATTCAAATTGAAATTGAAGGATGTTTAGCTTGGTAAATCGTAATTTGAAAATTGTATGTTTAATTTTATTCGAAAAAACACATTTTCTCAAATAACTGAAAAACTATTGGTCTTAGACCAAAAAATTGTATTGAAGTTGAATAGGAAAAGGTGTATTCCGGAAATTTTGGTGCCATCTGCATGTCTCTAGCTCCAATATTAACCGAGATATGGCAAATTTAGTGTTTTTATTGATTATATTATCATTTTTTAATCTGTGGGACAAGAAAATTTGGTTTTAAATGTCACCATTTCTTGAAATTTGAATTCTCAGGTAAGTTCCCAAGAGTGGATGCATAGATATGTGTACTAGTTAAAGTGTAGTTCCAGAAATGTGGCATATTTCAGGTAATTATAATCAAAATCACACAATTTGGTGCTTGGATAATTATGGATAGTAGTTCAGCGTTTAGTTTTCTCAAGAAGGTTGTTTGGAATAGTCTACAATATGCCATATCACATACTAAACTGTTGACAATGAGACTAGAAATATTGCCTTTTGTAATCTACAACACATCAACACCATGTACAAGGTATTATCTAGACATTTTAAAATTGCTATATCGCTTTGTGTTACAAATGAAATATAGCAAACTTAAGCAAACTTGTTTGTGCAGAGGACAAACATTTGTGACACCAATTTTATGATGCATGACAACAATTGACAAATTGACAAAATATCTTTTTTAAAGTTTACTTAATTGTCAGATGTGTGTCTGCTGCATGTTAGGTTATTAAAAGTTTTGAAACAGCAGTCATCTTTTTTTTAAAGTGAATACTTGACTTGCACAAATATGACCCTGCATAATCCTTGACACATCATTTTATATCCTGACAATGCCCTGGCCACTTCAGTACCTGTGTGGGTTCATCCCGTAACTTATTAATTCTTCTGTATATTTAGTAAGATCACAGGTATCAGCATGCTCTGAGGCAATGCCTGATGAGCCAATCATTTCAAGAAGGGGTTTTTAATCTGTGTTAATGAGAGATAGCCTGGCCTCACAGAACCGCTCAATGTACATATGCAATATATTCCCTCTCCTTTCAACTCTCAGAAACTTTGTCGACAGGAAGTTTAGAAACTGCCTTTGCTGTTAGACATCCTTACTGTCTTGAATTAAGATTACAGGTCAAAATCGAGAGTTCTTTGTCTACACCCCAAAAAGGCATATGATATCAAGTATTATCAACACAGGCACAAATCCTTCTCTAGGTGATCAACTCAGCAGAAGATATACTTCAGGAATTTAAACTGGTACTAGCCAACTCCCTTAACATGCTAAACAGAAATTAAGATGCTCATATATGAGTCCCCACATGTTACTGCTATACCAACAATGGCCATGATATTGAAAGGACAAAGAAATATACACATTCCATGAAGAAGGTTGCAAGTAAAGCATTCATTCCTAAAAATGCATGTGATGACATAGCATACCTGTGCCCAAGAAATAATCAGAAAACACATGTCAGACATGCTAAAGCAGGTCAATTTAAATGAGCCTCACAAATTCTATTTCATTTGTAAATGATCATTATGATATTGCAATGCCATAAAA
The DNA here is from genome assembly GCA_026936325.1 of Platynereis dumerilii. NCBI lineage: Eukaryota > Metazoa > Annelida > Polychaeta > Phyllodocida > Nereididae > Platynereis > Platynereis dumerilii. Next base: position 13,253,943 of record JAPTHN010000020.1, read on the forward strand.
TAGTATCATAAATGCTCCTGACTATGCAAAAACAGGTTGGCTTTGCTGTGTAGTGTGTAACAATAGTTGATTATTCTCTTTTTAAAATTGTCTGTAATGCCCTGTATGTGTTCTTCATTAAAAGACTAAGATCTACTTGTTTCACAGTCAACATTTTAGTATTTGATATGACATGTATTGACTATTTCAATCATCCTTATTGCGAATACAAAATGTTGCATTATAATCCAAGCACCAAATTGTGTATAACCTAAAATATGCCACATTTCTGGAACTACACTTTAAATAGTACACATATTTATGCATCCACTCTTGGGATCTCATCTGAGAATTCAATTTTCAAGAAATGGTGACATTTAAAACCATATTTTCTTGTCCCATAGATTCAAAATTGATAATATAATCAATAAAAACACTAAATTTGCCATATCTCGGTTAATATTGGTGCTAAAGACATGCAGATGGCCCCAAAATTTCTGGAATACACCTTTTCCTGTTCAACTTCAATACATTTTTTTGGTCTAAGACCAATAGTTTTTCAGTTATTTGAGAAAATGTGTTTTTTCGAATAAAATTAAACATACATTTTTCAAATTAAGATTTACCAAGCTAAACATCCTTCAATTTCAATTTGAATGGTACCAATGGACTCCCATTGACCATTGTCACCCTTTTGGAGGGGCTTTTTTTGCAATTACAAACTTTTTCGAAAATTGACACGCCCTACTATGTCAAGTCAGTCAGCTGAGTACAAGATGTGTGTTTACAATTATTGATGAGGGTGAATTGTGGTTAATTTTGGGTATTCGGCGGTGCGGTTATATCTGGATGAAATTGTTGTTAATGGCTATAATATTCAGATTACTTTATTGATAAGAAAAATATGTTATAGTGATATTAGCTATTGTGTGGTGTATAATGTTATAATTTTGGTGGTGTTTAATGTTAACAAAATGTTATGCGTTCCCCTTTTGATACTTCACTGGATTTGTAGAAGTACAGAAATGACTTGTTATTGTTTTATTCTTAGATTATGTCCATATTATGTTCATAACACGTACAACTTAAAACAAATCGATAAATGAATGATATTTCTGAATTAGAAAATAATCCAGACTTCAACTTGAGTGAATTAATTGACATGGATGATACTGCTCTTGCAGATTGTACTTATTTAGACTTGAGTTCTTGCAATATGTTAGATGCTGATTTTGTAAATATAAAAATAGGTCACCTTAATGTACATAGTTTACCCAATAAGTTTGAGGACATAATTGATTTGTTAGACAAAATGAAGTGTAAGAATCTAATGCCAGACATATTATTAATGTGTGAGACTTTCTTGAACTCGAGGAACTTTGACAAATTTCATTTTAAAAATTATGATATTATAAGTGAATATAGAAAAACTAAAACAAAAGGTGGTGTGTCAATCATGGTTCGCTCTAATCTGAAATATACTGTAAGACAGGATTTGACTGTATTTAACGAATGCAAATTTGAGTCTGTATTTATTGAGATTTTTAGGAGTGGTCAGGCAAATATTGTTGTTGGGGAGATATATAGGGTTCCAGGGACAAATGAAGTTGAGTTTATAGATGACTATGAAAGAATTGTGGGTAAGATAAAGGGGGAAGGCAAACGTATTGTAATTGGTACAGACCAGAATCTAGATTTTCTTAAGATAAATTCTCATAATAATACTCTGAAATTTTTTGAATTAAATTTAACGAATTGTCTTATTCCAAGTATTACTAGACCTACCCGTATTACTCATTCATCAGCCACACTTATTGACAATATATATGTGGATGCAGAACTTAGCAGTAATGTAAAATCTCATGTAGTTACAACTGATATATCTGATCATTTTCTTTGTGTTGCTGTTATTCAAGATGTTAAACTTGCTGATACTGATATTTCTTACAGAACAAGGAAATTTAATGATACAGTGTTACGCAATGTTAAAGGGATGTTGATGAATAAGGATTGGTCTTATCTTGAGGAGCTCTCTGTTGATGACGGCAGTTATGAAATTAATTTGGAAATTTTGAAAGCAATGGATTGGTATGCCCCTTTGAAATATGTTACTTATAAGTCAAAATATAAAGAAAGGGAACCTTGGTACACTTTAGGATTGAAAACATCGTCTGTGAAATGCTTGAAAATGTATAGGAATGTAGTACATAAAAGTAAGGACAGTCGTGAATATATTTTATATAAAGTCTATAGAAATACTTACAACAAACTTAGAAGAGTAGCAAAAACTAAATACTATAACGAACTTGTAACGAGAAACAGAAGCAATTGCAGGAAATTATGGAGAATTATACATGAAATAACAGGTAAAGTAAAGAACAAAAACGAAATAAGTGAAGAATTTATTATAAATGGTATCAAAGAAAGAAATTGTCAGACAATTAGTAATGCTTTTGCGAAATATTATGGGAACATAGGCAGATCATTGGCTGAGAAAATAGAAAATAAAGGAATCATGGAAGACCCCATAAGAGAAAACATAAGAAGAGTTGACGGTAACTGCTATTTATTCCCTACCTCAGTTAAAGAAATAGAAAAACATATTTTGTCATTGAAAGCTAAAAATAGCAAGGGTCATGACATGGTGACCAACAACATTTTAAAGGCAGTATACCCCAGTATTATACAAGCACTCTGTACAGTTTTCAATAAATCTTTAACAAATGGATTATTCCCAAGCAATATGAAATTAGTGAAACCATTGTATAAGGGTAAAAATAAATTAGAGATGAATAACTAAAGACCGGTCTCATTATTGCCTGTAATATCTAAAATTCTTGAAAAAATAGTTAATTGTCGTATTGTTAAATTCTTGACCAAGAAGAAAGTTTTGTATGAGGGACAATATGGCTTTAGAAAACAAAGAAGTACATCAGATGCAATATTGGATTTAACGGGTAACATATTAGACAGCTTTAATAAGGGGATGTTTACATTAGGTTTATTTCTAGACATGACAAAAGCATTCGATAGTATTAAACATGAAACACTTTTTAGGAAATAGGATTTATATGGAATAAGGGGTATTGCCTTACATTGGATTAAAAGTTACTTAGAAAATAGAAGTATACAGGTAAATTTTAATGGTACTTTGTCAGAGAAGTGTAGTATTAATTATGGAACCCCGCAAGGATCAGTATTGGGCCCATTATTATATATAATTTTAGCAAATGATATGCCTCAGTGTTTGAAATTTTGCAACTGCGTTAATTTTGCTGATGATACTACAATATTTATATCTGGTAATAATCTCAAATTTTTATTCCGTAAACTTAATGAAGATCTCAAAAGACTGAGTAAATGGTTTGATAGCAATTCCCTCACTTTAAATGTTGAGAAATCAAATTATATTTTATTTAAAACTAAGAACAAAACGGTAAATTATCAAGGGAAAGTTGAAATGGATGGAAAGGAATTTAAAAGGGTTACAAATGTTAAATTTTTAGGAGTTATATTGGATGAAAACTTAGACTGGAATTTGCATGTAAAATCTCTCTTAAATAAACTGGCAGTAGGAAATTATAGTATGAATATGACAAAAAATGTTTTACCATTACATGCTAAGCGGTTGTTGTATCTCTCTAACATTCAGAGCCATCTTATTTATGCCTTATCTTCATGGGGTTCTATGTTAAGCCAATCTTGTCTAAGAAAAATCAAGGTAATGCAAAACAAAGCAATTAGAGCAATGTTTAATTTAAATAGGCGCACAAGTCTGAAGATGTATTATAGAAAAGCTAAGTTACTCATGATAGAAGATCAGATTAAATTGTCACTATTAAATATATCTTTTAGATACATAAATAATGTGTTGCCAGAACGGATTGTTAATCTGTTTGAAGTTGTCAGACATCAGAGACAAACTAGAAATAGGAATAGGCTACAAACCCCTCAGCATACATTGCAAATTTATAACAACAGCTTTTTAGGTAGAGCTCCGAATTATTGGTTATTATTAGCAAATGAAATTAAAAATAAGAGTAATAGTAGATCATTCTCAAGAGGTTTTATTAATCATATTATAGAAGGTTACAATTAGGTAAATGATAATAGTATTGTGTGTTATATTACGTTTTGAATATGTTGCAAAGAGTACAACATGTATTGCAAAAAAAGGTTAGATATTATGAATTGTATAAAGCATAAACCAAAGTTATATAGTTTATGTTTTATATATATTTTACTAACTTTGAATCTATAGGTGATGAAAATGATAAATTCATATGCATTGTATATTGAATTAAGACACTTTATGAATTGTAAAACGATCGACGACTGTGTTTATTTTGTATTGTTTGTCAAAGTTATTTTATCTTGTATATATTTTATAATATTATATCTGTAGTTTATTTTAGGGGATGCATTCACCCTTGGGTTACAGTAGAAGTACTCGAATGCTTCCCCTTTTCACGCTGTATTGTACTAAAATAATATGTCGATTTGGTATATATTTGTAAAAAAAAATTACATGGTGTGGATAAATAAAAGAAATCTAAATCTAATCTAAATAAAGACTGCCCTCAATACAGCCAGGAAAAGTTGTACTAGTGTACATGTAAACACGTTCATGAAAGCCGCTTGAAACAAAGGTCCATAGCTCTAAAATAGAGAAAGGATGAGGAAGGGGATCTATTCAAGTTGATGTGATACACAGAAGTTTAATTGAACAAGTGAGAAAAGGATCAGCAAGGAATCATTGAACTTATCAACAATAAAAGCATAACTAAGTTGTAACAACAAACAAACAGTGTATAATCTGATGATTTATGCTGTGATCCCAGCTTACACATCACAGCTGACTTAAAAATTCAACAATTCCAAGGTAGTGTAATAAATAAGATCAGAGCTCATATCATGTTTGTCCAAGGAATTTTTAACACTTCACAACAGAAGAATCATGAGCAATAGAGAGCCGGGTGTCGCCATCTATATCCACTGTCAAGTCAAGTTTAGTGTGTAACTATGAAATTATAAAAACCCTGCAGGATGCACAGGCATGTCAGTTAAATCAATGTGTCACATAATTATAGATACACTGTTTCCAAAAAATATTAAGTGAATAGCTTTTAAAATGTGAAAGATAAGGTAGACTAAAAATTTTGTTGGAGAACCATGGTGACCAAGAACTTGAACAGTCACTCACATATAATTGTTCTAGATCCCACAGGAATGTCCCATAGTTAATATAGAATTCCAGTGACATTTCTATGCAAGGTAAGTGTATTCTATTATCTTAGTGGTGTGAATGGACAGTAGACTGCTTGGTAAAACAAGGAAGAAAAGTCTACTGATTTTTAAAGCCACCTCCAGTGCCTTCTGGTGGATAGCTAAGCTTTCTCCATCTCTCTGTCTTTTTCAATGATAAACTGTTTTTTGTTGTCACTATAAACTTTATTCTCTTTTCAAATCTCAAGGCAAAAAACAAAGAAACAACCTTCTTCCCAACAAATAAAACATAACTCCCCCTCCCCACCCTCAAAAAAATGAAACCCCTGATGAGTGAAATAACACCTTATTTATGAATAGCCATTCGGCTGGTCCTTAGCATGAGGGTTAAATGGCTTTACATCCTGTATTTTTGCACTAGATACTATATAGGCTAATCAGGCACGCCATGGACCATAGCGATTTGATAACAGCTGTCAGACTAAATTCCACAGAGGGCCGTGATGTTGACTAAGTATTTTATTTATTTGTTTCAACTCCCATAAGATGGGAAAAAAATGTAAAAGCATACAATATATATATACAAACTAAAATTGATGAAAATATATGTGTAAACAATGTAAAGTATAAAACAAGTTAAAAGCAAGCAAACTATAATCCCATTCCTTATGAACCAGTAAGGTTCTTTCTTTCATTCAACCAATATTTTAAAAGGTTAATCTTTAACCAATTTCATGTGTTGAAATAACAGTAAGAGAGATTTACCAATTCAAATTTGTTGGTAGCTTAACCAATCTTGATTGGTTGACTGCAACCAATGAAATGGTAGGTCCTATTTCAACAAATAAAATTGGTTATTTTCAACCAATATATTGGTATATTCAACCAATCTGTTTTAAGAGTGTAACTGAGAACTGGCAAACAGTAAATCCACAAATGTTTTCCTAAATCCCATGCCCTTGGGATGATGTTCGCCCTTCCACACGCTTCGATTGCTGCCATCATCTCTCCATGCCCTCACTCTTAAGATAAATCATTTTAGATTAGCTAAATATGTGTTGATTGGTCTTTGCTATGTTCATGTTCAAAGCAATTTTAATTCATGGAAGTGTTGAGGAGTGTAAGTTCATTGCATGGGCTTGGACAATTTATTGGGTTGTGCTGTAGTTTTCGAAGCGCTTGCTTCTAATAGATTGTGAGTGAGCCATTAATAGCTATGTTAAATAACTTGTTTTCTTCTATTGTAGGCCTTTGTTACAAATCAAAGCCAGAATTATACGAATGGAGGATTCATGCCCTATTATGTCAACTCACAAGGTTCGTTTTCAATTTTGATTAGGCTGACAATTAAAGTGGTACCGTGTGTATATTATATTGATCATTTGCACCTACAGAAAATGTTCCATAATTTGCAAAAGAACTTTAAGAGGACAGGGTTTGATAACTTTTAATGATTTGTTTGAATACACAGTTTATCGCTCTATATAGCGCAAGACTCCATCCTTTTTATGTATTCTATTTGGCCATGTATTTTTTATTATCAGAATTTTAGACAAGCATTGCTTCGAAGGCAAAAAAATTCAAAACAGTATTCTGATATTCATATTCCAGGTGGAGCCACTGGTCAGAGCATACCAATGACAAACTTTCAGAATAATATGCAGCACGTTTTCATGCCAACAAACAACATTCCTATGGCAACCAACAATACTATGTCAACCAATGATTTCACCATGCCAACCACTCAGACTGACACGGACCCACCAGCATACTCCAATGAGGAATCGGAGGCTTTCTAATTCTATGCTTCTACATTTCATCATCATGTCTGTGTTTAATGACATAATCAACCTGCATGTTTATATAAATCCTTATTATCATATTGATATCTTTGTCTGTGTGTGTTGGAACTAACTGCAGGTGGAGAACCCAAAAGCTTCATGAGCAAAATCCAAGTAGAATGCCATTCCGATGAGACAATAATTTGTCGCATTTGCAAGGAATTGAGCATTCTGTAAACCTAGAGTATTTGGCATACTCCCGAAAATTCTTAACTACGTAGCAACTCAGCAAATATGTTATTCTAGAGAAGCCCGCAAAGAAAATAATGTCATGAACAGACAGATGCATCACAGGATTTTTTTGTGCATGACGGGTTAGTTGTGATATAGATATTTTTGGGGGGTATGCATTATGATTGATTTAAGGATTTAATGGAGAAAATGAAAGAGTGGGCAGTAACTTTCGTGAAGTATATAGATGATATGTGTGTTGCGTTTGCATGTATTTCTGCATAATATAAATATGTATTATTAAGCATGAATTTATACTATGTATGTATGTTAGGGTGCTCCTTTTGCCCCAACTTGCTCAGAACCCTGCATACTTTTGTCTGTGGGTGAGGTTAGTCAATAGAAGTAATCATGCCAAATTTCAAGAAATTTTTTTGATGCCTAGGTGTAGCACATTTGGATTGAAATTTGTCAAATTTCCTTAAAATTGTGCGATTTCTTGTGAATTACTAGGTTATCTATCATATTTTTTTCAATAACCTTGAATATTGTTTAAGAAGATTTCTGTGTCAAAACAGCATTTCCATCCATATCTTACTCATTTCTAAATTTAACATCAGATTAAAGGCTCACCTTAGGTTCAGGAAGGCACTGTAGGTGGCAACACTGATTGCGTCGTCTCATAATGTCATAACATTATCATTAATTGTTGATAACAAGGCTGGTTTAGTATATATAGCATATTATACAACAAATAAAATTATTTTTCCCTGATTACATGGTAACCTTTGTTAGAACTTTTCAAACTTTTTCACTTCTTTGAATGCCTTTATCAAAATAAGGCTGTATCTTGATTGAAACTAGAATTTCGATCATTTAAATGAGTTGAAAAATAAGAAGTTGCCAAGAGTATCAAGATGCAGTGTTTAATTTACACATTAAATCATTTACTTGTGACACAAGTAGTCACTTAGTTAAAGTTTTGTAATTTGACCAGCTGCACAGTACCTCACATGGTAAAAGTGTGAAGGACATGTCTGAAGTTTTAAAGGCCTACAAAGATGTCAATTATCAAAATCAGCAGATCCTTGGGATAGTCCTTTTGCACCGCATTCTTAGTCATGTCAAGACACTAGGACCAAGGTATTTGTTTTACAAGAAACTGTTTCTACAATTCTTCCCAAAGGAAGCAGGTCTTGTTGAGCTTCATAGCTCGTAGAGAAGATATTTGGAAAAAAATACTCTGAACTTGTTTTATCTTTCTTTGAGAGAGCACATATTTCCTGTCAGCCCCAAATAAGATGACTTTTGAAATACTTAATGCTATGAGAAATTTAAAGCATTACTTAAATAAAACATCAAGAGAAGAAAGACTCCTGCCTCAATGGCTGGGCACAGGACCATGAATATGTTCACCATTATATGTCAAAATTAGGAAAAAATTTACCCCAAAAATTGTCATTCAGTGATTTAAATTCATTGTCAATGGCGCATAGTGGTTTGCAGCCTTTCCTCAGAGAGCTGAAAGAGATTGTGGCAGACCTTTTGTAAAACTTCAGAAGGTACCCTAATTCTGATGATGTATTGATACTTGATCTTGTCTTGCTGCATTTCCACTCTTCAATTGCGACTAGCAATGACTTGAAAAGGAGGGTGCAACTTGGATGGCAAAGCTTCTGATGTACTCTAGTTAGCTGTTGCCTGAATAGAGTTTTGTCTTTACTGACAAGACTCCAGGCTTTTGCCTGTGCTCGAAGCATTCAAAAAATTAAATGATTCGTCAACTGCAGCCCAAGCAATGACCTTGTACTATGCAATAATATCAAGTTATTAACAACTCACTCCACAATTTGGGAAGCTGAGCTGAAAATACTTAAAAACATTGTCTCTGTTTTCTTGTTCCTGACAAGATCGCTTTGACACTGTTTGATGATCACTTGCATATTGATGAGAAAAACACATACAGTGAGTTAGTGCAAGAAATATTAAAACAACCATAAAATGTCCGACATCAAAAGCCTTTAATTCCTTTCCTGAATTGAGAGAAAATATGAAACTGTGGGTTAGTGGTTGCAGACTTATGGCATGCACATTGTTTCTTTAATGAAGATTGAACCAACCTTTTTGGAGTTTGATGTACACATCCGAACATTCTGAATGACAATATGATGACAGATGCATGTCGGGTTAAAAGATCTCCAGTGCCTTTAGGGTTACAAATTACTGTGCAGAAAGAGAGGGAAATTGGAAAGAGATCATTAAGATCAAGAAAGGAAGATCGATTTCAAAATGAACCACAAGTATGGTCGACAATTCCTGAATTATCGCCAAAATCACGGAAAACGGCGCAAACTTGATGTTGTACACCTATCATATTGATGACCCTGGCAAGTGGTACCTGGTACTTAGCTGACCTCTATCTTTCCCAAATGGTGTCTGTACTTCATTATGTATGTTTAAATCTGATTTATCATGCAAACCATGTTATCTCTTGATTGGCTATTTGTTTCGTTTTCTCTCAAAATTACGAAAAAATGACAAAATTTCAATTGCAATGTGCTACACCTAGCAATTCTTCAAATTTCGTGAAATTTCAGAAAAATGGTCTACATTGATAACCTCACCACCAAAAAAAAGTAAGGTTGGATCCAGAAAAAAATTCAATTTTGGGGGCAGAAGGAGCACCCTAATGTATGTAGAGGCGGGGGGTGGGGGGGTACTCACCCGGATTTTGTTGCGGATTTGAGGGACATGTTGTGAAATCATACCCTATGGTCAGGTTGTCCGAGCCAGGATTTCATACCCAAATGGTCAGGTTATTATATAGGCCCTCTAGGCTATTTTATTTGTGCCTCACTTTGAAATACTGCTTAGCGACTCAAATCTACTTACTAAGGTCGCAACCTTAGTAAGAGGTTGGCAGATAGTTTGTTTTATAGTTTGGCCAAACGTTCAAGTCACATGTAAGTCATACCTTTGGTTGAGAGGTTGGAAGAACGTTTGGTTGTAATGTTTGGCTAAACGTGTCGGTCATACGTAAGTCATACCTTTGATTAAGAGGCTTGAAGAACGTTAATAATGTATGACCATACCTTTGATTCATAGGTTTATCAAACATTCATTTGAGAGGTTTTTAAAACCTTAACCTATTACGTAAGTCATACCTTTGGTTGAGAGGTTTGAAGAACGTTTGACTATTACATATGACCATACCTTTGATTTATAGGTTTATCAAAGGTATGGTCGCACATTTGGCAATACGTAAGTTCCAATGTTTCTCAAACGTGTCTTTGATATGTTTGGACAACGTTTGAATGTAATGTCCAGAGCAAACGTCTGATCATATATACGTATCTGCCAAAGGTTTGTTGAAGGTTTGAACAAATTTGCAGAATCCAGGATCACGAGTCTCCGAGAGCCTCGTAGCGCCATCTATTCCATACCTATTTCAATCTATCTGCTAACTTTGAGATTATAAAACCTCCCAAAGGATGCTTGCTGGTGATGATTGAATGAAGCCATGAAGAAATAGTTGCTACACCAGTTACAAAATTCCCAAATAAATATCTCTTAAACTGTGAAAGATTTGATTGGGGCAAAAAAAAAATTTCCCAAGTACTGCTCAACCACAAACGAGCAAGAGAGAATCATTTAAGACCGGAGTTGTAGTGACTAGTGAGCCTACTTGCAACTGAATGCCACCTATCCAACAGGCCAATTTGAACTGGGATTTTTCCAACCCCATCAGAGTTGAAGTATGTATTAATCCCTCACAAGGTAAGTGAATTTTGTTATTTATTGTAGTCCTTAAATGGGCTGTGGACTGCTTGGTAAAACAAGTGTTATAGCAGGAAAATGACAGTCAAGTCAACGCCATGTTCGAAAGACAATTTATTCATTGTAGATAAAAAACCTTGCAAACAGAATACACAAAATGAATAATGGAATACATAACATGAATGATATGAGACAGTGTCACAAAGGGAGTTATAATGATGTTTTTCTAAGTTATCAGATATACAATGATGTAATGTTCATGACTAGATCTAGTTAATTGACATTTGAATAATAATTAAAGTGAATTCAACTAATTGTAAACTAATAAATGATTAAGTAAATTATTGAAGCAATTACAATTCAGTCCATTTATATAATCTAGAACCAGTGAAATAATCTAATTCGTAATGGAATAACCTTCTTACCCAAAATGGGGTTCATGATGCAATGCAATGGCCAGCCACATGTTCTCCCAAGGTAAACCGAGTTGGCGCCTTGACCATGTAACAGGTTGCAAATGCAGTAAATGCAAAGTTCTGCTAAACAATGTTGCTTGGAGAGCAACTGAGACAAAACTGAGAGTGATAATTGTGGTCACTCAAGCATTTAAGCTTTCAAAATTGGGTCAATTCCCTAGTGGCCTTGAGGAGAGTGACAGAGATAGGTGCTGCTACCCTCTCTCCTTACCATTAATCATGAAAGGAAAAATGTCTAGCATCAATGTTATAATGGGCAAATTTTACACTGCCACACAGCCCCGGGTTGGGAAAAAAACCTTCCCGGTTGCTGCCAAACCTTAAATTTAAATGACTATAAAATAAGCTACAAAACTACTTTGACTCATTTAATAGACAATGTATGACCTGGGTCACAAATAATAATCTAGCAAAACAAATTTCTAGTCTGAAATGTCAGCATAAATAAACCAACTGAAATGACAAATACACTTAAAAAAATGACACTTAATCATGACATAAATAAATTAAACACTGTTCCTGAGAAGTACTCACACAATGCAAAAGCAAGCTTGTGCTGAAAAACTACAGTGTAATTTGGCTAAGATGTATAAAACTTGATTACAACTGAAAATTTTGAAAATATCAAACAGTTAATATACAAAAATTAAAGATATTGTAATTTAACAAATTCCATCCATGGCAAGTCAAAAATATGGATGGAATAGCAAAATATGACTCATAAAAATTGCCTTGATTTCCTTCAAAATACACTCCAAGTATGAACCAAAAGATTCAACAATATCAAAATGATTTACATATCTAAATTTCTAATCTGACTGGATCAATCGCTGATATCTAATTGGTTAACATAGACCAAATTTAAACGCAGACAAGGAACATTTATAAATAGCTAAATGACATGACCTGTATTGGCCAAAACAGCTAACGAAATGTCCTTCAGATACCAAAATCTCTTAGCCTGACTGGCTTCTGAGCTAAAAATATCCATTACAAATTCAAAATTATCAAAGTAAATCAGTTGACGTTTGGAGTCCTGGTGATGGTGATGAAACATCTGGGTTCAAATTGAGAAGTGTGATCTTGAAAGCTTGAAAATGTCAAATATTATATAAATATGGCGAATTTGTGACTTTTAAAAAAGTGTTGGCAATTAATTTGATGGAAAATGTTTTACAAAAACATAAACATTGAAGAATGAAGGTTCACAATCGCAGGTCACTGATTTCCATGTTGGTAGAAGGATCACGACTAGTAGCATGAAGAATTTCCATTTGTGGATATGGTCGTTCGCTGGACACACTGGCTGATGAGATAATAAAACACATTCCAATGAGCCAAATGACAAAATGACATGGTCTGGCGATGACTAAACTGTCACTGCTCTACAGGCGACATAAATTCCAACTAACAGTCCACTCCATTTGTGAAAAAACCATGTAGCGACACAATTCCTTTGAGGATACGTGAGGATGTGAAGTGCGAAAATCTCCGATGATTAGTTAACGAGTAGAGTGCAAATTAAATTACACAACAATATCATGAGAAATTATTTAGCCACAATTGGTTAACCTTGATAACTATTATTAATCAACACACAATAGCCATATTTGTATCGGTAAAGAACAATTTTCAATGAAAGACAGGAATATATCAGGAGATAGAACATAAGTGCAATTATCAATATTAAAATCAGTATTGAAAAACTCCAATAAATGCACTAAGTGCTGAAATCAATCATATTTAATTAAATTGAAAACAAAAAAATCTAATGTGATCACAATAAGTTTACCAGCATTTCTTTCAAAAGTGGCACATATCTAATTAAGAGTCATTGTAACTGAAAGTCAATGTCCTATTTATTAATAATGGTATTCAACAACACTTAAGTTGCATAAAGTTCATTAAAATTGATGAACTGTGAAGACCTATGAAAGTCTGGAATGCACTTGATGTGCTTATTAAAGAGTTCATGTACCGAATCCTGTTCTTTGTTGCCCAAGTGCAAATTGTGGGGATTGCTGTGTTGGCTGATCCAAGTTAAGGTGGTCATGATCCTCTGGACGCTCCATTGTTGTAGCAGGAAAATGACAGTCAAGTCAACGCTATGTTCAAAAGACGATTTATTCATTGTAGATAAAAAACCTTGCAAACAGAAAACACAAAATGAATAATGGAATACATAACATGAATGATATGAGACAGCGTCACAAAGTGAGTTATAATGATGTTTTTCTAAGTTATCAGACATACAATGATGTAACGTTCATGACTAGATCTAGTTGATTGACATTTGAATAATAATTTAAGTATATTCAACTAATTGTAAACTGATAAATGGTGAAGTAAATAATTGAAGCAATTACAATTAAGTCCATTTATATAATCTAGAACCATTGAATTAATCTAATTCATAATGGAATAATCTTCTTATGTTGATGTTATAGAGTTCGTAGGACTCGAAAGACGGATGTTGGTAAAAACGATTTATTCACCCAAAATATGCAGAACATGTGATCAACGAAAAGCCCTGAAAGAATTAAAAACCTATTAAGTAATTTGAACACCATAACTGATACTATAATATATAAATAACAAAATGTATTAAATTAACCTTTAACAAGATAATTATTACATAATACACATGTGTTAACCTACCCAAGCCCGGGCTTGCTAATTCACATGGGTGAAGCAATTCCACAAAGACAGTACCATTGTATGTACATTCCCTATTATAAAAACAATATATTAGATACAATTGCTTATAATTAATTGTAATAAAATTCATTCATTCATTCATTCATAAGTTCAATTCATTCATACTATTAAAGTAAAACACTCACCAGTCAGACATTAATGCTAAACCATGTGCTGCTGCACAAGAGCTCTGAACCATTCAGAGAACTCAGTTGAAGTGACAGAGGCTGCCCTAATAATCCTGGGAGATTTTAATCCTTAAGTTGTTAAAAGCTAGATGGCAGTAATCAGAAAAGAAAACAGAACACTGGACCGTGGTGCCCTCTTGGGACAAGTTTAATTAGATTCATCAAAAGTGAAAATAGCTTATCACTAAATAAATTGAATAGATACAAAATTTAATACCATAACACTTACAAAATGGGGTTTTTGATGCAATGCAATGGCCAACCACACGTTCTCCCAAGGTAAACCGAGTTGGCACCTTGACCATGTAACAGGTTGTCAATGCAGTAAATGCAAAGTTCTGCTAAACAATGTTGTTTGGAGAGCGACAGAGACAAAACTGAGAGTGGTCATTGTGGTCACTGAAGCATTTAAGCTTTCAAAATTGGGTCAATTCCCTAGTGGCCTTGAGAAGAGTGACAGAGCAAGATGCTGCTGCCCTGTGTCCTAACCATTAATCATGAAAGGGAAAATGTCTAGCATCAATGTTATAATGGGTAAATTTTACACTGCCACACAGGGAAGAAAAGTCTGCTAATTTTAGACCCACTTTCAGTGCTTGCTGCTTGGCTCTGCTCTCTCTATCTCTCTCTGTTTTTCTGTTCTCTTCACTGTTTTAATTTATGTTTTCTCTTTGCAGATCTCGAACAATTAATTGACCAACCACCCATCTCCTCAAGACCTAAAAAAAAAATCTTGAAATCCCCCCCTTAAAAAAAATCATGCCGTGAAATCAGATGAGAGATTCTTTATTCAACCACAATGAGGGACAATATTCAAGGGCTTTATTTAATTTAATTTATTTTTTCCTAGTCGGGTGGCTGGGTCGGCCTGAAGCAATGCGGCAGTCCCCCGGGCTATCAAAGCACTCAGCCCCTGGCCGGCGCCTCCCTCTCCACATCGTTCACATCGCCGACTAGACCGGATGAGTACGCAGTGATTGGAGGTTGGAGAAATATGCAATATTTACGTTACAAATACTTACGCATTAGAATGACATATGATGTGTCGACAAGTTACGTAGTTTAGTAACGTTTGGTCCAATGTTTAATGCTTCCTTGGACCAACATTCCTCAAAGGAAATTGTCCACAAGGGCACTCCCTGTTATCATAACTTATCTTGCAGAAGTTTCTGCTTAATTTCATAGTGTACATGCGTTGATACTATATCATGCAGGTAAGAACAATCTGTGTTCTGCAATTGCAATGATTTTGATGAAGGTATTTTGAATTTGAAACATAAGCTTGAAAATGCCGCTGTTTTGATAATAGGGCCTCATCAATGATTTTGTCCATGGGCCGACTGTGGGGCCAGTTCGCCCCCAAAGAAGTGGCAAGTATTCATACTCGCACTCGAGTACATTTGCATGCATATACTCTAGGGTGGCCTAAAAATGTACAGGAAAATTTTTTTTTTCTGAAATTCACATTGCACACCCCGTCATTTTAGGAGAAATGGTGAAAAAAGCACCTTGTTAAAATTTCATGAAAATCAGTCAAGTCTAAGTGGTCTCTCAAGGCCCCTCAATTCTCACGAAAAAGAAACATTTCAACCATTTTCGCCAATACGCGGTTAGCCACAACTTTGTGAATTTTTAATGAACAACATTCTAATTGCCATGGTTGGAAAGGTATCAAAATTAACTTCAATTTGCATACCAACATTAATGGTCTAGGATGATATCTTGACTCCCATGGACTCTACAGCTGACAGTGCTAATGTGCGAAAATGTTTACTGAATGACTAAACCTGTTCAAGAAAAGATTTCCATTAAATTTCACTGTCAATTAACATGTTCTTATTCTCCAAAAGGCAGGATGACCCGATAAGACATAAAACTTTTTTTTTTACCATGGAGAAACCCGCTTTATGAGCTGTAAAGTTTTAATGTTAGATTTTGTCAAAAGTGCTGAAAACATCGGAGAGGGGCTGTTGCATTTCATAGTTTAACTTCATAAGAGTTAAATATAGGACAACATAATTTATATCATGTGAAACATAAGAATATTGTCTTTCAAGTGGTACCCATCATGTTGCCCTGTAATAAATTTGGATGAAGATATGAATTTGAAATACTACAATTCCCCCCTACTATTTTATGAGTTTGCGACAAACTTCAACATAAAGTTTCATCACTCATAAACCGGGCATTCCCATGGTCAAAAATCTTTTTTTTTAATATTTGGTCATTCTGGAACTGGGAAAATAAGAATCACAGCAATTTACAGCGAAAAAAAATAAAAGCCTGGCTTTTATCAGGATCGGTCGTTCAGCAACAATTTCATTCACGAAAAGTGTAAACTGAAGAGACCATGGGAGTTGAGATATTATCTTAGACTAATAATGTTGGTATGCAAATGCAAATTGAAGCTCTTTTTGAGCCCTATCCAACCATGGCATTGAAAATGCAGTACTGTACAAATTGACTAAGTTATGAGGAACCGCGTATTGGCGAAAATGGTTGAAATTTCCCTTTTTGCTAAGAATGGAGGGGCCTTGAGAGACCACTAAGACTTGACCGATTTTCTTGAAATTTTTACAGGGTGCCTTTTTCACAATTTCTCCTAAAATGAGGGGGTGTGCGAATAGAAAATCAAAAATTTTGTTTTTTGGGCCACCCTAATATACTCGACTCGTGCCTAACTATGGTTATAACACTTGGCTGGCATGCTCAAATTGCTGTTAACCCTCTGCACAATGAGATACAGAGCCCTGAAAAAGGGTCTATTTCACTCTCCGACAAGAAACAGCGCCAGTGCAGTGGAGATGCGTCCTCAGCCTTCCATTCTAATTTTTTAAGTAAACTTACATATGTATAATATAGGCCCCCTCCTTCATGTGCATGCAAAAGACATTCAGGTACACACAGAAGGAAAGCCACATCTGCTCCATAAATTCAACATATAATTGATAAAAGTTGGAAACTTGGCGCTCCCTGTTATCTTCGCCCTGAGTCAATCCTAATAAATGCGATTGCAAAAACTTTTTTTGCCAAAATGTCTCAGAGGTCGACCAAGGAGGGAATGAGATAGTCGAATCCAGACTTTACCCTATATTTCAAAGAACCCCTGTTTCATACAATACCTGAGCTTGAGTCAAAATCAGTAGTTTTACCAGATTGCTGGTATATAGAAGTGGTGGCGGGGTGAGGGCGGGGGTCGTCACTTTTGGAGAAAAATTCTGTATCAGTGGAAAAAGACCTAGTAGATATATATGATGGATATATTTATTAAAGTCTAACATTATCATGCAAAATACCTAGCACATAAAATCAACCTGGATGATCCATTCTTAAGAAAATTGTGAGAGACAAAATTATAATATGACAGTAAAATATCACAACTTTATTAAAAACATTATGTTATACCAGAAAATTAAGAACATTAGAATCCTTATTAAGTTAAAAACAGTTGATGTTTGGCAATATGGAAAGCTAACTCATTATTCTTAAAGAGCACCACAGATTTCACACTTATTAGACTAGCACAATTTGGGACAATTTGCATAGCTTTATTATATAAGTCCTCCATAATATTGTCATAGAGGCTACATATGATAATGGCATGGATCTCATTCCAAACTACATTTTCACATTTTGGGCGGAAGCGCACTTGCAAACTACACCATCAGTGTTCCTCTTCTCATGGAACCTAAAAAAAGGAAAACCAACCAATAACTGACCAGTTTAAGGTTGCATGGATAATTAACAGAGACTGCAGTAGATTAGTTGTAATGAAAAGGCATGCTTGAAAGATTATTTAAGAGAAATTTATTGAAAAGACTGATCAACAGGAGATTCTATAGCACAAAAAACGTATGCAAAGATTGTCCTCATACATTTCCAGACATATCATATAATAGGCCTACTTCGATTCACACACACGTTATAAACAGTTATTCCTGAAAATGCTTTATCAGCCATGTGCACTAAATTGCAATTTCTGATGACGAACACATGTAGATGTAGAAGCAAACTTTACACTGGAGTCCACCTTTAATAACTACAAAAAAAAGTTAAACAATATGCAATTAGGCACCGATTTTAAGTTTGTTGTGAGTGATTTTATTCATTAATTAGTCTGGTCGATCTTAACAGACACTGGTATCGCAATGGGCACCTAAGTGACTGGTCACTAATTTTAATTGGGTTGAAAAACATAATAAAATTTTATTTTTATTGGGCTGAAAAACATAATAAAATTTCTATGAGTAAATTGATGTTGAATCTGAAGCAGTCACCTGGTTTATGGAAATATCCACCCAGTGCCTTGAGCATTTGTATGAGAAACCAGATTTTCACCAAACTGCCAGAACACAAAAAAATGATTTTGGACTTTCGTCAAGGCTTGATAAATATGTACACTGAGCAAAAAAAGAAACGTCCTCCTAATTCAACAGGATTACAAAGGTCCAAATTATGCTTTTTAATTTTTGAAAACTTAATGAATGTATAGAGGAATATCATTGCAACAACATGAATGACTTTCATTAATATGGACTTCACAGTAATTTCACAGTAACAGTGAAAGTCAACAAGGGGTGCATTTGAAAAATCACAACATGTCAGTGCTGAGTGTGGCCACCCTTTGCATGCACTACAGCTTGACAGTGGCTGCATGTCGACTTCACCAGCTGCTTCAGAACTTCCATGGAGCATGTTGGTTCGTTATTTCACCAATGCATCGGTCATTTCTTTGGACACTTCCAGGAGGGGGGATCTCTATGCCTTGCATCTCTGTTAAGGGCATCCAAGACATGTGCGGGGTTTATGTTTGGACTTATGGCTGGCAATGGCATAATATCCACCCCATAGGTCTGAAAGAAGCCCTGAGTGAGCTAGTGTTGCAGACTGGACCAAACCGCCCTCCTCCAGTCCAGAACCAGGGGTAAGTTGGACCAGTCCCCAGGGGGATAATGGTTAGGTATAGGCCTACTGTTACCTATTGGTTTCAGATTCACACACAATTTTCACCAAACGTCATCAGAAAAGGTGTGAGAAATGAAAAACTTTCTTTTTTCTTCTTATTTTTTTGCATTTTTACCACTTTTTATTTACCCCGTCTGTACCGGTACAGACAACCTATGGACCGGTTTTTTTGGAACTTGGGGTGGTCCAGTACTGAAGGGGTAGTGGTACTGGTCCTAAACAATCCGGTTTGCAATTAAGAGTGAGCCCTGCAACTTGCTCATTGGTCATGCAACTTGCAGCACACCTATGGCTCATTCTTGATGCTCAGATGGCAGTCTCAGCATGGTGTTTCTTCAATAAATGGGAATATTCTGATCATTTAAGCTTTTTTTCTTCCTTCAAAGCATTAAAAGAGACAGGCCTCCAGCTTTCAGATTTTTCAAACAATTTGTTTGGTCTCCATAGACCAAATTAGTGCTTGAGACATTTTGACCACTGCTCATGTTCCACTTGAATGATTTTATGCAAACAAAATTTTTATTGACTCTCTGGACAAATATACAAATTCTGATGTTAGTTTTACAGGGGTAATCCTTATATTCCAGAAGTTAACAGTATGTTGAAAAAAGGATGTTTCTTTTTTGGCTGTGTGTATATATTGTTTTATTGACATTTTCAATATCAATTAGATACATTTGTCAGTAGAAAACAATGAAATCGAAAAATTACTCTACATCTACACACAATACAAGAAAATCTAATACAATTTTAAGTACATCAGTTTACAGTTATACTAGATAGATGTCTGTGAGAAAGTAATAATAATCAGTAAGTTCTTGCCCAGAGTGCAATTTTCCTCAATTTTAAAAGGAGGACCAGTCCAAGACATGAAAGGGTTCTTTCTTAAGGACCTACACTGTGACCCAAATTTTCATGTTAGGTTTAAACTTGGTTTAACCCAGGGTTTTAACCAGTTAAACCCAGTTTCGATAAACCAAGTTTAACTTGAGTTTAGACCCAGTTTAAAAACCAAATTTTCATGTCTGACAAACCTTGGCTAGACCAGGTTTATGGAGACTGAGTTTAAACTCAGTTTGCACCCAGTTCTATGAAACAAGAAGCAAAATTTAAAAAGATAAGTAAGGAAAAAAAAGAAAAGTAGTAAACATAGAGGAAGAAACAATCAGCAATGAAAATAAGAATGCTAGAAAAGTTAGACCAAATTCTTTTATTTCAAAGAAAATTTTTACGTCGCCTCTTAAAGGTTAATAAGAGTACCGCTAACTGCATGGCTCTAGCGGAAACGGGTTACTTAGATTTAACCTATATTATAGAAAATAGAATGTTATGCTTTTGGCTAAAAATTTGCCAGGGCCGCCAGTCAAAATTAGTTTACACTATGTATGCACTACAGAGAAAATTATTTGAATTGAATGATTATGACCAAAACAAACCAAATAAACTATAAAAGGTATCTTAGACAAGTGTGGTATGTCTAATATTTGGGTATCACAAAAAAATATTAATTCCGATTGGTTCAAAGCTAGTATTGATGTTAAATTAAGAGACATAGCTAGGCAGAATCTTATTGCTGAAATTAATAGAAACACACTTTGTACAAATTATAGAATCTTTAAATCAGATATTACTTTTGAGAGCTATCTCATAAACTTGGAGCCTGTTAATAGGTACAACTTGGCTAAATTTAGATGTGGAAATCACAGATTGCCGGTATCTGATAGGAGATATGATCCACAGCAGGCATATAGACCATGTACTAAATGTAACAATGGCGATTTAGGAGATGAATTCCATTATGTTCTAGTTTGTCCTTTCTTGTCAAATATTCGTACTATGTACATTAAACCATATTTTTATACCAGACCTAACACCTTGATGTTTAACCAGCTTTTTTCATTGCAAAGTAAAACTCAACTAGTCAAATTAGCTTTATTTGTAAAGATTATTATGGACATGTTCTAACTGTTCTTTTTCTTAAGGTAGCAATAATTTTATTGTTATTGTAGTTCATATTACTCAGGAAGTTTATTAGTGTAGTTATATTATTACTTATGTTCCGATATATGCCGAATCTGTTTTCTGTTTTTCCATGTTCCGCACTTGCCAAATTAGTGTTTTATACAATTTATGTAACTCGCATACCCCTGTGAGGGGTCTTTGAGTGAAATAAATCATTTGTCATTTGTCATAGAAGGACAAAAAAAAAATTGAAAGGAAATTAAAGTGAAATCAGGAAGTATGGTCAGAAGAAATGCACATGAAGTTAGTTTAGACTAATTTCAAAGAAGAAAGATGAGACGAGAAACTAAGAAGAAAGAAGAGGGAAAAGCATTCGGAAATTAAGGAGAAGGTAAGAGCGTAATTGAAAAGAAGAGGAAGAAGAAAAACTAACAAAATATAAGAAAGATAACTCAATAAGAAGATCCAGAAGAACAGGAAATAACAAGAAAGGAGACAAAGAAAAAAAAAGATGAAGGAAAACATATAATAACATAACATAACATAACATAATATTTATTGGTCACCATATAAAGATAAGGTGAAATTCTTCAGCTCTTGACACAAAGATGAAAATGATGAGGTAGCATATAAACAAAGTTAACTATTATTACATATTCTAATTGATGATGGGATGAAAGTGTTCTTAAATCGTACAGTTCGTGCAAAACAGGCTCTCAGCCGACGCCCACTAGGCAGCATGTTGTATTCATTGTTCATTGGGTGTCTGGGATCGGACCTAATTGCATTAGTCAGGTGTTCCATACACTGTTTGTAAATAGCATCATTGTCATTAAGTGAACTGCTCGGTACTCCCAGTACACGTCCGCACACCCTACGTGGTTTGTCAAGATCATGCTTCAGACGTTTTGTGAGCATGCCGTAGAACCCTACCCCTCTTAATACAGCCATAATTAATGAAAAAAGCCGAAAGGAGAAGAAATATAAGAAATATGAGAAAGAAAAAGGAATAAAGAGGACAAAAGAAAGAAAAGAAGGAGGAAAGGGATGAAATAGGCCATGAAAGAAGGATATAACCGAAAGTGAAGAAAACAGAAGAGGTAGAAAATAAGGACGAGTGCAAATGAAGAAGCAAAAAGATGCAGGAGGTAAAAAAAATAAGACAAAATGAAATAACAAAGGAAACCAGATTAAAAAGAAACGACGAAAGAAACAGAAGACATATAGGGGAACATGAGTGGAGAGGGAAGAAAAAAATTTTAAAAATAAAAAAAAGAAGATACAAAAGTTAGACTAGGTAATTAGTAATAGAATAAATGATTATGTAAATGCCAAAGCATGAGGATGGCATCACTTGGACCCAAAAGATACATTTTCTAGACAATAAAATGTAATGAGCTACAAATACTTGTATTACTATTCTCTTAAAAAAAGTTGCGAGAGAAACATGAATAGAAAAAAAATTATAAAAAGTGTTTCTTGGGAAAAATATTGGGAAATAAAGAAGAATTTGATCAAAATGTCCACATGGGGGAGTTATGGAAAAAAGAACATTTTATTGGGAAATTTTTGGAAAAAAATGTTTGGGGTGGGAAACTTAAAAAAAAAATTTAGAAATTGGAAAAAAATAGTTCAGAGCACAACTGATATCCTTAACTAGATCAGTGAAATGGAAATCTGACTTTACAGAAGCAAAATCCACACTGAAGGCTTCAAAAACCAGGAGTTAAACCACCCCTGAGCAGGTTTCTGCTAAAACCACAGAAAAACCTGGTCGATTTTTAAAACCAGACATGAAAATTTCTAGAAAAGAAAAACTTAAGTTTTAATATCTTAAAATAGGTTTAAACCTAGTTCATCCACAAACCAAGTTTAAACTAGAGATGAAAATTACGGCAACAAGGTTTGGTGGCTAAGTAGAATTCATGAAAAGAGACAACATGAATGATACTACAAGTTTGCCATTTCAACCAAAGTTTAAAATCTGCCGAATTTTGTATAAAATTACCTCAATCTGTACAACAGTTGGATTTTGTCTCAGTATAACTTGATAGGAGGGGCAGATTACAGCATAGCAGTACTGTACTGTTGCAAGCCTTGAATGTACTGACTTTGATGTTTTGTTTGACAGCAATGCTACTGTTCACCCTTTACACATCATATTGCAGATGTATTTCTCAAGGTTGCAAACTTATAAAATATGCAGATGATACAGCACTTGTTGGTTGCCTTGTTAATAATGATTCATTGTACAGACATGAGGTTGAAGTCTTTTCCCAATGGCTTGAAAGTAGTTATTTGAAGCTTAATGTCTCAAAAACTAAACAAATGGTTGTAGATTTCAGAAAATCAACAGCAATTGATAATACTCTATTGATTAATGATGCAATTGTTGAAAATGTTGGAGTATACTAATATCTTGGCACACAGATTGATGACAAGCTTCGTTTTTCCGAAAATGTTGACAGCGTATACAAAAAGGTCATCAAAAGGGTATACTTTGTGAGACAATTGTACAAGCTTAGCATCTGCACTAAAGTTATAGAAATGTTTTATAATGCCATCATACAATCTGTCATCTCTTTTTCGATCACATACTGGTATGGGAACTCAAACAAGGAATCCAAACATAAAATCAGAAAGGTTATAAATATGTGTAGAAAGTTAGGAATTGACAATGCTTCAATTGAAGATACATATTAAAATACTGTGATATTAGATGTAAGACAATCATAAAAGACAATAAGCACCCATTGCATACCAGCTATAAATTATTACCATCTGGACGAAGATTTGTATCTGCTAAATTTAGAACTTTGAGGTATTCACACTCATTTGTACCATCTAGTATCCGGCTGTCTAAATAAATTATAATTTGTATGTCTGTGATTGAATGTATGTGTTTAAGATGTATGTATGACTGCGTGAATCCTCTCTGTGTGATTGATTGTTCCTTTCCTGTCTATAAGTACACATGCAAAGTTTCACAATATTTGTGATTAATAAAGTATTTGTTACTATAATTATTATTATCATTATTATTACTGTTTTTTTTTTTTTTCCCCCTGGTGGTTGAAGATGGCGGACGCATTCAAGAGCAGCTCCGTGTATTTGCTGCTTATTTGAAGAATTACAGCTGAGTAACCCTTTCTATCTTTATTAATTGTTATCCAATTCGTTGTATTAACCTAATAGTAAGTTATTGTGGACGCTAGATGATTCTACTATCTCGTTTTTGAGTTATTTTGAGTCATAATCTATTGGTGCAGCAGTATCTGTATTGTTTATATTGCAAAACCCCGATTTCCGCTCACCAGCGTAGCTATTTCCCTCCTTGTTTGTGATATTTAATTACTCCCAACTCATTTACTCTTCAAACTACAGCCATACAAACTATATTCTTCTTATTCTCTGATTTTTATTTTGTTATTTTAAAGGTACTGGTATTGTGTTTTGGACAGAACATTGTTTCTTTGTGCATATTAATAAGGTCAAGGAATTAATACTGATTGACCTAGATTTTTGCCGTGACCTAGTTTTGCCGTGACCTAGTTTTTGCCGTGACCTAGTTTTGCCGTGACCTAGTTTTGCAGTGATCTGCTCTTGGTCGTGAAATCTAAATAAATTAAAATTTAATTCTTGTTTTAAATAAATTCTTGCTCTTGTAGTTCATTGAGCTGCTTTTTCATCAGGTGGCTGATAAATAAATAAATTAGATTAATTGATAGTTATACATAGGCCTACTTGCTGTGTAACTTCCAACTGACTTAATTCAGAATTCTCAATTAACTGTATACACAATTAACTAGCTAAATCTTGAGGAAAATACTGCTCTTTTATTTTCCTATGTTTCAGAAGCTGCGATCTCAATGATGGCTCTTGACACCACTTACTACATTGTTGATGAGACACCAGCAAGACCGCGACGTAAAGGACTACTTAGACGACTCCACATGACATTTGACTCTGTTCTCACTCCGACACCAAAGCTGAATGTCACATCTGTCCCAGACACTCAGCAAGTCAACCGCTCCGCAAGTAGGGTCTCTGTCGACCTTGGCTCTACTTCTATATCCAGTGATGAGAGTAGTCTTGTGCCGTCACAAGTATCGCCAACACAAACACAAACGCTCCAAGGTCCTGTTATCGAATCCCATGCTACAAAAACTGTTTTGACCTCAAGAGACTCTCAGCCGCTACAGTCTGAACTGTCTGTTCACAGACCACTTTTGCTGTTTAGAGGTCCGAAGAACCCTCTTTCAGCCTTCTACCATCATCCGTTGAGATGGAAAAATCGGACATACATCTCTGCTGAATTGGCCTATCAGCATGAGATGTTCCAACATCATCGACTATCTCGTACTGCTCACAATGAGCTTCTCCGATGTCGAAGTTCGCATGACGCAAAACGAATTGCGAACAAGTGGGTCCCACAACCTAACAGCTCTTGGAAAGAGATTCGCTTCCTTGTAATGGAAGAAATCTGCATCGCCAAGTTCCAGCAATGCCGTGCTTTCAAGTCATCACTTCGCAACAGTGGAACTTCGCTCCTAGTCCACAATACAGAGACAGACCCCGTATGGGGATGTGGCTCCGACTTCAAGGGGAACAACATGATGGGCCGCATCCTTATGAAAGTTCGGCAACGTGATTGTGACTACAACATTGATTTCCCTCCACTGCCAACCCAGAAAGAACACCCTATCCCATTGAGACATCCAACTGCCGCCCCTCGTCCGCAAGCCGTAGCACCGAAGGTCCTAGTTCTAGGGAACTCTAATTCCAGAGGCATTTCGAAAAGCCTGATTGACCGAGGCATTGACAGTTCAGCCTTTGTGTATCCCGGTCAAACCACCAAGCAAATTGAGCACAGAGTGAAAGCTGTTTCTCAAGCATGCCAAGACTCAAAACCAGAAACTGTACTGCTACACACAGGTGATATTGAGGTCCGCGATCACACCACCTCCGTTGGTGCTATTGTGACAGATATCAGACAGCTGATATCAGAAGTGAAGAAAGCCTTCCCTGGTGCGCAATTACTACTGAGCAGTCTTCCACACGTAAAACAGAACTATCGTCTCAACAATCGCATACTGGAAATTAACTCTGCTCTCTGCCGCCTCTGCGATACGGACAAAATCAAGTACATCTGCAACAAGGCCGCAAAACTTACCAAGGACAATATTCACATGACTGCACAGTCAAGGGACTTTGTTGGTCGTACAGCTGCTCACATTGTGAAGCAGTGTGTTTAGTGTTCTGCCTGCCACCCATTTGTCTTTGAGATTTTCAACTGTAAAAAGCAATGCTAATTGTCATGATGATGTTACTGTAACTGATATTAACACAGCTAATGATGTAAGCATAACTGAAAATGTAAATATAAATGAAGATGTTAAAATTTGTGATGACTTAAATCTTAAAAGACCTGAGTCTAATCTAAATTCTGAGAAGGCTATTAGGAATATTGATCCTGACAATACTGTCTCAAATAATTTGTTAAATGGTATTGATCTCATTGAAGACATAGATGTTGACTCACATATTTCAAATTCCAATCAAATTCATTCTCAAAGTTCGCAAAAATGTGATAACAATACTCCTGCTGACTTTAGAATTATGGTATGGAATATTAATGGTTTAGGTGATAAACTAAGTGACCCTGAATTTGTTCATTATATCAGTAAATATGAGATTGTCGTATTTCTTGAAACTATGAAACTGGACACTTTCAAACCTGTTGTTAAAAATTTTGAATTCAGGCATTTTCAAAGAAAGTTTCAGCATCCACGAGCTAGAAAACCAGCAGGAGGTATAGGAATACTGATTCAAAGTAGCTTTTTAAATAATGGTACTATATCAGTAGCTAAAAATTCTGACTTTTCATTGTGGATTAAGGTCGTGCAAATTAATGCCCCTCCTATTTATATAGGTTGCGTCTACATTCCCCCATTAGATTCCACATCTACATTGTCAAGCTTTCAAGATAATAATGCATTTCATTTACTACAGGATGACATAACTCATTTCGGTTCCCTAGGTAATGTGATTATATGTGGTGACTTAAATGCTAGGACAGGCAATAATACAGATTTTATATCTATCGCTGGAAACGACAATCATAGTCTGTTAAATGTTCCTGTTAGTGATGCAATATGTGAATTTCCCAATTATGAACGCAACTCGGAAGATCCTAAGGTGAACAAATATGGTAGGGAGTTACTGGATCTATGTAAATCTACTGATATGAGGATAATGAATGGCTATTTTAATAATACAACTGCAATGTGCACATGTTACACAGCAAATGGTAAAAGTTTGATTGACTATCTTATATGTGACTCGTACTGTTTCAAAAAATTGTCTGATTTTAAAATTGATCCCTTAAACTCAGATTCCGACCACCGACCACCGACCATTGATTTTTTCCCTCCAACTTGTATTGAGCAGACAATCTGCCCCTAAAATGAGAAAGCAGTGTAAATCCAAAGAAAAGTTCTTTAGATATGTCTTTGATATTGACAACGTATCGGGTCTTAGAACCTCTCTTACAAGTGATGTATGCGAAGCAATATATGATGAATTTATGAATAATATTGTGTCTGATAAAGGGGTAGATAGTGCCATAAATAACATGTACTCTCTGTTAGACACAGCTATCTCACAAAATTTCAAAAAGAAATATCAAAAGTCTCTAGGAGACACATTCCCCAAAAATGAATGGTTTGATAATGAATGCAAAACAACGAAACATAGCTTGAATAACTTCTCCAAAAACAATGATCTTAGTCTGAAGCATAATCTTGACTGTTATTCTAAATTAAAGAAAGAGTATAGAGCTTTAACACAAAAGAAAAAGAGACAGTATCAAAATAGTATCAGGGAGAACCTCTGTGATATGCAGAGTAATAACCCAATAGAATATTGGAAATACTGGAATAAACTTAAGGCAAATTCATCGGGCTCTGTAACTGGTATAATTTCACTTGAATCATTTGAGACATATTTCAAAAGTATTCAGTGTCCACCCGACAATGCTAATCTTAAATTTGATCTTCATTTCCTACAAGAAATTGAGAAATACGTGCAAAATTATAATAACTTTACTTCTAATGACCCAGTTATGACTGATGCGCCCATCACTACTCACGAAGTAGAGACTGAATTAAAGAATCTGAAGTTGGGTAAAGCTCCAGGAATTGATGGTATCAGTAACGAATTTTATAAATATGCATCTGAATGCATGATTCAGCCTCTAACTATCCTCTTCAATTATATATGGGAGAAAGGTGTTTATCCCGAAAAGTGGTCTGAAGGTGTTATTCAACCTCTTCATAAAAAGGGCAGCCGCAGTGAGCCAGACAACTACCGTAAATTGACTCTAATGGCCTGTATGGGGAAAATATTTGAATCCATTGTAAATAAAAGATTAATATTCCAAACGGAGGCCACCGATTCCAATGATGCAAATCAATTTGGCTTCTGTAGGGGATGCAGAACTAGTGATAATGTATTTATTCTAGATACACTGATTTCATATCAAAAGTCCAAGAAGAAACAACTTTATATCACTTTTGTAGACTTTTCAAAAGCTTTTGATTTCATCAACCGAACATTTTTGTACTACAAACTGATAAAGCAAGGTTACAAGGGCAAACTCTTAGAAATCATCAAAAGTCTGTTCTCAAAATCAAGTGCTAAAGTCAGATGGGAAGGTCAACTAGGCTCAAAAATAGAGAGCACATATGGGGTCCTTCAAGGGGGTATTATCAGTCCAAAGTTGTTCAATTTATATCTTTCAGATATGGGAGAATATTTTGATCAAAATCAAGGCTTGACAGTAAACGATACAACTTACACCCATCTGTTATATGCAGATGATCTGGTACTGTTATCTGAAAGTGCTACAGGAATGCAAGTGCTTTTAGACAATCTAGCAATGTACTGTAAAAAATGGCATTTACTTATCAACTCTCAAAAAAGTAAAGTGATGATAGTTAACTCGAACATTAGACAGAGACAAGGTAATACGCAACATGATTACATGGTTGAAAATGAACAACTTGAAGTTGTAGAATCATACAAATACCTAGGTCACATAATTAGTAATTCCCGGAATACACATGATATAATGTATGATCACCTTGCAACTCAAGCTCAGAAAGCAATGCATGCCCTTAAAGAGCGGATAAGATCTACGGTTGGGTATCTTTCACCCAATCTTAGTCTTAAAATGTTCGACACACACATTTTGCCAATATTAGAATATAATAGTGAGCTTTGGTTCCCAATAAAACAAAATGACACTTTGGAAAGAATACAACTGAAATTTCTTAAGAGCCTTCTTGGGGTGAGAAGTCAGACTTCTACTCCGGCAATTTTAGCAGATACTGGGAGATTCCCATTAATCTATAGACAACAAGCCTCAGCAATAAAGTACTGGGACAGGTTGAAGTCTGGTAACTGTCCAATATTATTACGAAAATGTTATGAAATACAAATTGTATTACAACATAAAAATAAGCCTTGTTGGCTGTCTAGAATACACCAGGTTCTCAACAATGTTGAAATAACCAACTTTGATTTAAATTCAAGCCAAATTACAATGCTTATATTTAAAAAAGCTGGTCACAATATGATGACGGAGATAAATGACAGTAATAAAAACCCCAAACTCAGAACATACAAACTATTCAAGACAGAATTACGCCTTGAACCATATTTGAATTTGAATTTTCCAAAGTATATTTACCGCAGTATAGCCAGGTTTAGATTGAGTTCCCACAACTTAAAGATAGAGCTGGGGAGACACAAGCGCCCATACATCCCCGCTGAGGAAAGATTTTGTAAAAGATGCACATCAGGACTAGTAGAAGATGAATATCACTGTCTGATGACTTGTACTTTTTGGAAAGATAATAGATCTCAATTATTTGATATGGCGGATAAATTAATTGAGAACTTTTCAGTACTTAGTCCAAGAACCCAATTTCATGAAATAGTAACTAATAAATCATCTGACATGATCTTTGCTTTAGGTAAATTTTTAAATGTCATTCTTAAAATGGATAACAATACATAAAATTAAAAAGCCGGTGATAATTATTATATGTACCTAAGACAAGGGTGGCTAATGGCACTAACACATTGTTTTGCATGTGGTTGGCCAATTTGTAAATATACCATACACTGCTCAGAACTGTTATTGTTATTGTATACAAATATGTTGTAAATAGCATTTCATTTAATTACTCCTTGCATATATATTACTCTAATATTTCACTTATTGCTATGTGTCAATTGTTTGTGAAACACTAAGCTCTGCTGTTCATCTTTGAACCAGAGAAGTTTTATCACCAAGTTGAAATGATTTATTTTTTCAATGATTGTGTAAATATTTAGTTAATCATATATGTTGTAAATAGTTAGTCTGAATTACTATCCACTCTAGCTGTATTTTCTGGCTTATTGGTGCTATGTACCATGGTTCTGAACCGCATATGTGCTGTACTTATTTCCTATCCTATTACTGTGATCTATTGACATAGTTTGTATATATATTTGTTGAACTGTAAATTGTGATATATACAGAATAATTCCATTATCAGTATTTATAGAGTTAGAATGATGAGCGTGTAGCAGTAGTTCCTTTAGTACTAGAGATTTTATTTATTTTTGTCTGTTTTATTGATTATGTTTTTATTTCGATGTAACTGACTTTTTGGTCAAATGTGACCCCTTATAGTCAATAAAAACCTATATATATATATTATTATCATTATCATTATTATTATCATTATCATTAAAATACATTTTAAATACAAAATAAAATACAAATCATTTAATAAACAGCCTGAAACACTTGGCAGCCAAACCTAAGTTCCTCATTATAAAATTCTAACAAGCTGTAGAAGCTGATACATTCCTTTTGAAATAATTTAAATAATTGCAAAAACAATGAAAAGGCTTTAGTTTGTGAGTAATCCAAGGAAATAATCACAAAAACTAGCAGCATCCCCAAGTCCGTTGATACCCTTCTGTTGCAGGAAGGACTTTTTCATGAGCTTGATACGACATAAAATGTCAATGGCCCACCTCTTTCCCTCTTCATGAAAATTTTCCGCAATCGAATTGTTGATCCAACGGTCTGTTGAGTCTGGTTTTGCTAGTTTTTGCATCTCTCCCTTTGTAATCCTATCTTCAATCTCATAAAACAAGGCATTTTTAACCATGTAAGATGTAATGGGACAACCTTTTTCTTGTCTCAGCAGAGATTTCACCATGACAACTCCCAGTCGCGCTTCCACTGGCAGACAATCCATAATGTCACGCTCACTTTTGGCAAAGGTAATGCTGAACCCTGTACGATTCAATTTGCCTCTTTTCAGAAAGTTTCTCTGTGGGTGCCAAATTGGGTCTCGAAGTATCTTTCCTTGACGTTGAGTGACCAGCTTTAGCAGATCACCATTCTGCAGGGACTCCGGAAATTCTATTACAGGAACAACATCAAAGGAAATCAGCATGCCCTTCGACTTGCCATTTCCTTCATAGATCATCAGCCATGGATATTTCCAATCCACCACCCTCAAGGGAACTTTAGTGTAATCCATCACCCTTTGGATCTTCAGCATGCTTTTCTTTATGATATCATAAAGCTCAGCCACGCTCATGAAAACTTCTTCACCGCTGGAGTTATCAAACGACAGATGCCTCCCTCTTCTCATTTCCTTTATTCTTTCTGAAAGACGCGTGAAGAGGATCTGAACATCAAACTCATCCATTTGTCCTACTTTTGTTTGTTCACGAACACTCCCGACGATTTCAATGGATGCCTCAAGGATCTCGTTTGACTTGACCACTTCCTTCATCGTTTCTCTGAAGAAGTCTTTCACGATCCGAATACTCATTTCACGGTCATGCAGTGTATAGTCAATATCAGTGAGTGCGATTTTCTCAGCTTGTCTTTCTGGCACCCAGAAAAGGTATGTCTGTTGTTGAAGTTCCTCATCAGTGTTACCAAATGAGTCACACTCGCCAGGAGTAGCTCCATTTTTCAGAAAGAATTCTCTTGCTACTTCATTCTTGCACGCGCAGGAAAGCAAGTAGGGAGAGGTCCCATGCACATCTTTACAATTCATAAGAGAATGCAAGAAGTCAGGACATGCTATTGCAACGGCTTCAAACACTTCTTTTTCGTGACAGATGAGAGCAAGCAGATGAATGGAATTGCGTCCCATCCAGTTGGATGAGACTTCTTCTTCAAGCTTTTCTAGAGTTGCCTTCATGTCTTTCTCCCATGAAGAAGAAGGAACTTGTTGATGTTGATTAGCCAAATTAACCAGCGTAATGAATGCCCTGTTCTCACACTGTATGCCATGATCATCCAGTGTTTTTTGCAGAGACAAAATAAGATCAAGCGTTTTCTTTTCTATTGTGACTTGGTCTATGACCCCCTGAATGCTCCACTTCACTGCTGCAATTTCAAGCTTTTTGAAGTTTTCGGCCTCAATGACTGTTTCCACAAATTTCTTGATGTTAACGTTGAATCTGCCTTGTTGAGTTGTCATAACATCAGGACTTTGCACTAGATTAATCAGAAAGCTACCCATGCCTGAGTTTTCCATGTATGAGAAGACTGTCATTTGAAGTTCATCTTTCTCTTGGAATGATCCTGGATGGAATCCTTCTTTTTGCACCGGTATATCGCCAATCCAGGGTACAATCAGTCGAGCCAATGTTAGAATGTACCAATGACAATTGCTGAAGGTCCCAGGAAATAAACTGTCAAAAGCTTCTTTCAGAGCTACATTATCGAAATCAACCCGTTGTAGAGTTTTAATGTCATTTAGAAACAACTCCATAATAAAATTTCTGATTAGATGTCCAAATGGTATTCTCTGCATCGTAACTAAAGCTTTTGTCCACCAGTTTAAAATGCCATCTGCTGGAATCTTATTTTTTAACAGGAAGAAAAATGCATCTTTAAGGGTTATCACAATCTCCACAAAGCGTTGGAGCAGAGGAAAGAGCATCTTCACTTTGAACTTGCCCGACAACGATGCCCAAATCCAGTTAGTGTTATAAGTGTCTAAAACGGAGGACATAGCCATGTCAAGGACTTTCCTGTGAACAAAGTTTCTCTCACCCTGCAGCGGGTCATTACAGAAGAAGTTCACAATTGTTGCCATTGGAGAATCGCTAGATAAACAAAGGAACTCAGGTTTGCAGAGCAGCTGGCACACCTTCAGAAGGTTGTCACGCTGAGATGGGGAAGCTCCCTTGGCACGTGGTACGTAATATGCCACAATATTGAAAGGTGTCTTGTCTGGCCATATGGTTAACTTTAATTTGTGTTCTTTACAATCCAGATATTCTTTAACTGCATCCTTGGTATCGCGAACCCAGTCATCATCCCATTGCTCTGGTTTTTTAGCTCTGGACAGAACTCCACGAAGCAGCTGTTCCCTGAAGTGGAAAATCACAAAATTAATTTCGTCAATTTCTCTACTACACTATTTATTATATTTGCTCTAATTATATATTACAAGTGAGCCAAAAATTTGATAATTTTGTCTTCATTTATTTTAACAAACATACCAATGAAGTTTTACTATCCTTCCAGAAAGTGCGTAGAATTTGAAAAATCTTGCATAATTGGTATGTGACCTCACACTGCTGGGGAATCGTGATTGGCTGTGGTGCGAAGGGTGATGCAGTGTTGGTATATGATGTAGTTTAGAGAATAGCCATATATGGTGTGTGACATAGTATGAAAGTCTTATCAAGCATAACAAATGAAACACTGTAAGATGTAGCCAGCAGGGGCACATCTAGAAATGGTCACAGAGTCGATCCTCCCTGCCTTCCCCAGAAGAGTGAATCCATCCAACAAATCATTTGCAATAACAACTGTGTATCCCCTACTTGAGACACCCTAGCTGTGCCACTGACAGCTAACAGAAAGCAACATTCAAATTAGACAGTTTATGAGCAGCAGTTGTTTATTGACACTTCAACAGAGGTGTGTATTGACTTACACAGCTTGTAATTTTCTTACTCTATTTGTACACACATGCCAGTGTACTACCTCACACTGTCCTCACAGATTTGATATGACATCCTATGCAGAGTGAGCCATGTTTGGCTGAACAACCAATGACTTCATGTGGAACACCTGGTTTCCAATGCTAATCTGTGGGAACTACTATATGATGTCACACTGTCACATTACAAGAAAAAAAATCAGTTTCTACGTACGTTCTGGAAGGATAGTAACAATAACAGTATACTTTATTTAGTATACACGGAAACTTACATATATGTGACGCAAGCAGGCTCATCATGATAAAACCATTACAAGTGCATAATACTAAATAGTTAGATATTATACAAATACAGCATGATATGGGTGCAATATGAAAATTAATCTGCACAAGGAAATTCTCTTTTTTTTATGGTGGTGTCATTTTACTGATTTTGGCCAATCAGCATCGCTCTGGCATAGTGTTCATGTAATAATACTAAATATTTGCATCAATTAACTTTATGTACATGCTTTGATGACCTATAGTTGTAGTATTTAATATTTGATGGCACAGAGATGTTCCCATGTTTGCTCATTCTCTGTTCAGGTATTAATACACTGTAGCCTAATCTTTTGCATAAAACTATTTGGAAATGTAGAAAATGCTATGAAATTAAAATTATTTAAATTGAAAATAATGTGGAATTCATTCAGATTTCAGCTTTTTATATTATCCTAGCTAGAATTCATGTCCTTCCTTAGCAGACTATTATGCAATAATTTTTCCTATTGGAGAATCATGGTTGCTTTGTGAAAAGCAAAAACAAATTTTCATTGGCTATTCCATACTGATGGAATTCAGTATATATTTCTTATTGATACACACAGATAAAGACCTCAATTGACTAAAAGTTTGTTCACTGCTTGTTCCAGTTTTGTTGGACAGGCTCCATTTGTGTAGCTCTGATCACTGAATCAAGAAATAAATAAATCCATCAATAGAGGTATAAAACTATAAAATAAATCCATCAATAGAGGTATAAAACTATAAAGGCTTACAGTCCTTTTCACATAGTCTATAAGCTGGGGAATCTGACCCTGTTTGCATGACATCACAGCTTGTAGTTAATCTACATATATTGCAATGCTAGAAATCAGAGTCATCTCTGATATCACAGTTCAACAGCAAAGAACAGAACCTGAGAATCCATGTAAATTTGACGTGGACTGTAACAAATAATAATACTATTGCATAGAATGTCTTTCCTTTTGACAGGATTGCGCAATCCTTCTTCTCTATATAGCTGAATTCCCAAACTGAACAGAGAACACCAAGAGAAGTCATCCAATCTGATAAGGCTGTCTTGTTTTCATGCATTACTCGTGATGCCTTCACTAAACATTTTTGCGCTGACATTTTTTGGGTACTACCCAGTAAACACATAATATTTTTCTAATATTTTATCTTTTGTCAAATGAGTACTGAGATGACATTATTACCAAATATTATGTTTTAATGTTGTGCTGAGGTTCTTGTGATATTTGGATAATATTGTTTGAACCTTATGTGATTATTATTAAAAAATGTTATTTTTTAATATTTTTCTAACATTTTAATAATATTTAAAATTATTATCAATTTAAAACATTTTAATGAGAATTGGAGGATATATTATATTGATGTGAAATTCAGATGTCATAATAATGTGTTTGATAAATGTTACTTTTTGATGCAATAATGATATGATCTGAAGAACAAAAAAAATATTTGCGGCTCATGATAACTAAATGTTGCAATTAAATATGTTGACAACATAATTCTGCAATATCAATATAAGGTAGCAAATATATATTTGCTCTAGTATTTCTTTAACATTACCATCACATCACTTACAATATTGATCATAACGCGAAACTGATATTTGAAAAAGTTAATAGGCCCATAATATTTCCAAGTATTCTTGTGATATCTAATAGTCACATTACAAAATATATTAAATGAATATGAATTAAAATATTGTATAAATGTGATTGAAAAACACATTTTACCAATGTGAGAGCAATATTACGGAAATACTTTGAAAAAGAAATAGACTGAATGTCAATATAATGTTCTAAAAAAATGCGCTGACAGTATAGTTGTGCAACATTGTTATAATGTTGCACTTGTTTATTATCTTCCACATTTATTTAACATTGTCATTATATCACTGAAAACATCAATCCAAATGCATAAAAAATATTTGAAAAATTGTGAAGCTTATAACATTTCTCAATATTCAGCTGACATGAGGTGACAGTATTGAAAGATTTGTTACTCTCATAAAAAAATCTGATATTATAAAAATATATTTCAAAAACGTATATATAAAATGTTATAACAATATAATGGCAATACTATATAAAATAAATAAAGTCAATAGTATACTGATGCTGTAATGACATACGCTGACTGTATAATTTAACAATATCATTTTAAGGTATCAAATGAATGTTAAGTCTGATGTTTTAGTGACATTGTCATTGCATTATTTAAAACATGCAAGCAAAGACTCAAAGAATATTTTGAAAGACATGAGGCACATCATATTCTAACATATATATATGTAACAATGATCCCTGTAAAAACCGATTTTGTCCAATCATTCTTCAACTGTTCACTTTGATCTATAGGAATTTCTAATTTCATATTAACATTTGGGTGTGGTCACCAGTATTACCAAAAAAGATATTTTGACCGTTTTTCAGGTAGGTTCAGGATAATAATAAATGAAATCATAGTAGTCAAACTGAATTTGAAATCCAGCAAAATTTGAAATCATATTACAGCTAAATTACCAGTGCGTATCACACATTTGTCATTTAGCAACAATATCATTATTATCAGTACTAAAATTTAATCATTTTACATATTACATAAGTGGTGGGTATATACTCTATAGGAAACATAAATTATTTAGAATTTGAATGAAAAAAGTTGACTATGACACTTTGTATAATTATGTCCAGAATTTAGGGGAAGAGGTTGTCAAATCACAATGGAAACTGACAATGTAGATAGACAGATAGATAGATAGATAGATAGATAGATCTATATTCCATCGCCTTGAACCTATCAAACTACAATCCCCAGTATATAGACAGAGGGGTGAATACAATCTGACAACAGATGGCCAAAAGTTAATCTAGATACCTCCCCAAACCCCACCAGAGGGCAGGAGCAGTCAGTTGGTCCAGAGCACCCCCCCCCTCCTTCTCATTTCCTTGACCATTGGCTATTAGCTTGCTGGGGGTGCCCAGTTTGATGGATAATATAGTGCAATTCTTTGAAAATCTCTCATCTTGTACCCTGGAATGGGGTGCTCCATGTTGATAAAGTCTACTTAAACAGAAGACACCCTTCAAAATAAAACTTTAGATCCAGAAGAAGTATGAAAGATTTTCACTGACATCATATCGACAATGATGATTGTGACTTTTTTTTTTCGAACCCCATACTCCATACTTAGATATCAAATTGTACCTTTTCACTAATGTTGTACATGCTTGTTCTTACTATTGCAACATAGTATAAAGTAGAGGCTATATTGTGGCCAGACCTCCCCCTCCCCATCAGTGACAGGCACTTACATTTACTGAGGAGGGTGCAGCTCTGTTGTTGTTTTGGTGTGTAGCTGTGCTGCTTCTTATCCGAATTTTTGGGTCATTAAGGTTTTCCTTTCATCAAATATGACTCAATTCCAGTTAAAAGGGTAAATTATACATATGGAAAAAGTAACTCTGACAGAGATAAAAAATTTCCTCTGAATATCTTTTACGAATTCAATTGTGTGGGGAAAACGTTTTCTGTAATATTTTTCACTAATCTGCTTATGATAACATTCTTTTTTAAATATTTTGACCATAGACTAGATATGGGCATATGTATGTTTGGTCCTTGGTTCAGATCCAGGTCAATGGCACATTTCGGGATTAACTAAAATAACCCTAGTGTGAAAGCACAGTTTGGTCACTTGGAGACCAACTTTAATTTCTTGACACTCATGAGTTACTATGTCTGTATTTGAAGAGTTCGGTTGCATTTAAAACCTAAGATTTGTTTTGTATGGTATCAAGAATATTCTTCACTCTTCGCCAATGTTGTCTTTCAGATTTTCATCTTTCAGAGATTAAAAATGTATGCAACTCCTTTTTGTGCAAATATCTAAACCCCTAAATTAGCAGTCAGCTAAACAGTTCACAGTCTTTATTGCATGCCTATCAGGAGGTATGATCATAATTATGTTATAATGAGTTAATGAGTTTTCAGCTAATCTGTAGATCTTTCTAGGTTGCACATTTACAGTCTGTCACTTTTATATAGAAAAAAAAAATGGACTGCTGCACTGTGAAAATGGCACTTCGTGTATCATCATGCTGATGATTTGTCATGATCATACTCAATACTTTTAATGTCAATTTGATTTAAGGATTATCCCACTTGCTGATGGCAGCCACATGCATCTAATTTTCACTTTTAAAGTCAAATGGCCTTCTCTGATCATGACTAACCAAACAGCCTCTAAGTTTCCCATGTTGAAAGTAGAGAAGATGACACTTCATCAGCTGTCATGAGTCACAAAGTGCATTTTTCAAGTGAACTGGTCCTCATTTTTTCTTTATCAAAGTGACAGACTGCAATGTTTTTCCTTGGGTCTGCCAGTCGAAAATCGTTAAAAAATTCTCTAGTGGAGTTAGAATCTGATTTAATATCCAAGTAATAATGAATATTAGATGGAGAATTTAAAAAAGTTGTGCTATAGTATAGTAGCATATTCTTTGCATAATGATATATTACTCAGAAATGCCAGGGATCTGGCATAATTTAGAATCTCATACATGTATCGCTTTTGAGAAATTGAGTGTTCATGTATTATGAATTTGAAATGGTACTAAATTCAGATCTTGAAATCCAGGCAAATGTCGCTCGCCCCCCCCCCCCCCGAAAAAAATTGTGTGCGTCATAGGCCTATGCCATTACCAGGTTGTATGAATGCTTAACCATGCTAACTGCTAACCCTCCCTGCCTGTAACCTGGTTAGAAGACAAGTTATGGTTATCTCAGTTGGTAGCACAGTGGGCTGCAATTTCTGGGTCTTGGTTTCCACTTCTTTTTTTGCTGCACCCGGTCACCTGGACTATGTTGGACAGCAGTTTCGATCATTCTTTGCCTCGTTGCTGTGTCATCTCCATTCTGTTCCAATTAGCCTAACAACCGCATATAAATACTGGACGTAAAACCCCAAGCATCCTTCAATTCAGCCATCCAAACCTCCACCTCTCTAATTATTAAACTTGATTAACACATATTTTGACTGATGGATAAATAATGATAAATATATAGCGAGATGGACAGATGAACTGGCTATGACAGAATGATTAATTGACTGAATGTGATTGATAAAAAATTAATTGGATAGATAGGCAAATTGAATAATTAAGTAAATAATGGATCATATATATATATTTGATTATTTTTTAAATGGTTTGATGGATCTATAATTCTTAGACAGACAGACAGATAGACAGATAGACAGATAGATAGATAGATAGATAGATAGATAGATAGATAGATAGATAGATAGATAGATAGATTGTTTGTTTGATTGTTCGATTGATTGATTGATTGATTGATTTGATTGATTTAATTGATTCAATTGATTGATTGATCAATTGACAGTATTGACTGATTGATTTGATTGATCAACTTCTTTAGAAATACTTGTTGGTCATGTTGGACTTGTGTCAAGTTTTACAGTTTGAACTTTGTGCATTGTGCATATTGTACATCCTGACAAGTCTGAACATGGGCTCCATGGTCTGAATAGAAGGGTCACTTTTAATTTGGTGCATGTTTGGAGAAGGTCAGGTCATGGTCAGGTGCACACGTCCTGAGGAGAGTCCACACAAACAGCTTCATATAAGATACACAGTAAAATATTCTCCTTATAGTGTGCCTGACCTCATTAACCTACTTAACCCTCAATGTAAGATAGCATCCTCCTCCTCTTAATTGTTTACACAATCATGCCCATATGCTATCAGCACTGCTCAGCTAGCATATCATTCAACCCCACCAAACACCCTCCTTAAATGACCTGTTCACTTGGTAGGTCTATTTAATAACATGCTGTAGTGAGCAAAGTCACATTGGAAAAGTCAGCTCTATGTCAGCTTATGTCCTACCAACATATACAGTGGGCTCCTGATACTGAAATCAAATTGATAATTTCAGAGCAATTAAAGCATTTAAGTTCATATTCATTTGATATGGAAGTTATCTATTATTTTTAAAAGGAAACCTCTTGCTAAAACTTTTTAAATAGTGGTTACACCATAATCACTTTTATATTTAAATAACAAACAAGAATCTGAGGATTCAACCCCTGGGTTTAGCAATCATTACATAGTATTTGTGGTAAGATTTTAAAAATTGGGATTTTTATTTCTCAATGACATACTGGTGAAACATTTTCTTTTCATGAACTATTAATAATTATATTTTGACATGCAATCGAATAATTCTAATTTGTGATTCCTGCTCAGACCCACTTCACTGGCATGACACTGGAAGTGATGTCAACCCTTGTGACCTTGTCTTTCTTTGAGTAATTTATCAATGCTTACTTTTTATTTACACTCTACAACAGTAGGTTTGATCTGTAATGGCAGCACTTACAAACACATTTTGACAACCATTTTGGCAACCATCTTAATTTCATTGGTGGCCATCTTGCCAGCTATCTCAGATTTTGTTTTCACTGCTAGCAATTCCCTCTACCAATTTCATAACTCACAAGTGAAATACTAAGGACACAGTGGGCAAATTAAGAATGGTTGCATTTTTTGCCCAGCCATTTGCCAGCCATCTTGGATTTTCCAAATATTCTTCATCCAAAGAGTCAAACAAATCTAGATACCAAATTACATAAATGTAAGTTAAATATTAAGGTAACAGTAGGCCTAATATGGCGGCTATTTTGAAAGCAATTTTGGACTTCTTCAAATGTTCTTGATCCGTACCCTTTACTGAATCCCTATACAAAATATCATCACTCCTTGAGTGAAATACGGTGTACTAAGGTTACAGTGGGCTAATCAAGAATGAAGGCATTTTTAGACACTTTACAATGTGGAATTGTTGCCAAAAGAGTATGAATGAGGCAACTGACAGATTTTGGTATTTTGCTAAATACTCATTAACATGATTATTAACATGATTATTGATTAACCCCTCAATGACATCAATGACACAGCCTGATGTAAGCAATTGAAGTTCATCTACTGTAATTACCAATAGAGGGCATATATATCAATGAGAAAACCTCCGTACACAATACATTCATGCGTGATTATAATAAATGATTCGATGTATCACAGTAAAATTCCTAATTCATATGGATGAAGTAAGATTTTAAAATTGAGCAATGACCTCTGTGATCTGCCTGGTAGATAGAAAAAAGATAGATGGATAGATAGATAGATAGATAGATAGATAGATAGATACTATTATTATTAGAAAGATAAATAGATAGATAGATAGATATGGTAAGAATTGGTAAGAGCACTCCAGCCTGGGCACTCACAAGGGTTGATTGATAATATTGGAGAAACAGCAGCAGGAGTCCTCAACATGTTACACATTTACCCCACATGAGGGATCTTTTTCTTGCCCAGCATAGACACTGATACAAGTGATTGCCAATTTAACGTCTCTTCTGAATGGATTATCCAGCCGGAGTTTGCTCATGAAGGTTCACTGAAAATGTCAGGTTCAAACCCATGCAAGCTTTAAGCAAAGACCTTCGGCAGAGCAGGCGGCACCTTGAGCATTCACCCTCCTGATGCTTAATTGAAATGGGCAAGGTCTGAAAGCTGAAATATCAGATATATCACATCCATGGATTAAAAATGTGAGCTGTGGAATTTTTGTTGCTGTCAGTATGTACAAAACTTATATAAACTCAGCAACATTAAAAACGCACACTTTTAAAAGGGCTCAAAATAGTACTTGACGATTTAATTTGACACAAAAGTACTGCACTTAGAGATTTGAAAATTTTTGTGAATGTACTTAATGGCACCTTCTAGAAGCGTGTAAATTTTCATCTTGCTATCTTTAGCGGAAGTACTATTTTGAGCCTTTTTAAAAGTGTGCGTTTTTAATGTTGCTGAGTTTAGCTGAACAAGAAGATGCAATTCCAAGCATGTAGACACAACACAACTTGGATATCCTTTACACAAAATGCGACATTATTCTACCAGTTTTGCAGTGGAAAAATCGTTTATAAAAAGCATTTTGTCAGCCTAAAGCAAATTGGCCTAAGTCATTTTTGGCAATTTTTGGCAAACGGCCAAAAACTGACTTAGGCCAACAGTTTTTTTTTTAAACCAAAATGACTTAGGCCAAAATTCTTTTGTGGTGTAGCTGTGTTATTAAGCAATTCTTCATAAAATGTATGAGTGAAATGCAAGGAAACAACTTCAATAAAATTAATACTCACGATAATGACCGATGAATATAGGTGACATCCGCTAAAATTAGTGATAATGAAATTGGCCTAAGTCCAAATGGCCTAAGTCAACAGGACTTAGGCCATTTGTGCGAAAATTGACTTGGGGTTTTGAGGGGTTTATTATTAATTAGGAGTCCAAATTTTTTTAGCACATGTATTATCATAAGGGCCTTCCTATGGTACCAAAAACGAAAAATGGCCTAAGTCTGACTTTGGCTAATTTTGCTTTAGGATGACAATTTTTAACTTTGTGAACTGGGACCATTATCATAAACTACCTAAGATTTAACTTTTCATTGTGTTAATTTCTTGTAGAATAGTTGTTGATTTCTTTTATTGTTATATTTTTTTCTTATTTTGCTGACACAAGTATCTTCTTGATATTCAGAGATCAAATAAAACTTTAAATATTTATAATATTCTTGACATTAATCAGAAATAATTGAACTTTTAAACCATGTTTTGACTTTTCTTGTGCTATAATTTATTCCTAATTTTCTCATATCATCAATTAACAATAAGCTATTATTCTATACTAACGGTATCATACATTGTATTATGAAGATATGCATCTGTCATATACCAAGTGTAGAGAGAAGCATTGCATTCAGTAGAAACTGACAAACTTTGTTACCTCTGTTCAAAGACCACATTTTGTGCAAAACTTTACAAGCTGCCCTGCTGTCTTCACTCTTCAGATACCCAGAGAAAGTTGTGGTCATTTGTCAGCCTAATTCCATCAATGGACAGTAATCTTGCATTAACCTTCCTTTCTGAGTTTCTCTATCAGTTTTTATTTTTTTATCTATTTGACTCACAACTGTTAACCAAAGTCAGTGTATTCATACTTGGTGCTACGTAAATTTAGCATTTCTATGTAGAGGGTTCTGTAAAAAATAAAAAGACATTTTGAGGCAAAAATGTAAGGATACCCAAAAATCTATTTTTTCAGCCTACTTTAGAGTACCAAAGCTAACTGCTGTAAAACCATAATATAGCTTTGAGCTGAAAATTAAGTATGATGCTTCTTAAGTATAATTGTTTCAAAACCTAGCATCCACATACATGAACATGCAGTGCATGCAAGTGTGAACAACAGGGGCACAGGTCTTTTTTTAAAATACATTTTTTGAAGATATTAACAGACAGCTATTAACATAAACTATTACTTCAAGTCAAATCACCCAGAGAATCTACCTCCGCTTGTATGTTTAGTTGTTATGTAAGCTTATGTATAAATCAGGAAAAAACTTGTTGCAGTACTAAATTTCAGTTCATAAATATATTTGTTTTTTCTATTGACATCAAAATATATCAAAAAATTATGTCTAGATATCACTGGTATTATTACAGTGATGAAATTAAACAATAAAAACATGAACAAATAATATAAACATGCAATACAAATTTTTCATTGCCTGCAGTGCATGGCCATGCTCACTTTTATCCTCAATTGTTTATCTAAAAAATTGAATGGATTAAAATTACATGACTATCTAAGGAACAGTTTTTCAAACAAAACAATTAGCTTTGTTGCACTTTTTGCAAAACATACAGCTTTCCTTTTACAGTGCAGGAATGCTCTTAAATTCACCCCCTCCAGTTTCAACACCCAATCAGCCCAGTGGCTGGTTTGTAGGTCATCTTCCTAATCTAGCCCAATCAGTCAGAGGGGTCATTGGTTCATTTGCCAAAATATCACTGACAGTCACAGTGTACAGATTCACTTCATCTTGTGAGTTCAGTCTCCTCAACTCAAAAGTAAGTACCAATAAGTTTTGTTTTTTTATTGTGTGTATTGTCTTC
This sequence comes from Platynereis dumerilii, assembly GCA_026936325.1. Taxonomy (NCBI): domain Eukaryota; kingdom Metazoa; phylum Annelida; class Polychaeta; order Phyllodocida; family Nereididae; genus Platynereis; species Platynereis dumerilii. The sequence continues at coordinate 13,298,610 of JAPTHN010000020.1, forward strand.
CATCTCCAACTGTTATGGATAACTTTCAATGTAATTAGAACTAAGGCTTCATTTAGTGACCCCAAGAGTGCTTTTTTGGAAGTCTGCCTCAACTGTAGGGCTATGACTAATGCATGCCTACTTGCTACTTGCTAATAATTATTTAAGATGCAATGCATTCAATAAATATATGAATAGAGATATGTCTTCTTTTTGACAAACTTCTTTGTATTAAGTTGAAGCATTATTGTGACCTGTACAACAAAATTTAATGTGCAGGTGACATGGCAAGTGGAGACACCTAGCATTAATTATCCCCATTCAAAGTGAGAGATCTAGTGTCTCCATCTGTTGACATTCCTAAACTCTTGTTTTCGCAATCATACAATAAGCTCGTATTATTCCATACATAACATCACATTTCACTTTGAATTTATTGTATTAATTTTTGTTCCAGGTGCCGCAAGCAACAAATCATAGATGCCAACATAGCAGCAGCCAGCTATCAAATCCAGTGTAAAGGTGAGAAGATTTCTCCAAATTTTCTAGAGCATTAATTGGCTTATGATGCTATCTGTAGCTGAAATTTTTAATACTTATCCATTTATATATATTTTCTTAATCCATTTTACATATTTTCTCTGTAAAGTGCTTCTGATGTTGCACTTTATAAAGTTTATTCTTAGATTGAGCTACGTAAAATAAACAATTTGTATTTGAATTAGAAAATTTATTATGATATATCTTATTTTAGGATGATTCAGAACTGCAATACTTATTTAATTTTCTGATTTTTTTTTTCAGGTCATGAGCCCAGGACAAGTTACTGTACACTGCAAGTCTTGCAGAAGAAATGAAAAAATTAACACAACAAACACTGAGTGCCGCCACTTGCAGTTAGGGGTGAGAATATTCACATAAAATTATCAGATTGATCAGTTAATTTTTTCATTTCTTCAGGTAAAAAGAGCTAAAAAGGCTGTTTCATTTTTAAACAGAATCGTGACTGCTACATATTAAATACTGTAACAGAAAAAAGTTCCAAGACAAATATAGCTTAGTGGCTATGAGGTCTACATGATAATGACATTTTAAAATTAATTGTCAAAAATCTGGGAATTTACGCTCAGCTAGATCAATTGGCATTCGGTGCAAATTAAAGAAGTCTGCTTCGTGGGCTTTAATACTGATTTGGCTTCCTTTTTTCTTCATTTCAGGTGATGCCTCGATATTACCCAGGGAGTATGGTGTCCAATCACAGGATCTGCAATGCTGGTAGGATGACCACTACATAAGATCCACTATTAAAAGTTAGAAAAGTATGTTTTCAGTGAGGTTAATATACAAAGTAATAGGAACTGTATCAATATTTAAAATGCTGCTTGTGTAGGCATTTATCATTATCAAAATATTTCATCGAGTAGCTGATTTTTTACTGTTATTGTTGATAAAATGCACAATGAAAAAACTGTTGTGCCTTGGAATGTGTAAACCTAGTGCTATATGGTGGAATATTAGTTATGAAAGAAACAAAAGTTATGATTCTTGAGTATAATCATGTTAGCAATGCCTCACTGATGTCAAAAGTCATTGTTTAGATGATTACTGGTGACACCTATGAGCAGGATTGGTGCTCTTATGTAATTATTTTTCTAAATACGTGATTTTAATCATGATTTATATCAAATAAATTGAATTGAATCATGCAAATTACAATGAAAATTTAAATCATTGCCTTGATGAAAAGACCAAAAGTTTATTATTAATTTTGTATCTTTCAAATGTTACTGAATTGAGTGCTACATTAAATTAATGCAAAAATATCAATGATTCCATCTTGACAAGCTGTGAGGAGTATGCAATGATTCTTGCCCACAACCATCCAAAGCTTCTCATACTTTATGTGATTGGCTGATGCGATCTAGTTACCCTTGCAGAAATTAGGGGGCGACCATTAGATCTCTGGGGGAAATAAATAATTTTAACAGGTGTTGCTCGATTTAGTTGTGAAAATTTAAATTTTGCTCCCTCAAAGTGATGACTGCCGCTTTTATAGTGAAATAGATAATTTCCCACTCACCCAACTGTTCCTGCCAAGGAAAAAACGTCACCCCCCCCCTGTAAATCTAATGGTCACGCCCTCATAATTATATTCGGTTCATTCCAGAAAATACATTTTTGTATAAGCAAAGAAATATTTCATTCCAAAATAATAGGCCTACTACTTGTTCATTTTCAGTGCATAATAACACAATTCTGTAATTTGATTGTTATTTGTTTATTTTGTTTGTATTTATGGCTTGTTTGTAACTGTACACATTTATGTATTTGTCATATATTATGTTAATAAACCTTTTTTTTCATATTGAATGCATTGTGTTTGTTATGAATTACCTTGGACAGATGATGAAATAACATTATCAAATAATATAATGTTGAACATTGTATTGATAACAGCTAATAATATGATCTAACTGGTAATCTTAATATTATGAGGGAATTTTTGCAAAATACTGTTACAGTATACCAAAGAGACATCACTGAAATATTAACAAGATGTAGTATGTAAATATCAAACATAATGTGTAAATAACATTAATGCAAATATTAAAAAATAATATTTTACCAAGGTTTCAAATGCATTGACATTATATCATAACCATATTAGACACAAATATGAAATGTGAGCTGAGAAAAACATTCAGAAAATATTAGAAAATAAGGTTCTCTTGATATTATAACCATCTTAATAGTTGCTTGTTAAAATATCAGCAGAACCTCAAAAAATAATATTCCTGATAATATTTATCAATATTGTGGTAACATGGGCAAAAATACTATGTATAATGTTAAATCAAATGAAAAAACGTCTACACTTTATTATTAAAAACATATTTCCAAATAATGTGATGCTGACAAATTTCTAACATTGACATAATATCAGACTAACATCAAATTTTTTGCAGGGTAGGCACTAGGGTGTGGCTTAGGGTGCGTCAGATGCCCCTCATATTTTCCTGTCACAACCAAACATGGAACAAAATGTTCTTTTTGACTGTTTGAAAATTCATGCAAATTTTCAGAAAGTTTGAGATAGGCCTAGGCCCTAGGGGTACCACAAAGAGGCTGAAATAAATCAACAGAATGAGATATTGCAGATTCGCTGTGTTGCATAATTTTTACATTAATGAATGAATCATAATAATTTTATCATATTTTAATTCCTCTCAGTGAGAGCATTCAAATGAGTATCCAAGTTGCATATATTGTGTTATTTAAAGTTTATGAGAACTCACAAGAGTAATGGCACATGATTTATTTTGAGGGGCTGTTGAATTAGTTTTGCCTAAATGGTGCTTTCTGCCCAAATTTTTTCAGACCTTAACCTTCTTCTTCTGCCAGAAAACCTGCTGTATATTTATCCTACACCATTGCTCATAAATATGGAATACTTCAAAATTCTCCATTGAAATCGATAACTTGAGCAACTTCTGCTGGAGCCCATGATGGTCTGATTCAATGGTAACTACTTCCAATGAATGCTAAAGGGAAGAAAATGCTCTTGTGTAAAAGGCATGCAACAGCGTCAGACCCAGGAAAAGTTACAGCAGCACGAAATATGGAAATTCAGGGTTTTTTTAGGGTGAGGTGCATTCAACCAAAAATTAAAAATTCATGCAAAAATGTATTTGAGGCCTTCAAAGAGTAATTATAAAAGATGATTGACCTTTATAATGGACCTTTCTTGCATTCACATTTTGAAATTTACTTTATTTTACACCTTTTTTCCAAAAAAGTATTCCATATTGATGAGCAGGAGTGTATGCTGTAAAATTTATAGGGAGACAGCATCTGTTCCCTTGCCTCTTTTATGGTTACACAAAAATTTCGAAAAAGATGCTGAATAGTTGATACGCTGAAAGTTACATCATCTCTCATGTCTCCATGATTAAAGATAAGAACCTGAACTTCTCACTTATAGTGCAAGATTCAATGTCAAGAGACATGGATGGCACTGGAGTGCATATTTATCATTAAGCTTTCAAAATTTTCAATATTGAGAAATAGTTTCAATTACGTAAAATCCGTAATTTGTCTTGATTTATTTTTCGCTATCAGGCCTATATCCGCAAGAAATAATCAAAAGGTATTTGAATAATTTTAATTAATCTTATCAAATAGTGGCTATTAATGTCACCTCTCTGGGTATTTACTGCAGAACATCATGACCATTCCATTATGTTAGGCTGGTCATCTGGCTTCAAAAACATGTGTATATGGCAGGTATCATATGTTTTGAAGTCTACAACTTCATCTAAAAAGTAATTTCATGTCTGTTGCTGGACAGGGTGTGCTCTAAAACAAAGTTGTCCTGTTGTTTACATGGCAAGAACTGAGGAATTAATGTTTCTATAAATAATGTAACTAAGAAATCATTCACCTAAGTCTTTCTTTGAAGATCATGTTGAACAAAATTGTGTAAAAATGGCAGATTCGAAGATAGGTGAATTTTGATGGTATGCAATTGAAAATTTTGCATATCTTGACATATTTCTAATGCTATCAGTATTAATTTCAATGTTTTTGATACATAATGATATTAAATATTTTCTATAGACATGATTGAGCCAACAAATTAAGCCTGTCATTTGGAATATAACTTCATGGCAATATTTTCCATTGATGTTGCCACTCATTTGAAAGGTCTTTTTATGCAGATTTGATTTCAAAAATAGCAGCATCGTGTTTCTACACAGAAATTTGAAAAAGTTATGGGAATCCGTGGATCAGCAGTACCTAATTTTTAAAAGTACTGGGAAAGATGGCCCGTGTAGCACCCCTAGCAATTATCCGATTTCACTTGGACTTCTCAGAAGTATCTTTCCTATCAAAAGACATAACTTCATTCATGTTTGATCATATTTTGTGAGAAAAGGGACATTTGATACACCCTAGTGTGGCTGGTGCCCCAAGGTAGTACCGTTTTTGGGTACTGTGTCTTAGTCAAGCCAACATTTCTGGAAAGTTTCATGAAAATCGTTACATGCTTGACTTCAGCACAATGCAGTTTAACATTTCTAATTTATCTCTTTTTAAGCGCTAATCGCGGTATGGTATATCTCAATGTCAATCATACAGTGATACAACCTGTATGGTTGAACTGCCCTCATAACAGTTAAATGTATTTACTAACCATGTATAAATTGTACCCCTTGTACCTTTACCTCTGTGTTTTATTTTTTTATTTTTCTTACTTACACTTTAGTTTGTAAAATAATGCGCTGCTGTTTTACTTATTATAGCTGATAAGCATTTGTTTGTACAGGGCATATATACATCTCTGCATCAGCCCTGTTGTTTATAATTTATGTTACTGTATTATTTTCTCAATAAAAAATCTTGAATCTTGAATCTTGAATCAATTATAGCTTCATTTTGAATACCAACTTTAATTGTCTCGGATAATATTACAAGGTATAACAAACTTATAATTCATGCCTGTTCAGGAAATTTATTGTTTATAAAATAAAGACAATGTTTTGATGCTAATCAGGGTGATATAGCATGGCAGAAAGTTCCAAGGACAACATCTTGACATTTTAAAGAAATTGTAATAATATTGGAATTCCTTGACTTTGGTAATCAAATGTACACTAATGTTAAAAGTTACTCCTCGTAAAATTTCACACAATGCTCGTAAATCTGCTGAAATGAGCCTAATCACCCCAAATATTAATATACATAATACAATTGCACATATCAAAATAAAACTTAGTGATGCGGACCGTACAGCTTGGTACCGGTATGGTCCAGTACCACCACCTCTTTAGTACTGGACTGTCCCCAGTTGGAAAATTTGTAAAAATGTGGAAAAAGATGAAGAAATTAATTTTTCAAACGTTCAATTTTCGAACTTTTTTGGGGATTTTTGACAAAAATTGCACATAAATCGAAAACCAGTAGTAACGGTATACCGCACCACCTCTCCTCTGGACCGGACCACCTCACCTCTGGACCGGGTGGTTCTGGACTGGTGGGGGTGGTCCGTTCCGGTCCGCATCACTAAGATACATAGAACTTATCATATTTACTTTGGAAAAAAATTATTAGGAAATCATCAAGTTAGCATGAGGTAGGTGAGACACCAGGCCCTATGTGAATCTAAGGAACTCAGACTACACATGTGCCTCATTATAAAGTCAGGGGAAATCACTTCCAACTTTGCAAATTTGTCATCACTTTCAGTTTCTTATGGCTGAGTCTCAGATTTATTTCTCGCTCTGGTCATATCACCTGGTTCTTGTGTGTAGGGGAGCAGCTTTGATAATCCTCCGCCTCATCGCAACCGTGTGCTCCTTTTTCAACTAGCCTTCTCAGTGCATCAGTTGAATAATGAATTTTGAATGACACATGCTCAATCTGATGTCAATAACAAAAGTGTCTGATTCCTGTCTAGTCACAAAGGATGTAGTGAACTTCAGAAATTTGGTTTCCAATGGTATCCCAAAGGTATTTTTGATAAGCAGCAGCAAGTGACAATATGGTACATCAGAGATAAGAAATATGTTTTTATTCAGACGGGACAAAATAAATTCACATTAATATTTACAGAAGCATTGTCTAAGGACCTTTACTTTAATTTCAATTTTACTTAACTGGCCTCAGTAAGCCTTAATTGTAAAATTGGGATCGGCACTCAAAAAGCTTTGTGTATCAAGCATATTGGTTAGCCGATGTCCATGCAAACTCTCTTTATTTGATCAAATTACAACTAGAATTGATAAGGACTAACAATTTCCTCGGCTTTTCACACAGGACTGTTAAACATTTTGCTGAAACTGAACTTGAATATTTTTAAGAGCAACAGGTAATTTCGTTCTTCTGTTGTAGGCCTACACAAGCATAGCTTGCTTTCAATTTTAACATACCATCTCCATGTATCAACCAAAAATGTCTTACCTTATAGTTGTGTAACTTTGTCAATATTTTACAGATACTAAATTCCTTTTTAATAAAGTCTATCTTAACATTGTCATGGCTTCAAAAAATATCAGCAAATAAGGAAGATGAGCAGCACTAATTTGACTAAAGTCAAAAATGATTTTGGAAAGTGGTGCATATTGTGATTTCCGCAGCTCAACGAGCTGTCCCCAAGTCCAAGGTAGAGAATGATATTTTTAAGTGTGTTTTGGTATTCTATATTGAGCGCCGGTGAGCAGATTCATCTGGAATGGGCGCTATATAAAATCATACTATATTACTATATTTATATATAAGTAGAGTGGTTAAACCAGCTTCACACCTATCAGTCTCCTCCATTTTCACTTGATCCAAAGGCGTCGAAATAAATAAGAAATGTTGTCACCAGTTGGCCTGCGATTTCCTGAAACAAGAAAATAGGACAGATTATATTCCACTTCAGTGAATACAAGAACAAAGAAATGCAAATACTACAGAATGGGATACCTTTTTCATAATATAACATCCACCTGTATTTTATTTGCACATTATAGGACTCAGCTGCCACAAAATGGAGCATGGATGAGTTTCATGATCAAACTTCCTGACCATTTCTACCAGTATGTTAAGTGCAAACTACAGTCTGCCTATATGTAACTCTATGTTTTCTACCTTGCAGGCTGAATAGAACTTATGACTTGAGTTTTGCACCAATTTTTCACACATGTTTCAAGGGGGGTACTTATTACTCACAACATGATTAAGGGGGGTATGAAATTTTAATAAACGAAAGGGGACATAATAAAAATATGCTTGGAATGTATGAAGGTACAAATAAGCATGAAACCAAAGGGGGGTATACATTAATGACAGAAAGTTCCAACAAAACTCCCAACCTCCCTCCCCCCTTCCCCGGAATCATAAATTCTGAATAGTCCCTCAGGACAGGATGGTGGCCCAGTGATGTGGCCAACAATAATGGCCCCAACATTCATAAGAAAATCACAGTGGGAATCAGATCAGGGACCCCATGATTGGTAGCCCATTGTCCTGCCGCCTGAGCTGAGCCCCTCCTCATATATTCACAATTATAGATGTTTATTATCTGTATAAACAGTCATAACATGGATCACGGTCATCTGATCATGATCATCGGAATGCACAGTAGCCCATTGCACTTGCAGAATGCGTGTACTAAAAATGTGTGAAACACAAACTGAGACTCTCACTTGTAACTGCTAAAGTCAGTCTTTGTTAGGAGATCAATGGCTTAGAATGCCATGGTCACCCATGTAAAACGCTATGTCACTTTTCAGGAGAGAGTGGTGTCATACCTTCTCTCGACCAATGAAAATTGCAAGATAAATGATGTATTTTCTAACTCAAATGTCTACAAATATGAAATCATCTATAAGGCCATCCAAGAAAATTTTCTTCTCTGCATTTTTCGAACCATGAGCCTCTTTTCCGATATGGTGCTCTTCAGATGTAGCAAAACTGAAAAAAACCTTTCAGGTTCGCATGAGGCCACAGGGAATACAAACCCAGTAAGACCAATTGTCTGATGTTCTTGGAAATGTCTCATTGGCAATATGAGAGACTTGTACTTCTTTTTTTAGGGGTACGTTGATCTGAGCTGAGGATCATTCACTCGAAGTCCATATTATGCATGCAGAGATTCACAAAAGGCAGGTTTATGACATCACAAGGTAAAATATTATCCAGTGCATCAAGATCAAGTGTTGCAACTGGATTGCATAGTGCTATCATCAGGGAGTCACACGTATATATATGTGCTATGAACTCTAGGTAATTCTCTTATTGGATCCCAACTGTTGTAACAGCTGCCATTTCAAATGTTGTAAACAGGCCAGCAACACTTTATAAGGTAGGGATTGACAGCAATATGTCACTTCATTAATGGCATCAACAGCAATATATAGCATGTGCCTTTGGTGGGCTTTTGCATCAACCAACTATCCTCTTCAAATTAGAAAACAAAAAGATCATCAGAACTATTATGTGTGTAGAACCACAAGGTCAACCTGCGTGCAAGGTCGGTATTACCACTCCCCGTTGAAGTAAAATGTCAAACATGAGCGCTTCGCGGGAACTTGCGTGCTGCGTGCGTGAATATGAGTTCTTCAAGACTTTTTGGCTTGGGTTCAAGGGGGAGGGGGTTGAACCCCCCAACCCCCCCCCCTGGATCTGCTGCTGCAGTTGAGTACAAAACTTGTATATATGTGTAGAGTAATTACACATCATAAAGCAGCCTTTTTTTCCTCAGGGGATGGATTGTTGGCATTCTTTGTTGTCCAAGATTTCCCTTTGCAAAGATATTTATTTATAAAATAATTTCTAAAATAACGAAAAATAATTTCTCATGAATGTAGCAACTGCATGATGGCCCAAAGCTGCATGACAAGCTGACTCATTGTCACCTGAGGAAACTGTCACCTTGGGAAAATGCAATGCTATCAAAAAGTCTATAAAAAAAGGTTAAGTCAATATTGACGCCATTAATTATCATGTTTACAATGCTTTTGAATGTTTATTCAAGTGGCAGCTTCAGTTATCAGTTATAGTCATGACAATGACACATGTAAGGGTTTCTAAAGAGGACAGAAATATTGTGTGATGATAGGACGAGCTGCAAAGTTCCAAGTCAAAGATTTTATCAGGAATCAATTTTCTTTTCTTTTTCAATTGACTATCAGCATAAATGCAGAAAGGTTTAAAAATGAGGGTCAATAGCGATTGTATGGCCAGAGCCAGTGAAAAGATTCTACCTAAGATCTAAATAACCTAGCAAGCTAGTACCACGTCCTAGCTCCGTCTGAACAAAATAGAAAGAATGTGCAAGCGGAACCTGTGGACAACTAAAGATGTAAAAAGGCAAAAATGGATAATTGAAATAGCTCTGAGAAGCCACAAAAAGTTATAGATTGTCCAGCAGCCCTCGTGATTGCACAGTAGCCCTCGCGCTGCTTGTGCTGCTTTGAATCACTTGGGCTACTGGACATGACCTTGGGCCATTCAAACAGCATAGCGCCCTCAAAAGTAGTGTTATTGTTATGATATTTTGTTTATATGAATGACAAATTGCCTACCATGGAAGTTAATCACTATTCCCAGCTGGATAGTAGACAGATTTTGCTGCTTGTTATATACACGTATAACATGTATATATAAAAAGTGCAATGAAATAATGTTTTTTTCATGGCAACCTGCATGATCACGGGACCCGTATACTATGGTGGGACTGGCGCCCCACATTTTGGAAATCTTAGGCGGATCAAACCTGACTTTTTTTGCAAGTGAGGTTGGCATATAAGAGTGTGTGTGTAAAATTTCCGCTCATTCGATTAATATTTAGAGGTAGCACATTTCACTTGAAGTTTATAGTGTAAATCCCCATTGGCGAGACCAGAAAAAACCTGAAAAAAAGCATGATTTTCTAAAAATAAGACTTGAATAAGTATTTTTTGACCTTTGAAAGACTATGGGGGAGGGTCTTGGGAGGGCACTTCAAAACAGGCGTCCATTTTGCTATAGGCCTAACACATATTGTTTGGCCACTGTGAAGAGCTAAAATCTCGAAATTTAGGCGTTTTTGAGTCATTTTCGTCATATTTAGCTGATATTGGACATTACATTGTGCAGAGATGAAGAGTGAAAAATGCAAAATTATGGCAATTATGAACTGCCATCCCAAAACCCTCCCCCATAGTTTTTGAATGGTCGAAAAATATTGATTCGAACTCTCATTTTTCGGAAAATCATGCTTTTTTCCTTGCTTTTTCAGTCTCGCCTATGGGGATTCACATTATATCTCACAATAGGCAGTGAAGTTCCGGCAAAAAACCATGTGATTCACACCATGTGGTTCATTGTTGTGAACCACATGCATATCACCATCTCATGTTGTTATGTAAATAATGGGTAGTGAAGTGATGACGTCACAATGTTTTGACGCTCTTATTGGTCGGTGTGGATGCTAGGCATCTTTTTGTGGCCATTCAAACAAAATAGTGCCTCTTGAAATTATTAATTTTTTAATATTTTTCTTTGGACTCGTGTTTTATTCTTCCGCGACCTGACATTCATGATGTTCTTTGCTGTGAACCACACTCCCATTAAGTTTTATCATAATAAACTTCAAGTGGAATGTGCTACCTCTAAATGTAAATAGAATGAGCTGAAATTGTACCCACAAGCTTTCATATGCCAACCTCACTTGCAAAAAAAAGTCAGGTTTGATCCGCAAACATTGGGGCGCCAGTCCCACCCTACCGTATACATGTAGCAAAACCCTCTAATGTGTTTTAAACTCGATTGAACTTGAATGTGCATGTAAGTGAGGGCAATAGGAAGAAGCAAAACTGCAGTGGCAGGGCAGTGTAAAATTTGTCAATTATAATATTGATGCTGGGTATTAATTTTAATCATGATCAATGGTTACGACAGAAGGCAACAGCACCTAGCCCTGTCACTCACCTTCAAGGCTACTAGGGCATTGACCCAATTTTAAGGCATAAAGATATATTATAATGACACTGATGAATATTTTTGGTTTTTGGAATGAAAACACATTGGTTTAAAATGTACAAATGAATTTTTTTTCTAATACAACCAAACATGCAACTGATGAGACCTTTCCAAAAATTTTGTCTCCCTGTGATACCAATTTGGTCATGACTGGGAGACCAAGTTGTTACACTGGGAGACCAGTTGGTCTCCCAGTTACCATGTTAAAAATGCACTGCCTGAGATAGTGAAGCAACTGCTTTCTTGAAGGCTACTGACCTACACATCATCGACACAATTTTAATAAGTACAGGTTTGTTTTACAGGCAGTCAGATAAGGGACTCTGTGCAATATGAATGGCCTACTTCACTACTTTGGATATCTGCGAAATGATAAAATTGATAAAACACTCCGTTTACATATATAGATCTGTACCCAAGTTATCAGGTTTTTGAAAAACTTGAATTTCTCAAAAAATCCCCAACATATTTTTTTTCGTTTTTGTCTTAAAATGTTTGAACGATCATGTAGTCTAATGTGGTATTGGTCCCATTGTCGGTTCATTTTTTAAACTTTCCAACATGCGACTCACCTTGATTTGGTAACATATATATCTAAGGTACTTCTAAAACATTACTTTATGTAATCGTTTAAAGAATAAACAGTGATATTTTTTGGCAACAAATATAAGCACCTTCTTTATCATTGCTTTTCCTTATAAACTGAAATGTTTTTCTTTTGTATTCTGAGTGGTTCCAAGTTACTGGCACTGCTTAAATATTATTTTCCTCATACTTCTTTGACCCACCTTTTAGCGGCGTGTCCCTATAAAATGTCAAATTTTCCCCATTTTTCACTATAAATCGCTGATACAAAGAACAGTGGGACCCTTTACAAACAATATATATATCAAATCGACTGTAGTCGAAGAAGCTATCACCTCATGTGAGTTGCCAGAATTAAAGATAAATATTGAAAAAAATATAAGCTCTAGAAGCATACTGAAAGTGTGTGTACATGTTCCTGTGCCACAAGCCCTCTCATAAAAATGTGCATGCCTCACTGACAAGGTTGAATGTGGGGAACTTATTATATCAAACTTTACCTAAGTGATGATAGTTTCAATTGATGAGACTTGTCTGACGAGATCCCCATATTTTAGGAAGGGTGACCAAGCAATCAAGACTTGGAAAAAAGTAACATTTTATAACGAAAATCAGGAAACCTGAAATGAAACTCGCACTTTTCCTTCAATGCTCATAGAAGTTTTTAGATAACTCTGCATGTTTTCTATAAAAATTATCAGTGATGGTCCAACGTGCCCCGAGGTTCAATGTGCCCAGGTCTCCGCCTTTTTCAATTGAAGACACTAAAAAATAGCATATTATTATATTCTTTACCCTGTCCTTTCGTATCAGGAAGAAAAGCTGCAATAATCCATCCAGTCAGGAAATCAAATCTGATGAACTTAACAGAAAAATTACATAAACAAACCTGTCTAGTAGGGTGGCCCAAAAAACAAAATTTTTGATTTTCTATTCGCATACCCCCTCATTTTAGGAGAAATTGTGAAAAAAGCACCCTGTAAAAATTTCAAGAAAATCGGTTAAGTCTTAGGGGTCTCTCAAGGCCCCTCCATTCTTAGCAAAAAGGAAAATTTCAACCATTTTCGCAAATACGCGGTTCCTCATAACTTAGTCAATTTGTACAGTACTGCATTTCCAATACCATGGTTGGATAGGGCTAAAAAAGAGCTTCAATTTGCATACCAACATTATTGGACTAAGATAATATCTCAACTCCCATGGTCTTTTCAGTTTACACTTTTCGTGAATGAAATTGTTGCTGAACGACCGATCCTGATAAAAGCCAGGCTTTTTTTTTTTTTTGCTTTAAATTGCCATGATTCTTATTTTCCCAGTTCAAGAATGACCAAATATTTAAAAAGAAAAGATATTTGACCATGGGAATGCCCGGTTTATGAGTGATGAAATTTTATGTTGAAGTTTGTCGCAAACACATAAAATAGCAGTCGGGAATCGTAGTATTTCAAATTCATATCTTCATCCAAATTTATTACAGGGCACCATGATGGGTACCACTTGAAAGACAATATTCTTATGTTTCACATGATATAGATTATGTTGTCCTATATTTAACTCTTATGAAGTTAAACTATGAAATGCAACAGCCCCTCTCCGATGTTTTCAGCACTTTTGACAAAATCTAACATTAAAACTTTACAGCTCATAAAGCGGGTTTCTCCATGGTAAAAAAAAAAGTTTTATGCTTTATCGGGTCATCCTGCCTTTTGGAGAATAAGAACATGTTAATTGACAGTGAAATTTAATGGAAATCTTTTCTTGAACAGGTTTAGTCATTCAGTAAACACTTTCGCACATTAGCACTGTCAGCTGAAGAGTCCATGGGAGTCAAGATATCATCCTAGACCATTAATGTTGGTATGCAAATTGAAGCTAATTTTGATACCTTTCCAACCATTGCAATTAGAATGTTGTTCATTAAAAATTCACAAAGTTGTGGCTAACCGCGTATTGGCGAAAATGGTTGAAATGTTTCTTTTTGGTGAGAATTGAGGGGCCTTGAGAGACCACTTAGACTTGACTGATTTTCATGAAATTTTAACAAGGTGCTTTTTTCACCATTTCTCCTAAAATGAGGGGGTATGCGATGTGAATTTCAGAAAAAAAAATTTTCCTGTACATTTTTAGGCCACCCTACTGTCTAGCCCATGCGTTTAGGTAGTGTTCTGATGGTTAGAAGACAGCTTATCTTTTCATAAAAAAAGGACACTCACATCATGTTTTATCTTATCAAGCCATGCCAATCCTAGTCAGTCGATTTGTCATTGTGACACGTTGGAATTTATAACAAGTGAACACAAATAGTGTCCATAATTCTAACTACCGGAAAGTCCAAATTCAAATACAGGAAAGTCCAAATTCAATTACTGGAAAGTTTTTATTCATTACTAGATAAATGTCAAGTTTGTCGAAATATAGTCCATGTAGTATCTGGTAGCATTTCATTTTATTATTAATGTCCATGCACTTATAAAAAAAGCATCTTTGGTCCAGTGACTCTAAAAAAGTTTGTACAGTCATAGTTAGAAATAGACCAATTAAATAACTGAAAGCAATTGTTCATTAGCTTATGACAGAGTCACAAGTCTGTAGCCAATCTGTCGATTTGGAGACATTTTATTCTGCTACTGACCATACCTTTGATTGATCCGTAAGTCATACCTTTAGTTCAGAGGTATGTACAATTTTTGAATTTTATTTATGACCATACCTTTGATTCATACGTATATCAAAGGTAGGGGCATACGTAAGTTAAAAAATGTCTAATACATTTCTCTAAGAGGTATGTACAATGTTTGATTCCTACATTTAAGTAACGTTTGGCCAAACGTATCTGCCAAGGGTTTTGTTAAAGGTCTCAGAAACGTCTCACAATTTATTATCCTGAGGCTCAGTGAGCCTTATGTCGTCATCATTAACAATTAAACCACTCGGAAATTATACATACTCCCACAGGATGCTTGCTGTTGAGGATAACATGAAGCAGAAATAGTAGACACACCAGTTACAAAAATGTCCAAATATGTATTAGCTCGGTTAAAAAAAAATTTCTGCAACCACAGAATCTGAGAATTGTCCAATTTCACCATGCAAGGTAAATGTTGTTTTACAATTTAATTTATAGTATAGGTGAATATTTTGTTTTATATTTGCAGATCTCAATCAAAATAATAAAATCCTCCCCCCTCCACCAGTGGCTGGGTTGCTCCAGCCATCCCCACCCCAACCTACATTGACAATTATCCGGAAGGCGAAATACAATATTGACATGTTCATTGTGCAATAAAAATTCAGCTATATTTTACGGTAGCTGCATAAAAATTAAGTATTAAAAAAACTATTACAAACATCGCATCTGTTCAAGAGACATTTCAGCGAAAAATTCTTGCCTATCCATGTCCATGTGTCCACCCGGGTTTGGTAAAACGGGTTCGATATAGCCTACTGCTGCGAACCAAATCTTTCACAATATTGAATTTCATAACCAAGAAGTTATCCAATTGTTATGATGCGTGCCAGTGCGTTTTTGTGTCCGAGAGCAAGGCCTCGGGCCCTTTGTCGTCATCAATGGGATTGTCATATCAAAGTTGGTGTGGATCGAAAAGCATTTCACAGATGCAAGAACAACCCAAAGTTATGATGCCATTATGATGCCCAGTGTTTACACTGTTGCACTAGATGCCCTGGCTTTAATCTTATGTCTCGCTGCTCTAAATAGTTAACTTTAATCCCTCAAATTCCTCCTTGCTCAGCAGACGATTTCTGAGAAGCATCTTCTTCTTCTTCCCTTTGGCCCTTCCGCCCTGAGACAAAGTGGGGTGCACCACAACCTGAGATTTATACTTCAGCCAATTACTAAAGATAGACAGATAGACAGATAGACACATAGATAGACAGATAGATAGACAGAGAGATAGATTGATAGGTAGATTGATAGATCTATAGATAGAATGCAACTTTTAACAATTCATAGAGATGTGTTAATGTAATGATCATATCCCATTGAGTTATAAGGGTTATTAAATTGCTCGAGGACACGGTGCATGCATTGCATGCTATTTTTACTGTGTGCGTCAAACAAAAAGTGCCAAGTGGGTTTGCAAAAAATAGTGTTGAATCATATGTAACCTTGGGTAGACATCAAGGTCTGCTGTGAATACAACGTCACATTGGAGATACATTCAGACGGGCATCTGACTTAAGGCCTATCTCAAAAATAATAACCCCACTGAGGGTCACAAATTTTGATAACGGCTGTATGCAACATCTTCAAATTACAGTCTTTTCTTAAATACATTCTCATGCCAAAATCCTGAAAATTTCATGGCAATTTGTCAAAATGTTATTGAGATAGAGATGAAAGTATATCGAAAAACATGCATTTTTTCACTTATTTAGCGTGACATAACCTTTTTCACCTGATGCATTATTTCAGTTTTACAAATTTTGACATGTCCCATTGCTATTTCCTTATACTTTTTGGAATCTCCACTTCCCCAGCCTTCATAAATCCATTGAAACAAGCACTTACATCCACTAGTTTTGAAATCATTGAGTTATTTGTGTTCAA
Organism: Platynereis dumerilii; assembly: GCA_026936325.1. NCBI lineage: Eukaryota > Metazoa > Annelida > Polychaeta > Phyllodocida > Nereididae > Platynereis > Platynereis dumerilii. The sequence goes on from JAPTHN010000020.1 coordinate 13,315,252, forward strand.
AGGTTGACTTAGTAAAATTGAGCCAAATTTGAATGTTCCTGATCTAAAATGCTCTAGTTTCCCTTTAACACATTTCAGTTGAATCTTTTTGCCATTGAGATCTAGTATTACATCTACTTAGTTGTTTTGGAGCTTTACATGATTGTGGAAAATCTAGTTCATGGAAAAATTCCAATGAATAGCTGGAAAGGTGACTGTGTCGCACGTGTAACGCCGAGAGTACTTTCAAGTGGTACAGAGCTAAGAAACCTCTGTTTTTAATCTAGATTGGCTCAAAATATAGGAAATCTATGAAGCTTTATTAATCTATGAACTAATCCAAGTTGTTGCCTGGTTTCTTGTGATAAAATTCAAAATTTATGTTCGTCGCACACATAACGCTCTAAAAAGTGGCGGATACAGGGGGGGCCTAGGAGGCACGGGGGCATGCCCCCCCCCCTAGACTACTGAGATTAATAATAGTATTGTGAAGAAAATGCGCAACGACTCGGATACGCAAATGACAAAACATGCCCGTCCCCCCCCCTAGATGACCCAGTCTGGATCTGCCACTGTGATATGCAATTATGCATGTATTCAACTGTTTAAAAAACAACATAACAACACCAAATTTGTTACATATGAGAAAGTTTACATTTTGCTTAATCTATTTAATGTTTCACTCTGCTCCAAAAACTATCTTTACTGTGCATAAAAGGCTCAGACTACGTGAGACAAAAAATGCGTGAGCAATATTTGCCAAACATGTGAGACATTGAATATATGTCAGTCATCTCATTGCGCCTTGTTTATACTTTTGTTATTTAATCCAGTATAAGTTATTACTTAAGACAAATAGGATTGAATCGCATATCTATTGTTACAAACACCCGTATGAAAATGTATTTATTCTTATATAATACATTCAAATCAATTCTTTGAGCTTCTAATCACCTCCAATTGACAAAAGCACCTCAAGAATGGATTCCTCATGCAGGAATTAGCTGATATAGATCCATGAGTCACTTTTGCTTGTATATGCAATACTAAGTATGTTGTGATGCCCGATCTAGAATAACTCGGCCATATTCAATTTCCCAGAATGTTTGAGGACATAAACACTGTCATCCAACATGTATGTTTTTGGAATTGTTTAAGGAAGTGGAATCAACTGTCACAAAGACTTTGTCAACATTTCCCATAATTCTTCGGTGAATTTAACCTTTTTTCTATTTATGACACGAATTGCACTCTTGGACCTTTGGGTCACCCCCAATTGTCAAAATAACCCCAGAGATGGATTCCCCACACCAGGTTTGACTGAAAAAGAGTATCACATTTGATTCTATATCAAATACTTTTGAAGTTGTCCCATTCTGGGCAATTTCGGATGCCTCTGCGGCCATCTTGGATTTCTCAATTTTCCCAAGGGCACCACGTGGGTACCCACCAAAAATGTTTTCTAGGGGGTCTCAGGACATGGATTCCACTGAGAAAAAAGCTTTATCGATCGGTGCAGGGTGATTCAAGATTCAATATTTTATTGGCTCACCCTGAGCACATATAAATACAGTTACATTGGGTAAAATAGCTCAGGCCACTCGCTAGGAGTTATGAGAGAAGTTATTTTTAAAATATTACAATTAAGCACCGAGACATAAAATCCATCTTCATCAAATAAATTAAAATCAGTATAAAAAAATTTCTTATCACAAAAACAGCTTTGAAATCAGTACATAAAATCATTTCTGGTTTTCAGGATCAATTGGCAAGCTTTGGGAGTTTCATAAATCATTGACTCCTCACTCATTAAGAATATAAATTTCCTATCATCATCTAACTGGCTAAACTCCAGACAGTTCCTACTAGCAGGATCAATGAAACAGTTTTTTGTGTAATCAGTGCTGGGCACACTATGTGATAAATTTATAATTTCTTTATGGAAGTTTAATTAATTGTATACTGAATCAAAACCAAGGAATGACAGTAACTCATGGGAAATTTAGCTGCCAATGTGGGTGTCCAAAATGACGACCAGATGAAATTTATCTAAAATTTCAGGTCATGAATGAAAAGAAGCTTAATAATTTGGTCTCACCATTGGGTTTCGGGAAATATATTGCAATGATACTGAACGACAGTGTACGTGGTGGTAGGTGAATTATTAGTATTACTTTCATAGTTCACCCAACAATGTAGTATAAGATGTCCTTGATGAATATATCACAAGCAAGGCCAAGAATAAGGTCTGCTTATCTATAGCCAAGAATCATACTGAAAGCAGATACAATCAGAGATCTTTATGATCCCTGTTGAATCTCAGTTTCAGAGATATTTTTGGAAGTTAGTGCAATTTAATATAGTTTAGAATTCCACTTCCTTCATCAATACCAATTAAGGAAACCTGTTGAACAGGGTAAGAATAGCTATGCCGAGGAGTGTATTGGTACAAAACATTTGAAATGTTTTGAGCTACTTGACAGTGTCAAACAGTGAAGGAGAAAACCCAGTCCAAAAACAGCATATGCAAACTCTGATTCTTTGATAGAATACCTCATGGTTCTCTCTAGTAATCCTGGTAGAGCAAGCATTGTAAGACTTTCCAAAGCTTGTCCCATGATAACGATGATGTTCAAAAGTGCAGCGTTTATTCCCATGATTCCTAAACCCGCAGCAATCTTGCTGTTTCATATATGATCAAGCAGATGGCTTGTCTTTAGCAATTTTATGATTTTGGAATCATTATGATATACAGGCCCAGTTTAGGTACATGGAATTTTTCTCTGTGTCAGAACATGGCCATATAATTGAGATATATCTTATCAGAATGATTGAGAGGCCTGTGGTTGCATGAAAAAAATGTACCAAGTCTCTGTCTCCAATGATAATTCAGCTGAATGAACTCTACTGGCCACAAGCTGAGTGATGATTCCTGATTAATGAATAATACACTCCTACCAAGCTGTGCATTGATGAGGGTCTGGATGGGGTTTTGCGTCCCCCTGTCCCTTGGCTGTTTTACTTTTGAATTTCCTGTCCCTTTGTAATTTGTTGAATTGAGTTATGAATTCTCTCCCTCGGCTCTAGGTGGGGTTTATGTGTGTCCCTTATCCATTTCACTTATGAATTCCATGTCCTTTGGCCATTTTAATTTTCAATGTCCTCAAAAACCCCCCATCCAGAGCCTCATTGACATTTTTGATAACAACCATAACCATCAGCGTCTGAATATGAGTAACCAATGCACTTACAAGATGAAGCAAATTAAGGAGAACTTGATGATGAAACAAGTTCTAATGTTGCAATGCTGGTGTTTGCAGAACCAAAGGAACTAGAAACACTGTTCTCTAAAGCATCTCACTGTGACCACCCATCACCACTGCTCACTAGCTAGTCAAGAATTGTCCAAAAGACATGTCAAACTAACTGATGTGTGTAACAAGTGGTGCAATGGCTTTCGGATCAGGTTGAGTTGTTCATCCACAAATCCAGGCTTTACCCTTTGATTGCTTGATTATAACTTCAGATACACAAAGACAAGGCCATAACTGAAGGAGAAGATTTTAGCAGTTCATGCTTCCATTGGACTCATGCACCATTGTAATTGGTAAAGTCACAATCATCAAGACTATGCCAAGTGGACACTCACCAGGAGACCAAAGTATGGCAGTAGCAGATCTATGCAGTACATTAAGCCAATCACATATTATCAGTACCTCATAACTATTTGTCAAGAAACAAGACCCTTGTGCTGTGGAAACACCCATAAATTGCATAAGTTGTTCATTATTAATTTGTAATCTCCGTAGCTGTAATGCAATGTTTAAAGTACATGGGAATCAGTCTGTTGAAATTTTGAAGGTCAAATGAGGTAAAATCTATAGTTTTGATTTATATACCAGGTAAGGGCACCTGTCTCTGACTGAAAGATTCACATCATTTTTATAATTTTTGTTTGATTAAATCAAATTGTCAGTTTATCATTAAGGTTTCTATTTTTATTTCTATGTTATCAACCTGGCTTTGAATTGTATCTATGTCTTTCCAGTGAATATGAAATTACACTACTTGAAAAAGAGCCTTGGCTCGTGAGTGTGCTACTCAAGGCATCTTGTGATTGTGTGACTGTATGATCAAAGAAATTTGACTTTGATTTTACAGAACTATTTAACTGAAGTGGATCGCGCAAACAGCATAATCAAGCTTGAATAGATAATCAGTTACAAGTGTATATCATTGTTGAATGGCAATGTATAAGCCTACAAATCAGTTCAGAAAATGTTTCTTTGAAATATAGCGCATGAAACAATGGAAACGAACAAGACAATTGCTTGTTACGACAATCAAGATATTGATATGTAATAAAACAATTTCTAAACACTCATAGTCATTATCTTGAAAAGTATTCAATATAGCATAGAGCTATAAGGGGAAGAGGGCACGGCCGGCTATATCAAAGGTTCACTCAGCGTCTCTCATGACGCTATAATGATGTGTGAGAAATCACAAGTATTAGTTAAAAAAACCCTTATTAATGACATTTTAGTGATCAAATGACCCTCCTAACGGTCTCCAGTGGCTAAATAGCTCAACAATTCCTCTGTTTAGCATTGTAAGAAATAAGAAATGCTTAATATCTTTCTATCTATATATCTAGCTATCTATCTCTAAATCGATCGATCAATCAATCAATCAATCACCCAACCTATCTATCCATCTATATATCTATCTATCTATCTATATATCTATATATCTATATATCTATATATCTATATATCTAACTATCTATCTATCTATCTATCTATCTATCATTCGATCTATCTATCATTCAATCTATCTATTTATCTATCTATCTGTCGATCTATCAGTATGTCTATCGTCTTTCTATCTAGCTGTGTGCTGCTGGGTGTTTATAAAATGTGATCATCAAGAAACATATATATTTTGATTATGACGATTGCTTATCTTCAAATGTCAGTTTAAAACATAAAATATGGTTGTAAAAATATCTGTATCAGCCAAAGACAACGTTAGTATCCAGAAATGTTAGTTGGTTGTGTTAAAATAATATTTTTTACAAAGAATTATGAAATTCTGTCTTGGTCTGATTGGTAGTTTATTTGCTTAAAATTCACAATGTGCGCACCCTTGCGCACATTTCTAATGTGGCCTATCACATCAAGTATTATTTAAAGTTTAATGTCCCAAAATATCAAATTCGCCAAACATGTCCCTGTCGAGATATGACAGGTTTAATAAAGACTATTTTCATTAGTTTTTTCCTGACTTTTAACTTAAATAATTAAGAATTACGGGTAATAATTGTCCTAATTTTTCGGGGAAAAACTGACTTGTAGGTCTCAAGAAGCTTAATTTTATGGGATCAATCAATCTTCAGCAACTTTGGATCCTTTTGTTTTGATGCATGGACTTGACAAGGGGTTCCAGGCTGGACTGGAAGAGAGGTAAAAAGTTTGAAATGTGCGGGCGAGACGCTGATTGGATGAAAGACTGCCGACTGCAATAAACTGCCAATTAAGAGAGAGGCTAATACCGCAAAATTCAAAGGATTTTTCAAATTTTCTTTTGATGATTTTGGCACATTTGTGAGTAAAACATTAAATTAAGCAAATGGATCATGACCAAATGGAGTGTTCTATCCTGTTAACTTATAGATCCATGAATATAGGCACTTGAAAATGATTTTAATGAAATCTCTGACTCCAAAAACTCATATTTTGATAAAAATATCATTCTTGTAAGTTGATCAGAAGCTGAAATATAGACGAAAATGCTTTCGGCGGCCATCTTGGACGCCATCTTGAATAACTAATTTTCCTCAAGAGTGACAAAGTGGCACTCTGCAGATTTGGATTCAGCACCCTCAAATTACCCTTATTCCATCAAAAAACGGTATATGGACCCTAAATCCAGGTTATGCTGGTGGCCACCTGACTATCTCTAAAAAGTAATTATGAAAGAATATTTAGTGGTTTTTTGTTCCATATTTTTAAAAATTATCTAAATCAAATAGTAATGCTGTAAGTGTTCTTCAGATGAAAATAGCGTCAACAGTTGCATTGCTGCCATTTCTCTTTTTAATCTTGTTATTTACACCTTGCAATGCCTTACAACAACCACCCGTTTGTTGAACGGTGAATTCAGCCAGGAATAATAATGAACAGGTATTCACTCACTATTCAGCTAGTAATAATAATGAAGCAAAGAAACTTGTTTGTCTTTGTTCCAACAGGTGGCCACCAGGATGGCCTTCTCCATCTTCACCTGCACATGTATGATCGCTCTCTTCACCCAATCTGGAATAGGCCTTGCTGTAGGAAGCTGCATGCCAACATGGTGGGGCTGCCAGTGGCATCAAACAGTGAGTAATTTAGAGTCCAATCAGCCTGGCGCATGAAGAGGTAATTGCAGCAATATAAAAATCGGTAATTTTTTCTGTCTAAGCCACAACATACTTCTTTTATTATCTCACAAAGTCACTGAGGTGACAATCATCGAGTGAATTCCAATTTCTTCAAAAAACTGGAAGGTCTCATGACAGGATACAACCTCTGATCGCCTTTCTTATCCTCAATTTTCCCCCGAATTCCCCCTGCTACCCACCTCTGCCCCCAATGTCCCCCCCCCGTATATAAATTAGCCTTAACATGGTCTTAGTAACAGATATAAATATTTTTATTGTGGTACCTGCATTTTAAGTTATACACCATAAAATATAATTATTTCACAGAAAAAGCTGGCTTTGAAGGGTTGCTGCAGCCTACTCTCATGCTTTCCATGTGTAATTATGATGTGTTCAATCTGAATTAGTATTTTCCTCTCACAGGACTCCAACCTGGCCCTCCACATTCTCTTCATCCTGGCCGGGATAACTGAGGTAGCCGTCGGAGTGGCCCAGTCTGTTTTTTGCTGCAAAGTGCTCTGCTGCGGAAAACCAGCTCCTCAGGTAACTGTCATGTTGTCTAAATGATTTTTCATCTCTTTTCTGGTATGAAATGTAGTTGTATGTTGAGCAGAGGTGTCAATAACTTATAGATAACTGGAAGCATGCATATTCTGCTATCACTTAAACTCTCTCTGTAACATGAGCCTTAGGCTAGGTGAACAACTTTAAAGACTATTTGAAAATTTCATTGAAAATATTGAGAACCATTAATGTTAACTAACTTGTTTCTTTCTTCTGCAGGCCTTTGTTACAAATCAAAGCCAGAATTATGCGAATGGAGGATTTATTCCCAATTATGTTCACTCGCAAGGTTCGTTTCAAATTTGATTAGGCTGACAATTAAAGTGGTACCATGTGTATATTATATTGATCATTTGCACCTACAGAAAATGTTCCATAATTTGCAATTGAACTTTCTGAGGACAGGGAGTGAAAACTTTTAATGATTTGTTCAAATGCTGTAGTCTATCGCTCTATATAGCGCAAGACTCTATCCTTTTTATGTATTCCATTTGGCCATGTACTTTTATTATCAGAATTTTAGACAAGCATTGCTTCGAAGGCAAAAAAATCAATACAGTATTCTGATATTCATATTCCAGGTGGAGCCACCGGTCAGAGCATACCAATGACAAACTTTCAGAATAATATGCAGCACGTTTTCATGCCAACAAACAACATTCCTATGGCAACCAACAATACTGTGTCAACCAATGATTTCACCATGCCAACCACTCAGACTGACACGGACCCACCAGCGTACTCCAACGAGGAATCGGAGGCTTTTTAATTCTATGCTTTCTATATTTCATCATCATGTATGTGTTTATGACAAAATCAACCTGCATGTGTTATATAAATCCTTATTATCATATTGATGTCTTTGTCTGTGTGTGTTGGAACTAACTGCAGGTGGGGAACCCAAAAGCTTCATGAGCCAAATCCAAGTAGAATGCCATTCCAATCAGACAATAATTTGCTGCATTTGCAAGGAATCGAGCATTCTGTAAACCATGAATATTTGGCACACTCCCTAAATTTCTTAACTGTGTAGCAACTCAGCAAATTTCCACCTAACTACCAAACCCTAGTTTCTATAGTAGACTGGCGGGATTTCTGAAATATGTGAATGGTACGAGCATTTTGGGGTTAAAGTCGGGAACCCATCTTTTTTTAATATTTCAGGTATACTGAATCCAAAAAACCGGTTCCCAGTAGATATTCCGGGTCCTTCGCCTCCTAATTTGCATATCAAAATGGCCGCCAAATTAGCAATTTTTGATCGTTTCAAAACTATAACCTTCAATATCTTTCTGTTTAGGAAAGCAAAAAAGGCAAACCAAGTGGATAAATCCATGTTATGAAGTCCAGGGTATAACACACACCATTTTTGAATCAATTATACAAGTTTGATGGTCATTAATATGCTAATTAGTAGCAGCCATTATACAAGAATGCATTTTCTTCAATAACTTCCTTACTAATCAAGCAAATAAAACAAATTAAAGTTCTATACCCATGGTTTAAGGGTCAATGAAGATGATGAACTCATCTAAAAAGTTTTCGCACTCATCTAATACTAATTATGCAAGCATAATGGTCATTAGTCTGCTAATTAGCAATATAATTAGCAATAATATATCACAGAAAAGAACAATCTTCTTAGTATCTTCTCTGCTGATTCAGCAAACTTTACAAATCAAAGTTCTTTACAAATGTTTTAAGAGTCAAAGAAGATGATGTACTTATTTATGTCATAACACTCATCAAATATTAATTATTGACAATAATAGTCATTAGTATGCTGATTAGCGATGCCATATTTCATAAAGGAACAGTCTTCTTTGTATCTTCCACGCTTATCCTGCTAAGTTTACCAACTAAAGTTCTCTTACACCAATTTTTTAAGGGTCAATGAAGATGATGAACTAATTCATAATATAATGACACTCATCAAATATTGATTATGGAAAGATTAATAGTCATTATAGTATGTTAATTAACAATGAAATATTACAGAAAAAAAAGTTTTTTCATATCCTCTCTGCTAATCCAGCATACTTAGCAAAAAAAAAAAGTTCAGTACCCAAACTTACAGGCCCAAATTTTCATGTTAGGTTTAAACTTGGTTTAACCAAGGGTTTTACCCAGTTAAACCCAGTTTCGATAAACCAAGTTTAACTTGAGTTTAGACCCAGTTTAAAAACCAAATTTTCATGCCTGACAAACCTTGGCTAGACCAGGTTTATGGAGACTGAGTTTAAACTCGGTTTGCACCCAGTTCTATGAAACAAGAAGAAGCAAAATTTAAGAAGATAAGTAAGGAACAAAAGAAAAGTAGTAAACAAAGAGGAAGAAACAATAAGCTATAAAAAGAAAAATGCTAGAAGGAGAAAATGAACAAAAATTGAAAGGAAATTAAAGCAAAATCAGGGAGTATGGTCGGAAGAAATGTTGAAGAAATGCACATGAAGTTAATTTAGACTAATTTCAAAGCAGAAAGATGAGACGAGAAACTAAGAAGAAAGGAGAGGGAAAAGCATTCGGAAATTAAGAAAAAAGTAAGAGCATAATTAAAAAGAAGAGGGAGAAGAAAAAGGAACAAGACATAATTAAGAAAGATTACTCAAGAAAAAGAAAGATCTAGAAGAACAGGAAATATAACAAGAAAGGAGATAAAGAAAAAAAAAGATGAAGGAAAACATATAATACAGCCATAATTAAGGAAAAAAGCCGAAAGGAGAAGAAATATAAAAAATATGAGAAAAAAATAGGAATAAATTGATTAAAAGAAAGAAAAGAAGGAGGAAAGGGATGAAATGGGCCATGAAAGAAGGAGATTACTGAAAGTGAAGAAAAAGAGAAGAGGTAGAAAATGAGGATGACTGCAAGCGAAGAAGGAAAAAGAAATAACAAAAGAAACCAGATTAAAAAGAAATGAAGAAAGAAAGAGAAGACAAAAAGGGGAATATGAATAGAGAGGGAAGAAAACAATTTATAAAAATCAAAAATGGAAGATACAACAATTTGAATAGATAATTAGTTTTGAATGAATGATTATGTAAATGCCAAAGCATGAGGACAGCGACATCTGGACCCAAAAGATACATTTTAAATAATAAATTGTAATAAGCTACAAATACTTGTATTACTATTCTCCTGATAAAAAGTTATGACAGAAGCATGCATGAAAAGAAAAAAAATTATAAAAAGTATTTTTGGAAAAAATTTTGGGAAATAAAGGAAGAATTTGAAAAAAATGTCCACACGGGGAATGGAAAAAAGAAATGTTGAAACAAAATTTGAAAAACAAACATTTTGGGGGGGGGGGGGAATTTTGGGGAAAAAATTTCGGGGATGGGGAACTTGGAAAAAAAAAATTGGGATAATAATATTCTTGGAAAAAAATAATTCACAGCACAACTGATATCCTTTACTAGATCAGTGAAAAAGAAATCTGACTTTGCAGACGCAAAATCCACACTGAAGGCTTCCAAAACCACGAGTTAAACCACCCCTGAGCAGGTTTCTACTAAAGCCACAGAAAAACCTGGTCGATTTTTAAAACCAGACATGAAAATTTCGAGAAAAGAAAAACTTAAGTTTTAAAATCTTAAACTGGGTTTAAACCTAGTTTATCCACAAACCAAGTTTAAACTAGAGATGAAAATTTGGGCCAAAGAGTCAAAGGATGATGAATCATTTATAAAGTTACGGCATTCATCAAATATTAATTCTGCAAGAATAATCGTCATTAAAAAATACACTAATTAGCAATGCCTTATTACCGAAAAAAAAACCATATTTGTCTTACTATCTTCCTCAATAATCCAACAAATTTTGAAAATAAAACTTCCATACCGCTGGTTTAAGGGTCAATGATCTCATTCATCAAGTCATAAATAACATATTAATAATGCAAGAATAATAGCTATAATTGTATGATTATTAGTGATGCCATATTTGTAGGAACAAGTGTTTCTTCTGAATTTTCAGGGACTCAATGCATGGTGGCACATGCCACCCTTGAAATCCAGCAAAGATTATTCCGTATCATCCTGACTGGGTGTGTCAAGATGACATCATATGCATTATTGGAAGATACCATTACTCAGAAATGAAGTCATCTTGATGCTTCCAATACTCAAAAAATATTCTGCGGCATTTGTGTCACTCTAGGCTACTAGGAATCCAATTTATGCAAGGAGTTAAGAAGTAGACAGCAAAGGGGGGACAGATGAGCAATTAAGTAGGGAGGCAGGAGTTAGGCAGGAAGCAGAGGAGAATGCTGATATGGTGGAGGCAAAGAAAGATGAGTAGAGAGGTAGGAAACACAATTTGATGAGGCAAGAGCTGTTGGAATGGGACAATAGATTGGGAGGGGGCTGCATGGAAGAAGACATATGTCAGAGAAAGGAGAAAAGAGTTGTTGCACAGACAAGAGCTAAGAGGAGGCTGTCAGGTTGGAGACAGGAGCTATCAGGTCGGAGGGGAGAACTGGGAAGGAGGCAAAAAGGGAGAATATGGAGAATGGGTTCACTGGAAAGAATGGAGAATGTCATGAAGGAGGCAAGAGCTAGAGACGAGGCAAGAGCTAGAGATGAGGCAAGAGCTTTTGAGAAGAGACAACAGCTATTGATAGGGAAATGTCATGAAGAAGGCATATTATAGAAAATATGCTTTGGTGAGGCTGCGAGAAAAACCAGAAAGTTTTCAAATTTGTTTGCTGCATCTGATCCTACACAGAATACCAAATAGTAACAGTTTGAATTGTGATGCCATTCTTTAGTTTGCTCATAAACTTTCATGATAGGCCTAACTGTTTTAAGGCATTTGAGTGACTGTTTCATGATCATGTTTTGTGTAGCTCTATAGGACATTTCTTAGCATGCCTACCCTGCATAGGGACATTGGATGATGGTTCAGCGGGCATTTCCATTTATTGTGTGTATGGTGTGCAAATTTCACTGAATTGGACACTATATAAAATGATAATACGACATATATACAGTGACTCCTTGTCTTTTATGGGGAATTAGTGCTTCAGATTGCTTAGAAGGCATCTTGGGTCATCCCGAGACACAGCTGAATTCTGGGAGCTCCTGCCTAATTTTGCCTCCCCCAAAACAGAATTCCAGCTACAGCCCTGATCTTCCCTGCTAATCCAGCAAACTTGAACAAATTTAGGTCAGATATCACTGATATTATTATGTTATGAATGAGTTCATGATACACATGCACCCTTAAAGTATTGCCGCATAACTTTGAAAAAACTAAATATCATTAGAGGACTTCATTTGCTAAAGTTTGCTTGATGCATAGGAAATATTTATAAGAATAAGCTTTTTTTCAGTAATATGACACTGCTAATATACTACTGACTACAGCTCTTGTATAACTATTATCATCAGATGAGGGTTATGACTTTATCAATGACTTCTTCATTGGGCCTAAAAATATTTACCCTTTTTTGTAAAGTTTGCAGGGTTAGCAGCTTCGTTATAACGAAAACTATTCTTTTTGGAAATATATGTCATCGCTAATGAGCATAAATGATAATGACTGTTATTTTTCCATAATTAATATTTGATGATTGTCATGGCTTTATAAATGAGTTCATTATCTTCATTGACTCTTAAAACATTGCTATAGAACTTTAATTTGTAAAGTTTGCTGGATAAACAGAGAAGATACCAAGAAGATTGTTATTTTCTGTAAAATTTCATCGCTAATTAGCAGTCTAATGACCATTATGCTTGCATAATTAGTATTGGATGAATGCTATAACTTTTAAGATGAGTTCATCATCTTCATTGACCCTTAAAACATGGGTATAGAACTTTAATTTGTTTAATTTGCTTGATTAGTAAGGAAGTTATTGAAGAAAATGCATACTTGTATAATGGCGGCTACTAATTAGCATATTAATGACCATCAAACTTGTAAAATTGATTTAAAAATGGTGTGTGTTATACCCGGGTCTTCATAACATGGATTTATCCACTTGGTTTGCCTTTTTCGCTTTCCTAAAAAGAAAGATATTGCAGGTTATAGTTTTGAAACGATCAAAAATTGCTAATTTGGCGGCCATTTTGATATGCAAATTAGGAGGTGAATGACCCGGAATATCACTTGTGAACCGTTTTTTTCGGATTCAGCATACCTGAAATATGATAAAAAGATGGGTTCCCGACTTTTACCCCAAAATGCTCGTACCTCTCTAAATAAAGCCTTTTTCTTAAAATTCCGCCAGTCTATAGCACATAAATATATGCAAAGTTGTCCTCACACTTTTCTCAGACATATCATATAATACTTCTATTCACACACAAGTTATACGCAGTTATTTCTGAAAATGCTTTGTCAGCCCTGTACACTAAATTGCAATTTCTGATAAGGAACACACATAGATATAGAAGCAAACTTTCACTGAAGTCCATTGTTAATAACTGTAAAAAAAATTCAAAGAATATACAATTAGGCACTGATTTTTTAAGTTTGTTTTCAAGGATGATATTCACTAATTAGTCTGGTGCTGAAAAACATAATCAAATTTTCCGTGAGTAAACGTATGTTGAATCTGCAGCAGTCACTTGGTTTATTGGAAATATACACACAGTGCCTTGGGCATTTATATGAGAACCCAGATTTTCACCAAACTGCCAGAACACAAAAATAAATGCGACGGCTTGGAAAGCTGGATTCCCTGATGTCTGATCTTCAGATTTTGGACTTTCAACAAGGCTTGATAAAAGTCTGTGAGAAAATAACTTTCCTGGTCCATTAAAGCATGTCATCAATAAGTCCTCGTACCAGAGTGCAATTTATAGAGCCGGAGTATCAATAGGAGATGCTATAGATCAAAAACTTATGCAAAGTTGTCCTCACACTGTTCTCTTGATAGCAGCACTTTTGTCTTGGTTTGTCTCTTCATTATGCACCTTGTTACTGCTGTGTTCTTTTTTCCCCGTATCATATATTAATATATATCTTGCATCTTTGTTATGAATAATTTGTCAGTCTGTTGGGTATATCACATAATTTGTCTATTCACATACAAGTTACACACAGTTATTCCTGAAATGCTTTATTAGCCCTGTTCATTAAATTGCAATTGCTGATGAAGAACTCATATAGCTGTAGCAGCAAATTTTAAAATAAGTCCACCTCTAAAAACAGTAAATCAAAAGCTAAAGTACAATACAATTTGGTACAGATTTTAAGTTTGTTATCAATTACATATTCATTAATTAAAAACCACTGGTGTCGCAATAGGTATCTATAAATGACTGGTCACTGATTTTTGTCTTAATTAGCCTGAACAAAAAAATTTCTGTAAAAAAAATTGATGTTGAATCTGAAGCAGTCGCCTGTTTGATTGGAAATATCCACGCAGTGCCTTGAGCATTTATATGAGAACCCAGATTTTCACCAGACTGCCAGAACACAATAAAATGCAATGGCTTGGAAAGCTAGATTCGCTGATGCATGTCTGATCCTCAGATTTTGGACTTTCAACAAGGCTTGATAAAAGTCTGTGAGAAAATGATTTTCCTGGTTCATTAAGCATGTTATCAATAAGTCCTCGTACCAGAGTGCCATTGTCCTCAATTTTAAAAGGAGGACCAGTCCAGGACATGAAAGGATCCTTTCTTAAGGACCTACAAGGTTTGGTGGCCATGTAGAATTTATGAAAAGTGACAACATGAATGATACTGCATACAATTATTCTTTGTTGTGCTGTTCCTCAGCTCATCTAATATGAATATGATTTTTTAAAATGGGCTAAGTCTTTCAATTCAACCCAAGTTAGTAATCTTCCAAATTTGTAAAATTTACCTCAACCTGTTCAACAGTTGGATTTTGTCTCAATATAACTTGATAGAAGGGGCAGATACAAGCATAGCAGTACTGTACTGATACAAAATACATTTGAAATACAATACAAAATACAAAATCATTTAATAAACTACCTGAATAACTTGGCAACCAAACCTTAGTTCCTCATAATAAAATACATTCCTTATGAAGGTATTTAAATAATTGCAAGAACAATGAAAATGCTTTAGTATGTGAGTAATCCAAGGAAATAATCACAAAAACTAGCAGCATCCCCAAGTCCGTTGATACGCTCCTGTTGCAGGAAGGACTTTTTCATCAGCTTGATATGACGTAGAATGTCAATGGCCCACCTCCTTCCCTCTTCATGAAAATCTCTCGCAATCGAATTGTTGATCCAACGGTCTGTTGAGTCTGGTTTTGTCAGTTTTTGCATCTCTCCCTTGGTAATCCTATCATCAATCTCATGGAACACGGCGTTTTTAACCATGTATGATGTAATGGGACAAAGTTTTTTTTGTCTCAGCAGAGATTTCACCATGACAACTCCCAGCCGCGCTTCCACTGGCAGACAATCCATAATGTCACGCTCACTTTTGGCAAAGGTAATGCTGAACCCTGTACGATTCAATTTGCCTCTTTTCAGAAAGTTTCTCTGTGGGTGCCAAATTGGGTCTCGAAGTATCTTTCCTTGACGTTGAGTGACCAGCTTTAGCAGATCACCATTCTGCAGGGACTCCGGAAATTCTATTACAGGAACAACATCAAAGGAAATCAGCATGCCCTTCGACTTGCCATTTCCTTCATAGATCATCAGCCATGGATATTTCCAATCCACCACCCTCAAGGGAACTTTAGTGTAATCCATCACCCTTTGGATCTTCAGCATGCTTTTCTTTATGATATCATAAAGCTCAGCCACGCTCATGAAAACTTCTTCACCGCTGGAGTTATCAAACGATAGATTCCTCCCTCTTCTTATTTCCTTTATTCTTTCTGAAAGACGCGTGAAGAGGATCTGAACATCAAACTCATCCATTTGTCCTACTTTTGTTTGTTCACGAACACTCCCGACGATTTCAATGGATGCCTCTAGGATCTCATTTGACTTGACCACTTCCTTCATCGTTTCTCTGAAAAAGTCTTTCACGATCCGAA
Source organism: Platynereis dumerilii (assembly GCA_026936325.1). Taxonomy (NCBI): domain Eukaryota; kingdom Metazoa; phylum Annelida; class Polychaeta; order Phyllodocida; family Nereididae; genus Platynereis; species Platynereis dumerilii. The sequence continues at coordinate 13,331,195 of JAPTHN010000020.1, forward strand.
TACTCATTTCACGGTCATGCAGTGTATAGTCAATATCAGTGAGAGGGATTTTCTCAGCTTCTCTCTCTTGCCACCAGAAAAGATATGTCTGTTGTTGAAGTTCCTCATCAGTGTTACCAAATGAGTCACACTCGCCAGGAGTAGCCCCATTTTTCAGAAAGAATTTTCTTGCTACTTCATTCTTGCACGCGCAGGAAAGCAGGTAGGGAGAGGTCCCGTGCACATCTTTACAATTCATAAGAGACTGCAAGAAGTCAGGACAAGCTATTTCAAGGGCTTCAAACACTTCTTTTTCATGACAGATGAGAGCAAGCAGATGAATGGAATTGCGTCCCATCCAGTTGGATGAGACTTCTTCTTCAAGCTTTTGTAGAGTTGCCTTAATGTCTTCCTGCCATGAAGAAAAAGCAACTTGTTGATGTTGATTGGCCAAATTAACCAGCGTAATGAATGCCCTGTTCTCACACTGAATGCCATGATCATCCATTGTTTTTTGTAGGTTCCAAATAAGATCAAGCGATTTCTTTTCAATCGTAACATGGTCTATGACCCCCTGAATGCTCCACTTCACTGCTGCAATTTCAAGCTTTTTGAAGTTTTCGGCCTCAATGACTGTTTCCACAAATTTCTTGATGTTAACGTTGAATCTGCCTTGTTGGGTTGTCATAACATCAGGACTTTGCACTAGCTTAATCAGAAAGCTGCCCATGCCTGAGTTTTCCATGTATGAGAAGACTGTCATTTGAAGTTCATCCTTCTCTTGGAATGATCCTGGATGGAATCCTTCTTTTTGCACCGGTATATCGCCAATCCAGGGTACAATCAGTCGAGCCAATGTTAGAATGTACCAATGACAATTGCTGAAGGTCCCAGGAAATAAACTGTCAAAAGCATCTTTCAGAGCTACATTATCGAAATCAACCCGTTGTAGAGTTTTAATGTCATTTAGAAACAAATCCAGAAAAAAATTTCTGATTAGATGTCCAAATGGTATTCTCTGCATCGTAACTAAAGCTTCGGTCCACCAGTATAAAATGCCATCTGCTGGGATCTCATGTTGTAACAGGAAGAAAAATGCATCTTTAAGGGTTATCACAACCTCCACAAAGCGTTGGAGCAGAGGAAAGAGCTTCTTCACTTTGAACTTTCCCGACAGCGATGCCCAAATCCAATTAGTGTTGTAGGTGTCTAAAACGGAGGACATAGCCATGTCAAGGACTTTCCTGTGAACAAAGTTTCTCTCACCCTGCAGCGGGTCATTACAGAAGTAGTTCACAATTGTTGCCATTGGAGAATCGCTAGATAAACAAAGGAACTCGGGTTTGCAGAGCAGCTGGCACACCTCCAGGTAGTTTTCAAGCTGAGATGGGGAAGCATTCTTGGCACGTGGTAAGTAATATGCCAAGATATTGAAAGGTGTCTTGTCTGGCCATATGGTTAACTTTAATTTGTGTTCTTTACAATCCAGATATTCTTTAACTGCATCCTTGGTTTCGCGAACCCAGTCATCATCCCATTGCTCTGGTTTTTCAGCTCTGGACAGAACTCCACGAAGCAGCTCACCCCTGAAGCGGAAAATCACAAAATGAATCTCTCCCATTTCTCTGATGGCAGTACATTTTACTACATATTTATTATATTTGCTCTGATTATATATTACAAGTGAGGCAAAAATAAATAATTTTGCCTTCATTTATTTTAACAAACATACCAATGAAGTTTTAACAATAACAATGTACTTTATATATACGGAAACTCTTGTAGTGCAAGCAGGCTCATCATGATAAAACCATTACAAGTGCATAATACTAAATAGATATTACTAAATATTTGCATCAATTAACTTTTATGTACATGCTTTAATGACCTAGAGTTGTAGTATTTAATACTTGATGGCACATAGAAGTTCCCATATCTGCTTGTTCTCTGTTTAGGTATTAATACACTGTAGTGTTTTGCCTAAAACTAATTCGAAAGGTAGAAAATGTAATGAAATTAAATCTATTTAAATTGAAAATAATATGGAAATAATATGGAATTCATTCAGATTTCAGTTTTTTATTTTAACCAATTTAGAATTCATGTCTTTCTTTAGCAGACTATTATGCAATCATTTTTCCCATTTGAGAATCATGTTTTCGTTGTGAAAAGAAACATATTTTCATTGGCTATTCTACACTGATGGAATTCAGCATATATAGTCGCCGACAAAAGTATTCATACAGCTCATTATTCTGCACATAACTGGTATTTCAGGGATGCGAGAAGAAAAGTTTCACTTTTAAGTCGTTGCCCACATCAATTGTCATTGTCAAACACTGCAAACTTAAGCATATCTCTGTTTTCAAGCTCGGGGGCACGCAAATGTAAAACTTCAGCATGACAAAACTGCCCTGTGAAATTGAAACACAGTAAGTGACCAAAAAACAGTAACTGAGTTGAGCATAACTTCTCAATCCTACTAATAATATCTACCTCCATGCCAAATTTCATACCTGTATCACCTCTAGTTACCCCACAAATCCATGATAAACAAACACAGTATCAACTGCTCACATCAAAATGGGCATGTCACGTCAGGCCAAAACACAGTAATTTACTCATTTTGTTTTGAAACACAGTATCTCTTTGGCTTATTACTGTGTTTCAAAATCAAATTTTTGAGTTACTGTGTTTTGACATGACACAAACAGGGAGATACTGTTTTTTCACATCAACTGAGTAGATGTCTTCAGCAATGACATAAATAAAAAATCAAAGGTTTCTCATTCAAAACACAGTAAGTCATTAAAAAGCTCAACATTGTCTAATATATCTGTAAGAAGTCGTTTTGGGTGACAAATGAAATACACACATACACTTCGATTATATTTCTTCATATTTGAAGCGTTGACATGAGGGTGCTTCATCTGGAGATTAAGATATAGAGGTCACAATGTTACAAACAAAGAAATGTGTTTTTCTCAAAATCACTGAAATGGCAGTTACTGTGTTTTGAAATCACAGGGCAGAAAAGGATTCATACCGCTCGAACACGCTGGGTATAAAGTGCGTCAAAAGCTTGAATTTTTGTTCCAAATGATTTGCAACTTAGAGGTTCTGAGTTCTTTTTTGGGTGTTTTTATCTGTGTTGGTTGACCCATACCACCCTATATCACTGTTATCATTTTACCATTAAATGTACATGACATTTCTCAAAAGATGGCAATATGTCCATGAAAAATGACAATGACAATGACAACATTTTTTATTCAGACCAATAAAGAATTGCAGTTACATAGTTAATTAAATTTTGAAACAATTTTTCTACGGGTCTTGGAGGTGTACACTAAGCCAGCTTTGACTGGCGCTATCGTGTACACCCCCTATGCAAAACAGACAATATAATCATAATAATTTGTATTGTAGTAAATTATAACAGGCAGTGTAATTGTTATATTTAATAATGGAGGAACATCTAAGTCTAATATAATAGAATTAAAAAAGAAAAAACATGAAAAATGTGAAGTAGCTAAGACATTTTCAAGATCATCTATTGGTGCTTCTTTTTTTTTAAAGAAGTGCAGAGAAAATAGGATGAGAATGGAATGGGTTATGATTAATGAGCATTGTTATAGGAATTGATTGATGTTTGACGAGAAGGTTCAAACATCAGTGACACAACACACGTAGCAGTTAGATATGGAACATTCATCATTGTATAAACTTAGAAAATAATTTTTAACATAGAGACTGAAACCAAATTCTGAGTGGGTACTTGTCTTCTCCAATATGGAATTCACATTTTCATTTAATAATTTTGGGAGCTTATATCTTATACTAAGTTCCGCAAATTTATGTTTTAGCTGTGGCAGCTGGAAAGATATCTGTCTTGTGCCATACGGATGCTCCAGCTTTTTCACAAAAGAGGAGTTAAGGAAGTAGTGGGGTAGTTGATTACTGCTATACCTGAAGTAGAATTTGTATAATTTTCTCTTAACCATGTCCTCAAAAGATAAGATGCGTAGTTTTTTCAGCAACGGTGCAGTGTGGGCATTATATTTACTATTTGTTATAATTCGAATAGCTTTTTTTTGGAGTGATTGTATATGACTATTAGTAAATCCCCAGCAAAGAGCTCCGTAGTTCAAGTAAGAGTTGATTATACTGTTATATATAGTTTTTAGGATATTTCGAGGGAGAGTATGTTTTAGTCTATTCATAATTCCTATTGTCTTTGACATTTTACTACTAATGTAATTTATATGACTTTTCCAGTTGAAATGTTCATTAAGTATTATACCAAGGAAATTGAACTCTGACACATATTCAATATTGTCATTGCCAAGTTTTACAACAGGAAGCACCACTTTTCTTTTAGGTGAGTGGAAGGCCATACACTTAGTTTTTTTGGTATTAAGTGACAGTTTGTTGACCATAAGCCATTTACTAACCTTATCAAGGTTTGTATTAATTATTTCTTCAGTTTCTTTTGGGTTATACTGAGGGATTTTGATGGATACAAAAAGAGTGGTATCATCAGCATAACAAATAAATTTGAAGTATTCAGAGCACATACAAAGGTCATTAATGTATATAATAAATAACAGAGGACCAAGAACGGATCGCTGTGGTACACCTGAGTGGATTATTAGTTTACGTGATCTGGTATTATTATATTCAATATATTGTTGTCTATTTTCCAAGTAGCTTTTGAGTAAAGACAATGATTTTCCTCGAATTCCATAATATTCAAGCTTTTTTGATAATATGTAATGATCAATAGTATCGAATGCTTTAGAAAGGTCCATAAAAATACTGATTGGCAAATTGCCTTTATCCATTTCAAGTAGAATTTGTCTGTTATTTCAAGGGTAGCTAGTTCCTTTGAGTGGAGTTCTCTGAAGCCATGTTGATTAAAAAATAGAGTTGTTTAGTTTTGAAATATATATGGATTTGATTTAAAATTGTCTTCTCGAATATTTTGGCGATAGACGGCAATAATGAGATTGGGCGGTAATTTTTTAATTGTTGATCATCATCTTTTTTGTATATGGGGGTAACTTTAGCTATTTTGAGCTTTTGTGGGAATATTCCATGTTCAAGAGATTGGTTTATAATCAGCTGCAATGGTTGACATAACCCTTCCTTTATATTCTTAAGTAGTCTTGATGAGAGTCTATCGAATCTGGAGGTGCTTTTGTTTTTCAGTTGAGTTATCATCTTTATTACATCATCCTTTGTAACAGGGTTGAAAACAAGAGTTTCATTAGTTGGCTTTTTCAGAAATGATTCGAATGATCTGTTTGGAACTTCAGGAATTTGAGAAGCAAGTTGAGGACCTACATTTACAAAGAAGCGATTAAACTCATCTGCAATTTCTTGTTTGTCTGTAACATTTTTATTATTAATAGTAAAAAAGTCTGGCACAACATTATCTTTTTTTGCTGTATTTATGATGCTTTTTATTGTTAACCATGTATTTTTTATATCGTTTTTAAATTTATTGAATTGATTTTCATAGTATAGCCTTTTAGCTTCTCTGATTAGTTTTTTATATATTTTATTATACGTTTTCAGGTTTACTTTCATTTGATCATATATGGACTCAGATGGGGAGGTTTTTTTAATCTTCTGATACAACTTATCTCGAAATTTTATTGATCGTATTATGCCTGAGGATATCCATGGACAGTTCTTATGTTTATGTTTATCATATTTCTTGGTCTTGAGAGGCATGCATTTGTTCATTCCATCTTGTATTATCTCATGAAGAATGTTGTAGTTATCATCAGTATTTGCATTGCAGCAAGTGTCTAATTTCTCAAAAATGTTTTGTTGATTCAAGTAGAGCTTTAAATCATATATTGATTTTTCATTTTGAACTGAGTAGGTCACACATTTTGGTAAGTTTTAGGTAAATCAGACAAGTGTAATAAGGTAAATGGTCGGACATACTACTTAAAATAATACCAGATGTTGTTTTTGAAAAATTGTTTGATAGCTTGCAAAAGTGGTTGTCAATGAGGGTTCCGTTTCTGTCAGTAAGTCGAGTTGGTAGGGTAATCTTAGGGGTAAATCCACTGGTTAATAAGGCGTCAAGAAATTCAATGAATATTGGTCTTTCTCTTATTCGTAAAAGATCTATGTTGAAGTCTCCTGAGATAATAGTTTCACCTCGTAATTCCCTCAGGAAATTTTGCAATTCTTCAGTAAATACTTTGTAGTTTTCAGTTAGATCTCGTGGTGGTCGATACAAATTTCCTAGAGTAACATATCTATCCTTGTTAAGTTTTACTTTGACAAACTGTCCCTCCCAACTATTACTAGGACTCCCACATACATTTAATGTTGTGAAGGCGTATTCAGCTCTTAAGTAAATTGCCAACCCTGTAGGGTAGAGCATCTGTATGGCTGAGAGATAAGATTATAGCCCTCCAGCTGCAACAGACTTGTATCATTCACGGCACCAAGCCAAGTCTCCTGGAGACAAATGGCATCAAAATGACATTTATTTTCCCTTACATATTGAACGAAAATCTCAAGCTGGCTATTTTTAGCATTTAGGCTTTGAATATTCACTGCAAGGCATTTGAACAGATCTTGTTTGTTTTGTAAAATCTCTATTAGTTTATCACTGCTTACAAATGGAGAGTGATGAAGCACCTGGGGTTCCTCTTCCGCATGATTATCATTATTATCAATCAATTCAATTAGAGAGTTGGAAGAGGGATCCCTGATGTTGTTCACATTGATTTCATCGAAATTCATATGTACTCAGTCTGAAAATTTCAATTTTCTGAATTTTCATATTACCTACTACGTGTTTGGTTGTAAGGCAAGGTTTGATGAGCATTGTTACAGCCGAAAGATCTACATGCCCGATTTGCAAATCGGGCTGCTTTTTGCGTGCCAGACACTAAAATAGGTCTTTGTCACAATATCTACTCCCCTAACCATGCTTTGCCAATATCCCTAACGAAATATCATAAAAGTGCAACCAAGCCACATTTTCTACTGAACTTTTCCAAAAGTTCTAATGTGCTATGTTAGAAACTTTGTCATAGTATATTGACAGCCCCCTCTGCTGGATATTTTGGAACCAAAAATAGGACCCGTAGAATAATTGGCAGGTACCAAAGCTTCATACGGTCTGCCAAAGCTCCATATGGTCAGCCAAAGCTTAAGATGGAATATCATCTGATGAAATAGGGTCTGATGAAATATCCAAATAGCGTCTTGGAGGATATTTGACCTTTTCAAATATCGTAATAGTGCTATTTGGAATATCCAAAGTCTTTTGAAAAGTGCTTTTTGATATTAGACACAATGGCAGTAGAGACATTGTCACAAGCAAGCATGATGCAGTTGGATGAAAAGAAAAAGAACATTTTTTATATAAAGAATCAGTGTGGCATTTTACATGAGAGATGGAGGGGGGGGGGGTTCATAAAAAGTATGAGGTACGAAAAAGAGGTACGAAAAGAAAAAAATATAGAAGGCTTTAGTTATGGTTAGTTACTACCTTGGTGTTATATAATAATCACAGCTTACAATTTAGATCCATGAAGAATGACCTCAGCTCTTCAAATGATCCATCATAGTTTACTTTATGCAATAGGTTGTGCCTGATGTAAAATACAAGAAGTTGCATTTGGTTTTAAAAGATTTAGACATGGGTACCAAATGTCTAGTGAAGTCTTGAAAGTTTTGCCCATTGAAATAGCATTGGGCCTTGGCCAATTTTTATCCTAGGTCTTTTGCATCATGTGCAAATCATCACCTACATGCATAAGTTAATTTTAGTCCAAATGAGAGTTGGCACTAATGATTACAGCAAACCATGAAACCAAATTTTACTTTGTGTGAGCATTCAGCTTGGCTTAGTGAGCATCTTTGTGGAAGTTTCATATACATGTACATCATAGGTAAGATGATACCAGCGATATTGGGTGGTATGGGTCACACAACACAGATAAAAACACCCAAAAAAGAACTCAGAACTTCTAAGGAGGTTATCCAAAGAAGCCTCAGAAAGTTACAAATCATTTGGAACAAAAATTCAAGCTTTTGATGCACTTTATACCCAGCGTGTTCAAGCTGTATGAATACTTTTGTCATGCTGAAGTTTTACATTTGCGTGCCCCCTGAGCTTGAAAACAAAGATATGCTTAAGTTTTCAGTGTTTGACAATGACAATTGATCTGGGCAATGACTTAAAAGTGAAATTTTTCTCCTCTCATCAATAAAATACCAGTTATGTACAGAATATTCAGCTGTATGAATACTTTTGTCCGCGACTGTATGTATCTATGTATCTATGTATCTATCTATCTGTCTGTCTGTCTGTCTGTCTATAATATTATATCTATTTATTTATTATACTGTGTTTAAATATCTGACTAATTTTCTTGGATAGCAATTGCCAATATTAGTAAATCGATATTATCCAATTTTGTTAATTTTATTTCATAACAGTAAAAATAAATATGAATGAAGTCAAATCAAAATTTTCAAATAATACTGTACACTAGAGCTGTGATGTATATTATTATTGAGCCAAACTGCTACTGATAAGGCTCTCTTGTTTTCATGCATTGCTAATGATGCCTTCAATAGACATGTTTGTCAACATGTTCTGGGTACTAGGCACTTGACATCAAATGGAGGTGGACTTATCCAATATTCTATGCTTGGTCAACTGAATAAATATTGCATATGCCAGACTCCCAGTCTTTTGATCTCATCTTCATGCAGCGGCTACCAAAAGAAGTGCAGTGTGTTTGAAACACTGACAACAAACTGCTAAATACCTCTAACTATAATGAACATTGTGAACTAGATTTGGCAAGTGTGAAAGAAGCACACCTCACTGAATCCAGTTCACAACATTTGATTTTTGGTATTTTAAAGTTTATCACCAGTTTTTCCAACACATGCAACCCCCTCCGCAAATAAGGAGGATAAGCAGCACTCATTTGACTCAAGTCAAAATCATTTTGGAAAGTGGTTGCTGATGGAGTTGTACTCGGGAATGGCCAAATCTGAACATGAACAATTTTAAGTTTGGACACTGGCTAACAGTAAGTATGTTATCAATCACAAATTCAGTGCACATTGTGATTTCTGCAGCTCAATAGGCTGTCCCCAAGACTTAGGTACAGAATGATATTTTTTTAAAGAAGAGTGATTAAGCCAGCTGCACACCTATCATTATCCTCCATTTTCACTTGATCAAAAGCCGTCGAAATAAATAAGAAATGTTGTCACCAGTTGGCCTGCGATTTCCTGAAACAAGAAAATAGGACAGATTATATTCCATATCTGTGAATATAAGAACAAACAAATGCTATTATGACAAAATGAGATTGCCATGAATGAATCAAATGTTTCAACTGAAGTTTTCTCTACAATGAGGTTATTTCCTCTTCTGCACATAAGATGGAGATTCAGCTAACAGATCTGACTGAGGTGAAAATTAATTTCACTGAAGAATGGCCATACGTGTCAAAAAGAAGCAAAAAACGGGTTAGCAGAATCAATGTCAAGTCAAGTGAGGGTTGGCATTTTTGCGTAATATTATATGGAAATTTTGTGTCTGTGTTGTTGAGCCATAATGAGATTTTTGATGATTTTTTTTTACTAAAAAGGATCAATTTTTAAAGTTGCCCTGAATGATAAAATTATTTGATAATTATTGGTGGTTTCAAGTGTAGAATAATGTTAACTTGTGGTCAATAATATTTTTGACTAATTTATGAAAGTGGTTGTTTGATTACATAAATTATTCAGTTATTTCCTTTACATTTTCTTGATGGTGCCTCCCACCTCCAGCACTTTCATTTTTAATGACGTCACAATATCCATTGTTATAACTATATAGTTATAAGCTAACAAATTCTGACAATGCTGATGACGTCACAAGGTTGGCAACAAGTTACATTGTTGCTTTTTTTCCGTGCGTACCCGAAATAAATCCAGGGGTCATTTAGTGCATTTAAATGATTATTTCAGTGAGAAAGAGTCATTCTACATCAAAGAAATTTTACACACCAGTCAGTATGATTATGATACACAAGACCATGTGAAAATTAGAAAAAGTTTAGGTGAAAATCTGATCATCATTCAGAGTAACTTTAAGGGTCACCCAATGAAAGTTTTCAAATAATTAAAAATTGTTTAAATAGCATTCATACGTAACCCTAATGTCTGAGGGAAAAATCTATGCAATTTGAAACATTCAATCACCAATTTTAGAACTTTGAAGTTCTGACACCTTGCAAATCTAAATTATTCTAGCATTTTGATCAAGAGTGTTTAAAAAATACAAAAATGTTTACTATGAACAGCGCCAGGGGGCCAGGACGAGATTGACGCTCTGTGGACTGCTCCTGCTATAAGCTGAGTTATTTATTACTTTTTGTGGTTTAATTTCGTTTTAACTTGTGTAAATACATTGTCTTTGTGTTTTCAAAGATATGTAGCAGGTATTGACTAAGTTTTTGAGCTCAGAAGTGTGATTTTTAGGCCAAAAATCGGCAATTAGTTCTTACCGCAACTGCAACCTGTAATCAAATGTAAACAAACTCAATTATCGCCCATTAATTAGCGTGTATAGATCAAATCAAATCAAATCAAATCAAATTTATTTATACTCAGTTTTTACAAAACAAAAAACATTAGCTAGAAGCTATTTTCACCGAGTTTTAAGTGAAATGTAATAACAAGTGGAAATATAAAATAGCAGAAATGTAAAATGTAAGTTGTAAAATCATGTCCAGAGTCTCTGTTAATAATGTCCAGACAGAGCTCAAAACAGTTTGAAATTTAAATTTAAAATCACAAAGTTTAAAATCACATATTTAAAATCAAAATGTCTTTAGGCTTCATTTGGTCCTACAGAAGGAGCATTGACACTGTGGACCTGTCCATAGATTTATAAAAGTCTTAAAGGTTTTCAAGTCGATACTGCTTCGGGCTTCACTGGAGATGGAATTCCACAAAATCCCTCCGAAATGAGAGAACGAGTGTAGCCCAAAGTTTGTTGTTCTATTTGTCCTTAAGCGAACTGAGTTTTTCGATCTTAAATTGTATCGAGTTGACTGGCGGGTAAATAGTTCAGTAATGTAGCCAGGACTAAGTTGGTTATAGGCCTTATAGACCTCTGTGGCGATTGTCCGTAGTCGTCTTAATTCCAAGGAGGGCATTTTTGCTCGCTCTAAAAGTTCTTCGTACGAGGCATCATAGTCTGAGAAAACAAATTTTAGTGCCCTGAATTGTATTTTTTCGATCTTTCTTGTGTTTTGTAGCCCACAGTGATGCCATACCGCAGGGCAATAATTCAGATTAGACATGACGAAAGATTTGTATAATAATAATTTGACTTTCGTGTCTAGGGCGTATGCTACTCTCTTAAGGCAATTCAATTGTCTTGTAGCTTTCCTGACAATAAGAGCAATGTGATCATTAAAATTTAATTTATAGTCCAGTAGAACTCCTAAAAGGGTAACTGGTGTCTCCGTCCGTATGACTGTAGTTTCACTGACAGAAATGTCAATGTCCTTATTGTCTGATATGATGCACTGGAATTTACCAGGATTAGCTTCCATCTGGTTTATGGAGCACCATTCAAGTATTTCTTTGGCACTGAGTTGCATCTGTTCCTTTACGCTATCCAGGGATTTGGCTTTCAGCAAGACGGTATTATCGTCTGCGTAATTAAAAAGTTTTCCGTGCTTGAGATCATAAAAAATGTCATTAATGAAAAGGTTGAAAATTGTTGGTCCCATTAAAGAGCCCTGTGGTACACCTTTCATAATAGGGTTCCATTCACTGACAGATTGATTAATCTTGACACGTTGGTGACGGTCAGTGAGGTAGTCCGCAATTAATGTCACTGCACTTGTCTCCATCCCATAGGCATGGAGCTTGGCAACTGTCAGTGCATGTGATAGGCAGTCGAATGCCTTGGATAAGTCAACTAAGAGAAGGCCAGGTATCTCTTTTGCCTCCTTTGCCTCCCGCCATTTCTCGCAGATGCCGAGAAGTACATGTTGGCCACTATATTTCGGTCGAAAAGCAGATAGGTAGTCATGATAGTTTTCTGGTAACCATGTTTCTCCCATCTGTTGCAGCATCAATCTCTCAAGGACTTTCGATGAGCTAGTCAGAATACTGACTGGGCGGTGGTTTTTCTTTTCTAGTGCATTATCCTTCTTAGGTCGTTTTTCTGCCTGTATTTCTTGTCAATTTAGTGCCCCTTGTCATCCTAATTTATTTTACTAATTTACTGTTCATCTAGACACAGTAGACCAGCCCAGTAACTAATAAATACAATAACGTACACTCAACCTGTATCTTTTATTTCTATGTTAATTGTTTAGTTGTTTTGTACAATTGGTACCCGACCATTGATGTGACCTAGTTTCTCAATTGGCCCACTTGTCACGTGACCTATTTTTCTCACTTGACCTACTTTCCAGTTGACTAATTCTGACAGCTTTTTATTGACCCGTCCATTCATTGTTATTTTTATTATGTGAACTTCCACTGAACACACTTTGAACCCCTTTTTTTTAGAATATTGTTACTGTTTGGTCAACATAAATTAATTTATATTGCTTCTGCAAATATAGGTGCTTAGGTTATGTAAACAAATAAAACTCATTTTAATCCAGTACACAAGTGAGACACAATCTGGAAGATTTGAGTAATGAAATAAAAGTGAATTGATTAAAGTAAACTTTGTTATCCCCTGACTTATATTTGATATATATATAGTATACAAACTTTTCAGTTGCTCAATCACTTTTAAATAGTTCCAATAATTTAAAATTGTTTCAGTAGTCCGTGATTTGTGCCTGAAGACTTCTTAAAGTAGGCCTTTATCCAGCATGTAAACCCTTCAGGCCTCCATCTTAGTACAGATTGCAGTATTACAGATTGCATTTTTCCTTTGTTGTACTGTTTGGTTGTTCTTGTATCTTTTTAGATCAAGATGGGCTCAGTGGATCCAGTGTTTACCACTCCAAAGGCAGCTGTCCGTAGGTCATCTCGGAAACGACTCATCTCGGAAGATGTCGCACTCACGAGTGGTATCAGTGCCAATCCCACTTTCTGGCAACAGACTCTTCGTATTTCCCCCGCACTTTTCGATGACATCAGCATCCGTATCCCAGAAACACAGACCCCTTCAGTATCTGTCATTCCGGAAACACAGACAGATTTATCGACCATCCCAGAAACGCAAGAAATGTCATCTCCTTCGACACCTTCTGATTTGTCATCAGGCACTCCATCTCTCCTTCCTCTAGGCAAAGAACATTCAACAGCTGATCAGTCGTCTCTTAGTTACTTCAGCTATGCTCCCTTCCGAAAGTCCCAGCACAATCCACACACGGACTATGAGTGCCCTGGTAGTAGCAAATCAGCGAATTGACAGCTTGCTAAAAGAGATTGCCGGCCTAAAAGCAAGCAAAATCGCTTTGTCTGCTTTGCAGTCTCTCGACCCTCCTGCACCTGCAGAGCAACCTCGTACCGCAAGGACTGTTACTCCTGTAGTGAGGGAAATGCTGCTTTTCCGTGCAAGCGGACGATTCACGGTCCTGTCTAACTTCTTTGAGTGCAAACTTTTGGTTGAGGGAGTGGCCTTCAGAAGCGCAGAACACGCCTACCAGTACAAGAAGGCAATGTTCCACGGAAGACGCGACATTGCTGAACGTGTTCTGCGCTCGCGAACACCACACCTCGCCAAGCAGACTGTGAAACCCATCACTCAGTGCAAGGCCTGGCATGAGTGCAAAGAAAATGTGATGGAAAAGATTTAGAAAGCCAAAGCGGAGCAGTGTGTTGTTTTCCGTAAAGCACTCCAGAACACTGGCACCAAGCGACTGGTGCATAACACAGAGACAGACAGTTTCTGGGGATGCGGCGAAGACTTTCGCGGCCGCAACATGCTAGGCAGTCTGCTTGAGGATCTTCGCCAAAGCCTGCACCTGTCTCTGCCTAAACCTGTGTCAACCCGTCCTGCTCCCCAGAACATAGGCAGAAATATCGCTTCCCGACCGATCGCTCGACCACAACCCCCCCCTTCTCGACCCAGTGCTCCGACACGTCCAACAGCCACTTCTTCCATATATATTTTTATCCAAATATGGCACATCCACGCATGGTGGTGAGCGCACATACACGCGCGTGTACATGTATTTGCGCGCATCATTACGCGTGTATGTGTGTTCACGATCACCTGTATACATGCCATTCAGCGCATGTGTGTACCTGCATTCACGACCACGCGTGTATATGTGATCGTGTATATGCTATCCAGCTCACGCTTGGATATGCTATACAGAGCATGCTTGGACATGCCATCCAGCGCATGCTTGGACATGTCATCCAGCGCAGTTTATTTATCAGAACACAGGAGCCCCTCCAGCAGTGGCGTATCCATGGGAGATGGAGGAGGGGTCTTAAGTTTGTGATTTCTGCTCTTCATATTAGTTTGTAGCTGAACATTAATAGAGAACATTCGGGCTTCGCATCCTGTGGTAGTCCCATCTCTGAACCTGAAACCCTCCCCTTCCCAAATTCCTGGATCCGCCCCTGGGTCCTCTCGCCAATTTGGATGTGCGCTGTAAAGCATGTCCACTCATGCGCTGTATAGCATGTCCACTCATGCGCTGTATAGCATGTCCACTCATGCGCTGTAAAGCATGTACACGCATCCAAAAGCTACGCGCGTGCGCGTTTTGACACGTCCACGCGCGTGTATGTGTCAAATCTTGCACATCCACGCGTCCTAAAAGCGTGTATGTGCGCTCTGGAGCATGCGTGGATATGTCAAATTTGGATAAAAATATACCTCCTTCTTCAGTCGCTCCTGCTGCCCCTGTCAGTCGCCCGAAGGTCCTCGTGCTCGGTAACTCAAACTCTCGCGGAGTCGCACAGGGCCTACTTGACAGGGGTTTGGATGCCTGTGGCTTCGCTTTTCCTGGAGGCACCATCCCACGTATTACCTCCCGCATCCATCACGTAAGACCCCAAGTAAGACCGAACTGTGTTGTCCTCATGGCAGGGGACATTGAGGCATCTGAGTGCCTCCCTGCAGAAACGATCTGCGCCCGCTATGAACACTTATTGAAAGAGGCCCGTCACAACTTTCCCTGGACTTGCCTCATTCTCTCGGGCCTCCCTCAAGCTGGAAGCAACCACCGCCAGGAAACCATCCGAAAGGTTAACACCTATCTTGAGGCGGTGGCTTATGAGGAGAGGTTGGTCGAATACGTCTCCAACTCGAAGGCAAGGCTACGCGATGACATCCACCTTTCCCGAGCTTCTAAAGAGAGACTTTGTTTTCGTGTTTCTTCTGTGGTTAAGGGTTTTCTGTAAATAGGTTCCAGTCGCAATTACTCTCTGTAAATATTCCAAATGTAATCTCATCATGTGTGCATACTAATTTAGAACCTCTTAATAAACCACTAATAAATGCTGATTTTAGTAGTGATATAAATGTTCTAAGTGTGGATATTAGTAGTGACATAAATGTTCTTACTGACCTGTCAAAAAATAGTTATTTAGATGATTGTGTGAATGTAGGAGATGTTCTTGTAAATGTTGCAGGCTCCCCAAATAATCATTGTCTTAAAAGCCTTCCTGTATGCAGTGGCAGAAGTAATGCAGGACAGATTAATCATTGTGGTAATACAGAGCATGCTTACAGAGATAGAGATACCACAGGCAGGAAAATCTATAGCTTGTCAGACAATGCTGTGCTCAAAATTCTCTCATGGAACATTCAAGGTATAGGTCAGAAACTAGAACTAGAAGAAGTAAGATCCATGTGTTCTATATACGACATTATCTTTTTGTATGAAACTATGAAGCTTGATAGTTTTGATCCTCAAATTGATGGATACCATTATCTACACTGCCAGAGAAAATATAAACATCCAAAGGCTAGGAGACCATCTGGTGGTATAGCTGTGCTTATCAAATCAAATCTGTACAAATCTAAAGTTGTCATTGTTGAAAAAGTAAAAGAACATATAATCTGGCTCAAAATTCAAAGGTCGCAGCCGGACAATGCTATATTCTTAGGTGGTGCATATATCCCTCCGCAGGGGAGTACAATTTATATGAACAGCAATTATAGTTCAGATATCTTTAATGAAATAAGGCAGGATCTAGCACGTTTCCTGGATATAACTCCACATGTATCTATCTGTGGTGATCTGAATTGTCGGACAGGTGTCATGAATGACTTTGAAGAAACTGTAGATGGCAAGAACTGCTCATTAATCCCCAGCCTAAATCTAAATTTAAATCAGACTGTCAGTAAGGTTTCTGAAAGTGAAGTGAACTGGTCAAGTAAGCAGAGACAATCTAAAGACAAAACGGTTAATGCCTACGGAAAAGAACTTATAAATCTTTGTAAAGCTAGTAATATTAGAATTATGAATGGCTTCTTTTGTGAGAGCACAAGTAACTATACTTGTTATAGCCCGATGGGCCAGAGTGTGGTAGATTACCTTCTGTGCAGTGAAGCAGTATTTAACAACATTAATGATTTTGTCATTAAGGATAAACTAGCAGAATCGGATCACGCACCACTTCACTTTTCACTTAAGTTTCCGATATCGCAGGGTTCTGATCTGGTTGCTGAACCTAGACCAAAATCGTTCAAATATGTCTTTGACGAAAGTAAGACAAATGAGTACCTTGCTAACTTTGAAAGTGATAATGCTCAAAACATGTTGTACAAGTTGAGTTGCGATATTGAGAGTGATCAGAACAGTGATAAAGTTATTGAAACTATGTACCAGTATGTAACTGATAGGATCAAACCCACTTTTAAGCAAAAGAAATCTAAATCCTCAAAAAACAAGTTCCCAACCAATGAATGGTTTGATGATGATTGTAAAAATCTTAGAAAATTACTAAACAATTTTGCTAAACAAAATGATATATCCATTGTCCAGAATAGATTAAACTATGAAATGCTCCGCAAATCTTACAAGCAACTAATTCAAAAGAAAAAAAGAAAATTTCAGGAGTCAAATAGAAATGAAATGGAAAGTCTTGCTGATAAAAACCAAGCTGACTGTTGGAAGTACTGGAACAGATTGAAGTCTGTTGGGAAAAAGCAAGTAAACCTCCCTGACTTAAGCACCTTCCATGATTACTTTGAACAACAATCTCATTTACCAGTGCGTGACTACTTTGATAAGCAATATATAGAAATCATCACTAATTCTGTAAAAAATTCAAGCTACACCTGTAACAACGAATTAGCTAGTGATATTTGTGATAGTGTCATAACCGAAGAAGAAGTTGCTTTACACCTAAGGAAACTAAAGAACAATAAAGCAGCAGGTATTGATGGAATCATGGGGGAATTCTATAAATATGCAAGTGAAAAACTTATCACCCCGTTCTGCGCTGTATTCAATCATATTTTTGAAAAAGGGGAATACCCCTCACAGTGGTCTGAAGGTCTCATTAATGCTCTTCATAAAAAAGGAGATCGCTCTGATCCGGATAACTATAGGAAGATAACTATAAATGTTGTAATGGGGAAAATATTTGATTCAATCTTAAATAGCAGATTGTACTATAAAAATGATGCTTTAGATCTTGATGACCCATGCCAATTCGGCTTCACTCCAGGTGCAAGTACCACTGACTGTGTCTTTGTTTTGGATACTGTGATAAGCTATCAACAAATTAAATGTAAACCAGTGTATTTATGTTTTGTCGATTTTACTAAAGCGTTTGACTATATAAACCGAAATGCCCTTTACTACAAACTTATGCAACAAAAAATAGGCGATAAAATGCTTAAGATTATTGTAAACATGTATGACAAGGCCAAAGCAAGAGTCCATCAGAGTGGTTGTACGGGGGATTCTATCGACAGTAAATGTGGGGTGTTACAAGTTGGAATCCTTAGTCCAAAACTTTTCAATGAATTTATGTCTGACCTCCCCAAATATCTGAACAAAACTGATGGAATAACACTTGGTAACTTGACTCTGACTCATATTCTCTATGCAGATGACATTGTTTTACTAGCTGATTCACCAAAATGCCTTCAGAATAGCATTAACTCCTTACACAACTTCTGCAAAAAATGGCACCTAATTGTAAATGTAAACAAAACAAAAGTAATGCAGATAGGAAACAAAACTGTTTGTAATATGATTTACAATGGTGAAAATATTGAAAATGTAGATAGTTTCAAATATTTAGGTCATATGCTCACTAATAAACGAAACATACATGGTAAAATGATGGAATACCTAGCGACGCAAGGGCTGAAAGCCTTATTTGCGTTACAAGGTGACACAAAGCAGGCATTGGGCCTCATAAATCCCCAGCTATCCTTAAAAATGTTTGATACATATATCCTACCTATCCTAGAGTACAACAGTGAAATCTGGACAGGTGAAAAATCTAGAAGTGAGTTAGAGAACCTACAACTTGGTTATCTTCAGAGTGTTCTAGGAGTAAGAAAACAAACCCAATCTCTTGCAGTGTATGGCGAGACTGGTAGATTCCCACTACATGTTAGGCATAAAGTAAGGATGATAAATTATTGGGTTAGGTTAGAAAAAATGTCTGATCATAAAATACTTAAGAAATGTCTATCAATTCAAAAGGACATGCACAGAGATGACAACCGTAACAGCTGGCTCGGTAAAGTGATCCAGATTCTAAATAACTGTAATATTCTTTATAACATGCATGACAGTGGGAGCCATAACATTGATCGTATAGGCAGTAGAACTAAACTAAAATTGTATGAAATTGAACAGATGAGATTAATCGAGTCCATAAATGACAGTACACAGCAACCTAAATTAAGAACATATAAACTATTTAAAACAGACTGCAGGTTAGAGCCGTACTTGCTTTTAAGACATAGCGGTAAAATCATAACCAAAATTGCCAGATTTAGAACAAGCTCGCATAGTCTACGTATAGAAACGGGTCGCCATCAACGGCCAAAAATTCCGGCAGAAGATAGAATCTGTGAGAAATGTAGCTTAAATATGACTGAAGATGAAATACACTGCCTGATTATTTGCCCAAGCAATCAGAGCAACCGTAATGAACTATTTCAGATAGCAGAAAATCTGATAAATAACTTTAGATCACTTGATGACACAGATAAGTTTATAGCAATAATGAGCAGTAAAGAGGCCGAAATGCAAATTAGCCTTGGAAAGTTCCTGCAACAGGCTGATGTATAACAGAACATCTCCTACCTTCGCATGAGTTATGTTACAATGTATAGATAATTTGATACACCATTTTACTTACAATATACACTTATTGTGCAAATCTCTGTAAATATTCTTGATGACATTTTGCAAGATTATAACTGCAAACTCTTTATGACACCATCGTGTACATTAGACCGAAATAATATATCATGAACATTCTGAAAAATGGACAATTGTATTAGCTTGCAAAAGAATATGATTATTAAGGGATATTATTATACATAAATGCTGAAAAGTAATGAATATACTATATATGAATATACTATATAGATGTGAATGCTTTTTGATGCTTTGTCTCTAAAGTGGTTACAGGCCTATTATTTTTAGTTCACTATGATTATTGACAGATATTATGATATCAATGTTGAAAATGAATGTATGCACTGTATTATTATTTATTATTCCTAGTTGTTTTGTCTGGAAAATCGCTTTTTAAACATATTTATATTTTTGATAACTAGGTATAAATTGTTATATCATATGGTTAGCGGAAATACTCGCTTCCTATTGGCCGACAGCCGTGCAATATTCTACGATATTGCACGCATTATATTGCACGCTCATTTTAACATGTGAAAGATTGGACGGACCTGAGAGAAAGCACCATATTTTCATGCTGCTGCAGCCACAAGCTGGCAAAAATATTTTGTTTTTCAATTATACTAAAAACTCTGCCGCTCGGCAACGGAAGAAGATAGGAAGATGACTTTAGCGGCAAAAGATGCGTCCATTAAAGGGCTAATTGGATATCAACTTTTTGTACTGCTAATGTCTTTTGTTTTATCAGAATAAAGCATTTAGTGACCGAAAAACGGCATTTTTGCCGTTTTTTTGGTTGATTTTATTTTGTTTAGAGGTCAAAAGTCTGCTACAAAGTTTTTAAAAAAAATCGAAAATTAAATCTATCATCAAGTATATAATTTGGCGATTCCAATGGTGTTAATTTTTTTTTTTTGAGTGAAATATTCACCAATTTCTAATGAGATACATTTTTAATATGTGGTTCGAAAGAAACACAAACTGAGTCTTGTGGCAGCAACAAGATCGTTTTTGGTTTTAAATAGTTAAAGAAAGTCACTGGATAGCACTAGAAATAGATAGAAAAATGATTGTGATGGCCAAAAGATGCGTATATTAAAGGGTTAAGTAGATATCAACTTTTTGTACTGTTTATGTTATTTTTTTAATCAGAATAAATCATTTAAAAGTGGCCGAGAAACAGCTTTTTCTCCCATTTTTCAGTGACTTCGTTGTGTTTAGAGTTCTTAAGTCTGCTACAAAGTTTGAGAAAAAAATTAAAGAAGACCCATCATTAAATATATCATCTATGGATTATGGATTCCAAAAATTTGAAAAAAAAGAAGTGATTTTTGACGAGATACATTTTAAACATGCAGGTCAAAAGAAACCCAAAAAGAATTTGGACATCAGAATTCCAGCCCTTTCCTTAGTATTTGCCAAAAAAAACCATATGATATAACAGTTATTGCACATCACCTCGTGCAATATCAGTTTTTATGGCACCGAGGTGACTAATATTGCACTCGGGCTGCGCCCTCGTGCAATATTAGTCACCTCGGTGCCATAAAAACTGATATTGCACTCGGTGCTGTGCGATAACTGTATAATATACTATTCATTAGATGTGACATGATTGATTAGTGGAAGTAAACGGTGGCTGGAACCTTAAGTAATATAACCTACATGTCCTATTTTATGAAAGTTATCATTTTTTATTGTATATATATATACTTATAAAATTTTTATACTATTAAATATTATCACATTTTACTAACCAATGTTTTCTCGCAATACTAACATTGACAAATGTATCATTACTGATATTCTTGTGTCAATAAAACAATATATATACTAAAACTGGCTAATCACCCAGAAAACTTAACTGACTGATTCCAAATTTTCTAGATGTATTAATTCAACAACAAGAGAGCACACTGGCTATATAACAAAGTTTGTTGTTTGCTCTATATACGAGAACTACCGTAAAATGGGGGAAAGTTGGCTGGTTTTTAGTGAATCAGAGTTCACTGCTACGTTACTATGCAATAAATGCTGGAAACAATTGTTGGAAAATCAGGTCACCTGTCCATACTACCTGTGCATGTATCAAACAACTTGATTTTTTATCTCTAGAAAATTACACAGGACCTCATGTAAGTGGCCAACTTTACCCAAGAAATGGGTAAAGTTGGCCACCCAGTGGGTAAAGTTGGCATGTCTGCCATTCAGTGGGGAAAAGTTGGCAAGTCAATTGGCAGGTTCTAACAAAGTATTTACTATTTACTTTGTAATGGAAATGGACCATGTTAATTATATTTCGAGAGTTTTAAATTGGTCATACAGGAAACAACAGTGTACAGTACATGTGAAAGAAAAAATAGTCCATTATTAGCATTTCTTTTTCTGAGATCTTGCCCGCTGTCTTGTTTACATTGCCACTAGACTTTGAGGGACCTTCAGCAGAGATGCTTTTGCCTGGTGGAACATTAACTCTTTTTGGGTGGCTCACCATCATCCCCATATCTCATGTCTCGGAACCTGTCAAGAACCACCTCTGACACAGCTTCTGATTTTCTAGTTTTTCACCTTTTGGTTATCTGCATAGGACTGGTGAGCTATCCAGATGGTGTATGCCAATTTCGTAAAACCACTAACAATATTCTCACTGAAACGGTTTCCCATTTTTGGTAGGTATTTATTTTGACTCATCTCATGTTCCACAACAGCTTCAAGTGCTTTCTTCAGATTTTTTTCTGAATACTCGCGGAATGCATTTTTCTTTATATAATTGTGTGGCATTCTGCTTAAATAGAATTAAAGAAAAATAATGAACAAAGTAAACCAATCAAAACCCTGCTATTATATTATACATGGGCACTTAATAGGAAATATTATATTTAGGCATGGAAAATATTTGGATACATGTTGTTATATATGTGATTATCATCATGTAGACTAATAAGTATTGAATTTTGTTTTCCGATACAGCACTTCATCAATGAACAATGTCCTCCGAATGTAGGCCAAAGTCTCTTATGAATGATTCCTCTCTTCTCTTCTGACTCCAATGCTTGTGGTTCAGCTGACCACCTCGAGCTTTTTTTAGTAATCATGTTGTTTGTACGTTGGTGTATGAAAATATTGAGTGAATAATTAATGTATTACACTTGCTGTAAATAGGATTAATCATCTTTGAACCATCAATGCAATGCGAAATCCTACAAAACTGTTAGGAAATTATCAGGTGCCAGGCTAGTGATACATGGGGTAAAGTTGGCATGACCTGCCAACTTTCCCCGAAAACTATGCCAACTTTTCCCCAACTGAGGAATTTGACAACTGTAAAAAATGTGTGAGCCAAGGCCATCATCCAAATGGGGAAAATAGTAGTTGACTGCATTTGAAACTCACTGTTGAGTGGTTTTTAAAAATGAGGTATAGCTAAGTAGTAGCTACACTGCAAAGTTTCGACATATACAATTTTGTCGATTTGTTAGGTATTCAGATATGAAGGGCTTATTTATTGCAAATTTGATTCAATACTATAATTGCTGCCCTGGATGACTGTCAACATATCTATGGACGATAAAAACTTGAAATATTGTCATTGTATGCCACCAACGATAAAGAAGCCAGACTTTTCTAAAAAAACAATCATGTTGCCAACTTTCCCCCGGGAGCCAACTTTCCCCCGTTTTACGGTAGTAAACAAAAACATAGGCTGGGTAGCAGCAAACCTTCAGCGAAAAAAAACACCATTAAAGGACACAATTACACTAAATAGTGATGTGAACCAAAATGCATGTTGGTATACATGCAATAGTACCCAGTCTTGGCCCTAAAGGTGTATGCTAAACCATGAAAAGGCCTAACTGGTGTAATTTAAACAT
Organism: Platynereis dumerilii; assembly: GCA_026936325.1. Lineage (NCBI taxonomy): Eukaryota > Metazoa > Annelida > Polychaeta > Phyllodocida > Nereididae > Platynereis > Platynereis dumerilii. The sequence continues at coordinate 13,354,368 of JAPTHN010000020.1, forward strand.
ATTACGATGACTTTCATGCACATACAATGAATAGAAATGTGAGATGTGGATACGAAACGAAAATATTAATTAATTAGTATTTTTGTAATTTTTTCTCACTATTCCCAAAAGCATTAAAAATGCCTATCAATCAAACCATCAGAAAGCACTAAAGCATTATGTAGGTAATTTGAATAAAATTCCATCTATGGACGTGCAATATTCGCCAAGTTTTGCCCTGGGAACAAAAAATAATAATCAATGAGACCATCAAAAGGCACAACTGGACTATATAGGCTAAATGTATAAAAAATTACATCCATGCACATGCCATAGGGACTGAGTTCAGGTCCGGAAATGAAAAAAAAATTTTTTCTCAATATTTCAAGCAAACCAGCATAAGGTACAACTGGACCATAAAAGTTATCACAGTGTCCTTGAACAAAGTTTAGGGTTAAAAAAAATGTACAAAGAATCCGTCAAGATGGCGTTGTAGTACGTGGTCTCAGCTTCAATTTGATGTAAAGATCTAAAAAAGCTGTTGGGAAAATTTTGAGAAAATTGAAATTTAAAATTTTTGGTTTTTCACACCCTTTTCGCATGCAAAATATCAGTTTTAGATCTATAAAATAGCATTACAGTGTTATCGAAATATCACAGCGTATCTAGTTATACATTAGGTTACTGAATCAGGTGAAAAATAATAATAAAAAGCATTTTATTTTTAATTTCCACATAATTTTCAACATTTAGGGGTGTTGCAAACTCGCTGACTCTTATAATGTGCCAAATCAACTATAAACATGGCCATTTCGGCTTCATTATTTCATTAACCAAAGAAAAGTCGCAATTGAACCACCAGGGTGAGAGAAAATGCCTTGTTGAATTCATTAGTCATATAAATTTAGATTTTTAGTATTTCTCCAGTTAATGTTTTTCAAGTGGGATTCACAAAAACATTTGTAAATTTATCTGGCAATATATAGTGGAAAAATGTAGGAATACCTACTGTCGGCATCTCACAAGTGTGCATCTTCACCACAGCTTTGCATGTTAGTTGTATTTGACATTCAAGGAAATGATATATTTTGATAGAAGTATTTTTTTCAAATCAACAAAAAAAAAATCAATGTAAGTGGTCTAATGGCTTAGATGATCAATTCCAAGTTTTATTACAATGTTTTTGTCCATATTGAAATGTAGGTAGCAATTTTAATGGTCTTCTGTATAATTGTAAGTGCCTTTTTACCTATTTTTGCCAAATTGTTAAGAAAATTTCATGGAATCTAATGGTTGCTTACTTCTAAAATTCAGTTGTTCAGTTATAGGATGCACAGATAAACAATATTAATTGTGTGACCATGGAAAAGAATCTGTCGACTATTAATTCAAAACTATGTTGATTGCACAAAGGCACGCTTTAACTGAACAAATGAATTTTGGAAGTATGTAACCACTAGATTCTGTGAAATAATCTTAACAATTGGCAAAAACAGATAAACGAAGCACTTAAAATTCTTCAGAATACCATAAATTGCTACCTACATTTCAATATGGACAGAAACATTGTAATAAAACTTGGAATTGATCATCTAAGCCATTAGACCACTTACATAGATTTTTTTTTTTTGTTGATTTGAAAAAATATTTCTATCAAAATATATCATTTCCTTGAATGTCAAATACAACTAACATGCAAAGCTGTGGTGAAGATGCACACTTGTGAGATGCCTATAGTAGGTATTCCTATATTTGTCCACTATATGTTGTCAGATAACTTTACAAATGTTTTTGTGAATCACACTTGAAAAACATTAACTGGTGAAATACTAAAAATCTCAATTTATATGACTAATGAATTCAACAAGGCATTTTCTCTCACCCTGGTGGTTCATTTGCCACTTTTCTTTGGTTAATGAAATAATGAAGCCGAAATGGCCATGTTTATAGACACATTATATGAGTCAGCGAGTTTGCAACACTCCTAAATGTTGAAAATGATGTGAAAATTATAAATAAAATGCTTTTTATTATTATGTGACACCTGATTCAGTAACTAATGTACAACTAGATACGTTGTGATGTTTCAATAACGTTGCAATGCCATTTGATAGATCTAAAACTTATATTTTGCATGCGACAAGGGTGTGAAAAACTAAAAATTTTAAATTTCAATTTTCTCAAAATTTTCCCAACAGATTTTTTAGATCTTTACATCAAATCGAAGCTGAGACCATGCACTACAACGCTGCATAGACAGATTCTTTGTACATTTTTTTTAACCCTAAACTTCGTTCAAGGACACTGTGTTATATGTGTACCAAATTTCATCCATGTACATGCAATAGGGCCTGAGTTCTGGCCCGGAAACTATATATCTGCCAGCCGCGAGGACGCCCGACCTCCCAACCGCCCGGACGTCCACTCGGTGGACGGACAACATTATGCGAAAGTGATAACAATACATTCTTCTAACTTTGTTCGCTGAAGGTAGAAAAAACCTCAATTTGGTCACTGGGTGAGTACACAGTGCTTATATGAGTAGAGTAACTACACAGCATAATAAGACATTTTTCTGTCGACCTTTTTCACGGGGGGAGGGATTGTTTGCATTCTTTGTTTGTTCAAGGTTCCATATATTTCAATTGAATTTGCGAAGTTATATACAAATGAAAGATGAATGAGGTTTATCTGCAGTTATATTCTTACTTTAACAAGTCAATATCACAGAGAATTTCTCAGATATAATAGACAAGTTCCACATTGACGTTGATTACAGTAGTTGATTCTTCGTAGGTCTGACTTGAATGACATAGTATCACTTAAACATTTTGCATGCGAGAATAGAACATCCAATAATTAGAATTCTTTATTGCATAATTCTACGCATAATAAACTCCTGCCTATTTTGATGAATACATTGTATTGAGTGCATATGGTCAAATACATATTAAAATTATAAAAAACAGTGTTGGTTTCTAAAAATGCCAAAAATAAATATCTGGCTGAATTAAGTGTGAAAAAAGCTAATTCTACAATCGGTGCTAACATCCAGAGAGTCTGTAGAAATGTTGCCTGTGTATCGAAACGTTGGTTGGTTTTAATGACTCCACAATTAAATAGAAATTTTATTTTAAGCAAAATGAAAAGTAATATATATTCTGTGCAAATCAGATTTCAAAAATTAGAAGTAATGCGGTACCTTGTTTACCATTCTAAAAGGGGGGCGTAGCCAGGGGGGAGGGATATAGGGGTCAGGAACCCCCCCCCCCTTGGCCCAAAACTTAAGTTAAATTTACCAGACTTTTAAATGTCTATTATTATTAAGTAGGTTGTCAAAAGTGCCAAATGCATGTGAACTTGATGTGAAAATACAATTTTAAAATTATATTTTTCATCTCAAAAGTTGGTTCCAGGGGTTTTCCTCGACGTCAGATCCCATATTTACGAGGCAATGAGCGCGGACTTTACAAAAATATCAAATATTTCTTTGACTCGTTTCTTTTAGATCAAGCCTATTCTTAAGTCTTAACATGAATTCCATCTGTTGCAATTTTAGTGTATAATTAAGTCAAGAATATGAATTGGTGGAATGTCTGCTGGTCAGCTTTGATATAAATATGTGGAAAATCACGACTAGCGGGACCTGTGTATTGTTCTTCTGAAAGTTGAACCGCAACTTTTGACAAAAAGAATTGTCTTTTAAATTTATAATCATTTGTTACAAATCTCAATGCTTTTTCTTGTATCCTTTCGACAAGCTTTACAGATGACTTCCCACAGAAATTCCACACAACAGGACAAAAATTAAAGCATGACATGATGAATGCATTAAAGAGTAATTCCTTTTCTGTCTTTCCAAGCACGTTTTTGAAGCGATATAGTACTTTTAATTGCTTCGATACTTTCTTGCACAGCAAGTGAACATGATCATCAAAATTCAGCTTTTTATCAATTGTAATACCCAACAGCTGAACTTGACCACTTGGTTTAATCTTGCATGTGTCATTAATAATGATTTCAGAGGGCATGTCATCATTACCAAAAGGAGAGATAAACATAACCTGGAACTTATCTGGGTTAATTTTCATGAAATTACTTTGAAACCATTCAATCGCAATTTTTGTGTCATTGATCAGATGAACAACTGCTACATCAAGTTTTTCATTTGCAGCACTTAGACTGTTGTCATCTGCATAATTGAAAATGTTGCAAGATTTGATATGAGGAAATATGTCATTAATAAAGACATTAAATAATAATGGGCCAAGGCATGAGCCCTGAGGGATACCCTTAGTGGTTCCTGCCCAGTGACTTTGAATACCATTCAACTTGACTCGTTGCTGTCTTCCTTTTAAATAACTATTCATAAACTGACATGCATCATCAGAGAAGCCGTATGCTTTAAGTTTTGTCACAAGAAGTTCATGTGGTATTGAATCAAAAGCCCTGGATAGGTCCATAAATAATGTTGCAACATGGTTGTTTCCATCCAGGGCTTTCTTCCACGTGTCAACAGCATATGTTGAAACCTGACTGCACCCGTGCCCTTTCCTGTATGCACCAAGTAGATCATTAAAGTACTTCTGCATATAATGCTCGATTTGTTCTGCTATTATAGCTTCAAAGACTTTTGAAAAGACGCTTACTATATTAATAGGCCTATAGTTCTCTTTTGTCATTGAGCATTTCTTTTTGAAAATTGGGTTTTGGCTGACACTACAATGAATTATACTTCAAGTGGCGCACACATAAGATGCACTTGAGAGCTACCCGGTGTGCAGGTAGAATTCAAATATTGTGTCGAAATCAGAAGTCGTCAGTGGTAACTGACAGAAAAGTTTTGAAAAACCAGCATTTTTAGCTTTTTGTACAAGACCTTCCATGAAAAAATAATAGCCTTATAACTGCTCAGAATCGATATCCAGCAGCACAAAATCCGTTTGCTTTTGGGGGCCCCCAGACCCCTTGCCGAATGGGCTTCGGCCCTGCGGGCCTTGCCAAGGTAATCTGGAACAAAACCGCCCCCTTTCCTGGTTTCTGGCTACGTCCCTGATTCTAACATTTTATGTACTAACTAATTTGTTTTTACCTAACTATGTACACTCTTTAATTTTATCCCTACTATACTGTATACCAAATTATATTTGTGTATAAATACTTTTTATATATTCTGGTTCTATGTATTTAATCTTTTGTTTATATTTATGACGAAGTGCCTACCATCGAAGTTAATCACTTGTCACAGTTTGATAGTAGAGAGATACTGCTGCACGTTATATATGAAATGTATTTGTAAAAGTGCTACCTCATAATGTTATTGTCATGGCAACCTACGCGCTCAAGGGGTAAATAAACTCAATTGAACTTGAATGTGTGCAAATGAGGACAATAGGCCCAGTTCAAATATAATGAAGCCACGCAGCATAGTTACAGTTGGGCTGTTGGGGTCTCAAAATTAGAGAATGGTTGTGTGTGACAACTTCTTGGTACACTCAGTGCTTGAAGTACATTCTTGTGTGTCATTCCTGAACATGTATGACATTACGTTTCATAGACAGACAGACAGACAAGAAATTTATTCATAACAAAGAGACAAGATATATACAATAATACATTTTTACAGAAATAAAAAGAACATAGCAGATGCATGTTTTGTCTCTTCATTATGGGGAGACCTCTCTAAGACAAAAGAGCCGCTATCGAGAGGCCATAGTTATTGAGATAGAGTTGAATTACAATGAAAAACATGCATTTTTCTCTAATTTAATGTGACATAAAATTTTTGACACACTTGAATACTTTCAGTTTTACAAAATTTGACATAGTGTAATGCTATGTCGCAAAACTATTGGAATCTTTACATCCTCAGGCTTATTACAGTAGACAAACTTCGAGTGTTTACATGCAATACACTTCTAGGCTGTTATTGACATCACAGCCCTATCCCTGCCATGTTAAGTGACCATAACTTTGATACCTCATAAACGCGTGACTGACTCATAGCCCATACATACCATGTTGTGTGATAGGTGTCATAGCATTCACCAGTGACCTCACTCCTGTCTCTCTGAGTAATAGGCCTGCAATCAACAGAGCTTGACCACTGTCAATGCTACTGATCCCCAGCTGATATTGGCGTCTGCTCTCCTGGCCATTCTGACCACAAGCACTTCATTATAGCGAAGTTATAACAAACAGATTAATCTTCCTCTGGTGTGACAAACAGAATTCACAGTTTGAGATATTCAAAGCAATTGTATCTATGTTTGAATGTTTAATTGTTGTCTGTTTGTTGTTCCAAATATTTCTTTGAAGAAAAACACAAACAATTATCTAAATTATAGTTATTTCAGGCCAGAAAAAGCTGTGAAGGATTAGAATACTTCAGAATTTTATTGAACTTGTTGGCAGGGCAAGTGTAAACGAGCTATGCAATGGAGGGATGCCCCTGGCTTTCTTGTGTAGCTCCCTTGTTCATCAAACAGGTTGCTACATTTTATATACACAAAAACCCTGCTTAGACACAAGAATGCATATAATTCCGTCGCACTTCTGCCATAGATTTATAACTCACTATCGCAATTCAGATGGATAAGCTTTCATGTTGACTGACTGTGTCAACACCACATCTTTCATGAAGAGAGCAATGATTATTGTCAAATGGGTCAGATTTATGACTCAGTGACTGCACTTCATATGACAACTGTTCTACTGCCCATTCACTTAACATTGCTCTGATACACGTCACTGAGCCAGATGTTGGTCACTGCTGCATCTATACATGTCATTAGAAGTCCTATGAGTCAGTGAAAGAGCCACCAGTTTCAATGGTAGAGATTGAAGCAACAGCTTTAGTGACCTCATTGATACTCTGAAACCAGTCACCTGTAAGCACTCGAACTTTCTCTACTGCAAGTCCATCAAACCAAGTATTTTCATTAGCCTTTTTTGACATGATTGACTTCTTCCCGTTCAAAGGTTGACGTTGAAAGACTATGTCCAATTTGAAGCTTACTGATTATGCTCAAGCTTCCCTTTGACATGTGTCAGTTGATTATTTTTGTCCTTGAGACCTAGTATTATATCTACTTAGCTGTGCTAGAGCTTTACAGTAATGTTGTGGAAAATCTAGTTCATGGAAAAATTCCCATGAACAGCAGGGTAGGCAAATCTGTCGCAAGCACACAGCCTAGAATACTGTGCAGTGCCCTAGAGCCATAGAAGCTCCGTTTTTAATCTTGTTTGGCTTGTAATTTTGCAAAGTCTGTTTAGGTTGAGAAACAAGTAATCCAGGTTAGCAGCTGATTTCTGGTGACAAAATTCATTGGATTCCTACATGGGGCTTTGTCGCAAGCGTAACACTACGGAAAATATTGATCATATTTTCACTGTTTTCCTGTAAAGAGTAAAGCAATAATTATAGTATTACTTGTAGTGATAATCAGCAAAATATGTCAGTAGTTGGAGTATGTCTCAATGTTTAATTATTAACATTTTGCTCTTTGTGAAGATTTCCTCAAAATATGAGGTCAATTTGTCAAAAAAGGTAGTAAGCAATAAAAATGTTGCTTTACTTTTGTAATTGCTGGAATGCTTCATCCTGTTATTATTGATAATGTATATCAAATCGATTTGGGTCTCAAAATGAGCTTTTTTCTGGAAAAAGAGGCTAAAAAACACAATTTTATTATTACTTGCTCAGTTCGTAATCACTTTAGTGACACTTATTTGGTACAAATTTAGAGCCCACATACAGACACATAACACAGGACAGGTGAAATAATTCTAGAGGAAATTATGTACATCCAAGGTGAAAATGTGTGTATTTTTTTAAATATTACTACAAAATTTCGAAAAATACCATTTTACTCATAATATTTGTTGAATCTAGATGAAAACTGCGCTGGACACTTCAAAGTACACATATGAATTTTGTCATCCAATAAAGAAATTAGATTTCCTTTCAAGATTAGTAGCCGTTTGGTCTAGGTTTCTTTTACTGACATAAAAAAATTTTAAAATTTGGTAATATTCTGCTTTATCAGTCATTTCACAAAACACAGCAAAATTGTAAATATAGTTTCTGGAACTTCGACATGTATGTTACAATATCATGCGGTCATTTTATCCACAAGTATGTTTTAAAAATTTGATGGTCATGTCATACTTCGGCTTCATTATTTTTGAATTAGGCCAATAGGCAGATAAAACTGCAGTAACAATTGTAATAGTATCAATTGCCTGTCATGTTGAATAATATTTGCGCAAAATTGCGAGCTCATGTTGTACTTGGAAGCAGCAAACCTTAAATGCTGCATTTTATGTTTACATATATTTCTTGCATGTCATGTTTTCGTCTTTCTGATAACCATCTTGCCACCACACAAGCGATACAAAGCACTTTTAAAGCGAAGCTATGGTCAAAAACAAAAGTTGTCAAAAGTGTGAAATCTTCAAGATGAATTTCATTGATACTACTTTTAGAAGATATTCCAACTGCTACTTAGTTCAGGTTATCAACTTTATGCCATGTTTGTCTGGAAGGCAGATCAGATAAGGGACTGTGCAATATGAAGGACCTACTTCACTACTTTAAATTTATATGCAAAATGATAAAATTGATAAAACCTTCCGTATACATACAGATCTTTACCCAAATTGTCAACTTTTTTAAAAACAAACTTTCGGAATCACAAATAAACAAAAACATTGATCTCCCAGTGGAAATTGCTTATAAAATGTTCTGTGGCATTCACACCATTTCATTGCAACTGTTTAAATTGCAATATTAATTTATGTTAAATTTGATTTTTGTTTCAAACTCCCTTCATCATTCACATAAAGGACTATGTTTAGGTGGCGTATAATGATGCTCAAAGTGGCGTAAAATGATGCTCTGAGATTATTGTTAGGTGTTCCTAGGCATCACAGTGCCAGTAAGCTATGTGTCACAAACAATGTTTACACTTTTGATGGTTTATTACAAGATATACTGTTTAAATTTATAACTAGGATGTCTCTGTGTTAGAATTCTTTAATATGCTTTTCCCCTCATATAAATTATGTTTTATCGATGTGAGCAATAATTTACTCAGTATTCCATGTTAAAGCTATTTCAGTTATTCATGCTAATATTGATAAAATTAATGTTTTTATGACTATGAAGAAGAAAAAAAACAAGCTTGCTATCCTATCCATTGATAAGGTCCAATTATTTCAACCTTATGAAAAACTAGCCCTAACACTTTTTGGGTAAAAGAAAATGGGTCCACATACATTAGGGTGCATTAGTTGTCCCATGGAGCCGGGAAGCCGTACCTTGGCTTGAGTTTGTGTTATGGCAGTCAGATGAACATACAAAACTTTTCTTTTTTTTTGCATTCGGACTGATCTTCTAGTTCTTAATTATCAATTTACTACAACATCTTAAACTTGAAAGGCCAATCTTGAAACCTGCAGGATAATTGGTTTAATATGATTTAATTTATATTATGAAAATATCCTAAAGGCGTATGCACCTTCGGTGTCCTTCGCAAAGATTTTTCTTGAAGGTCACACAATATGGCAAGTAAAACATTTATATTCATTTATGCAGATATCACGCATTCCCGATATAATGGAATTTTAAAAGTAGACTAATGTGCAAGGTCTGTACCCTTCTGCATGAGACTGCAAATAATCAATACCTTTTTAAAGGTCCATTTAAGTTTGAGCGAAAATCTTAAATAAATATCATATTTATTCAATTGCTTCTAGTCTTATGAAATTGTGACTATAGATTAAATCTGATATAAATCCTGTCTCTTATATTAATAAAGATATCGCAAACCGCGATAGTATAGAAACGTAATTTTTCATGAAAATGTCAAAGGAAATATGCTTCTGGAGGTACCCCTAGATACATTGATCAATCTGAAATTTTAGTATGTTCATCTGACTACCAAAACACAACTTAAGGTACAGCTTCCTAGCTCTATTTTTTTTATGGGGCGGCTGGTGCACCCTAGTGACCTAGCAATCGAGACTTTGAAAAAAGTCACGATTTATGCCGAAAATCAGGAAACCTGAGATGAATCTCCCACTTTCCTCCCATGCTCATGGAAGTTTTTGGATAACCCTGCATGTTTTAGAAAAAAAATTGTGTCAGCGTTGGTCCAATGTGCCCCAAGGTCCAATGTGTCCTGGTTTCCACTATTTTTCAATTAATGACAATAAAAAATAACATATTATTATATTCTTTACCCTGTCCTTTGGTATAAGGTAGAAAAGTTGCAATAATCCATCCAGTCAGGATATCAATTCTGATGCGCAGAAGAAAAAAAATGTCCAGTACACGCGTTTAGGTGGCAGTTCTAATAGTCAGAAGACAGCTTATCTTTTCATAAAAAAAAGGACACTCACATCATGTGTTATCTTATCTGCCCATGCCAATCGTAGTTGACATTTAATTACATCATAAACAACCTTGGTTTCTTGTAAAATTGATCTTCTCTGATCATCACCGGCTTTATGGTAGGCTTTGTTTATAACCCCTACACAAAAAAATATATGGTCAGTCAATTTGTCATTGTAACCGTGCATGTTGGAATGTATAACAAGTGCAATTTAATTTCAATGTGAATTGTGTTAGTGAAGGATACCTATGCACTCTATTTCAGCCAGAAAGAACTATGTAAATATAAAAATATAAAAAATGATGCGTCTTTTTGTCCAATTTGACATGTGCAAAAGTTTGGGTATACCCCTGCAGATTCAATAAAGTAGAGTCAAGGAGGGGTAAATCCGTCCACTTATGGCTGAAACTTTAATGGATGGTAAATCCGTCCACTGGCCTTAATACAGCACATACCTATTATATCTTGTTATTTTTTTCAAGTGTTTCAATTTATTAGCTTTCAGAAAGGATTTTGTGTGGATTCCAGAATAATGGGGTAGGCTACTGATGCACTTATAATAGATTAATTAAATCAGAGAGGTCACGTTAACTATCAAGGATTTCAATTGACTGCCTAAATTACAATTGAAAAACTCCTTTAACCCCATCAAGTGGTGTAATTGCTCAATCTAATTTATTTAATCTATGTTATGCCATTTATAGACATTTAAAGTCATAAAAGTACTTTTAAATCCATTTTGAAGTGGTTGGACGGTGTTACAATCAGTCAGTCAAGCCATTATCAAAATAATGATGGTAATTCCGCCCACTTTTATTTCCATTGTATTACCTCTCCAGGTGTTTCGATTAAGTTATCTAACAAGTCCTTCAAGAGTTAAAAGGTTCTACTTCTCATTCAACTAATTTTTTAAAATTTTCTATATATTATTTGTTGATGGGAATAGGCCAGCAAGATGCCTGCAAGTAATTCACAAAATGGCTGCGATGACGTCACAGGATTTCATTGTATTTTGTCTTTTGATTTAAATTGACCTGAAATATCATTCAAAATGCTGTCAACACAACAAAAACGGAAAAATTTGTTGAAAACAAGTTTATCTTCCATTTAAAACCCACACAACTGTAATCAATGTGATTGTATGCCTATATTTGGGGGTGGACGGATAAACATATAGAAAACAATATTTCCTAAGAGGTTGAAACGACTCTATAATTCTAAAGCCATTTCATGAATCTGTGAACTATTCAATTTGTGTTTATTAAAACAAGTATCAGTGCAGTTCAGTACACATGGGCTGTACCATAATAAAATTACATACATGTTTCTGGGACTTCGTAAAAGTGCAGGTATCCCAGGAAGGCCCTTAATCCCTGTCAGCATGCCTCGGCGGTCCAACGTCAGCCCAGCATCAGTCCAATGTCAGCAGTGACGGACCAGCTTCGGACCGACGTTGGACTGCCTAGGCATGCTGATAGGGTTGCTGCTTCAGTTGAACTAGAATAGTTATGTTGCTATAGTTTTGCCATGAACAGACTGACAGTTTGTGGTATGTTATGCAAATAATTTCAAAATTATATGAGCAAATTCTAATTGAATAAACTAGGGTTGAGTCTGACTCTGAGCCATGAATCACCACTGCTTTAGGATCCAGAGTTTATGCACCAATTGCGATTGGATGTCTCCTGAGTGTTTTCAATACAATTACTCACCACCATGCCAGCTGCTGAGGAGTATATAATTTCTTCCTGCAGTTCTGCAAAAAAAACTGCAAAATTCTGCAGTTCTGCAAAAAACTGCAGAATTCTGCAGTTCTGCAAAAAACTGCAGAATTCTGCAAAAAGCTGCAGAATTCTGCAGGAAACTGCAGAATTCTGCAGGAAACTGCAGAATTCTGCAGTTCTGCAAAAAAACTGCAGAATTCTGCAGTTCCAAAAAAATCTGCAGTTTCAAAAAAAACTCTGCAGGAAGCTGCAGAATTCTGCAGTTCTGCAGCTCCCTGCATGATTTCTTAACCTCTGTTACTTCCTGCTGTTTATTGCAATGCATCTTCAAAGTTCAGACCTCTTTGACATGGGGCTTGCCGCTACCAAGGAAACGTGGTTTGGGGGATTGTTGTATGAAGGATCGGGTTTTTGGTAGTCCTCAGTCACTACAGCGTTTCTGAAAAGTTTCTGCAGCAAAATCTGTAATTCTGCAGGAGATATGCAGCCTGGGAGGTTTTATGCAGCTCTGCAAAAAACTGCAGAATTCTGCAGAAAACAGCAGAATTCTGCAGAAAACTGCAGAATTCTGCGGAAAACTGCAGAATTCTGCAGTTCTACAAAAAACTGCAGAATTCTGCGAAAAACTGCAGAATTCTGCAAAAATCTGCAGAATTCTGCAGTTTCAAAAAAAAATCTGCAGGAAGCTGCAGAATTCTGCAGTTCTGCAGCTAACTGCATGATTTCTGAACCTCTGTTACTTCCTCCAGTGTATTGCATCTGTACAGTTCAGACCTCTTTGACATTGGGCTTGCCGCTACCAAGGAAACATTGATTTGGGGGGTTGGTTTTGGGGGTTGTGGTTTGGGGGGGTCGGGGTTTTGGTAGTCCTCAGTCATTGCAGTGTTTCTGAAAAGTTTCTGCAGCAAAATCTGTATTTCTGTAGGAGATATGCAGCCTGGGAGGTTTTATGCACTTCTGCAGCTAGCTGCAAAAAACTGCAGAATTCTGCTAAAAACTGCAGAATTCTGCAGAAAACTGCAGAATTCTGCAGTTCTGCAAAAAACTGCAGAATTCTGTAGAAAATTGCAGAATTCTGCAGTTCTGAAAAAAAATTCTGCAGTTCTGTAGGAAACTGCAGAATTCTGCAGAAAATTGCAGAATTCTGTAGAAAATTGCAGAATTCTGCAGTTCTGCAGCTCCCTGCATGATTTCTGAACCTCTGTTACTTCCTGTAGTTTATTGCAATGCATCTTCAAAGTTCAGACCTCTCTGACATGAGGCTTGCCACTACCAAGGAAACGTGGTTTGGGGGGTTGGTTTGGGGGGTTGTGGTTTGGGGGGTCGGGGTTTTGGTAGTCCTCAGTCATTGCAGTGTTTCTGAAAAGTTTCTGCAGCAAAATCTGTATTTCTGTAGGAGATATGCAGCCTGGGAGGTTTTATGCACTTCTGCAGCTAGCTGCAAAAAACTGCAGAATTCTGCTAAAAACTGCAGAATTCTGCAGAAAACTGCAGAATTCTGCAGTTCTGCAAAAAACTGCAGAATTCTGCAGTTCTGAAAAAAAAATTCTGCAGTTCTCTAGGAAACTGCAGAATTCTGCAGAAAATTGCAGAATTCTGTAGAAAATTGCAGAATTCTGCAGTTCTGCAGCTCCCTGCATGATTTCTGAACCTCTGTTACTTCCTGTAGTTTATTGCAATGCATCTTCAAAGTTCAGACCTCTCTGACATGAGGCTTGCCACTACCAAGGAAACGTGGTTTGGGGGGTTGGTTTGGGGGGTTGTGGTTTGGGGGGTCGGGGTTTTGGTAGTCCTCAGTCATTGCAGTGTTTCTGAAAAGTTTCTGCAGCAAAATCTGTATTTCTGTAGGAGATATGCAGCCTGGGGGGTTTTATGCAGCTCTGCAAAAAACTGCAGAATTCTGCAGTTCTACAAAAAACTGCAGAATTCTGCAAAAAACTGCAGAATTCTGCAGAAAATTGCAGAATTCTGCAGTTCTGAAAAGATTCTGCAGTTCTGTAGGAAACTGCAGAATTCGTCAGTTCTAGCAGGTAGCAGTTTGTGGAATGACCTCTATCAAAATAAACTTCCATGGACATTTTGCCTCTCTGCTCGGCCAATTCTCAACCAAATTTCATTCCGAAAAAAGTTTCAGGTACCCTACAACCAGGTCTATAGACTGCAGTAGTCAGTCTTTGTCCGTCGTTGATCTTTTCGCCGTACGATACATTTTTCGGCGATCGGTAAGCTCGCAAAAATGTCATTTTATAAACTGCTGACAGTGCTCTACCAAAATAAACTTCCATGGACGTTTTGCCTCTCTGTTCGGTCAATTCTCAACCAAATTTCGTTCAGAAAAAAGTTTCAGGTACCCTACAACCAGGTCTATAGACTGCAGTAGTCAGTCTTTGTCCGTCGTTGATCTTTTCGCCGTACGATACATTTTTCGGCGATCGGTAAGCTCGCAAAAATGTCATTTTATAAACTGCTGACAGTGCTCTAACAAAATAAACTTCCATGGACGTTTTGCCTCTCTGTTCGGTCAATTCTCAACCAAATTTCGTTCAGAAAAAAGTTTCAGGTACCCCACAACCAGCTCTACAGACTGCAGTAGTCACTCTTTGTCCGTCGTTGTTTCTGTTCGCCGTACGATACATTTTTCGGCGATCTGTCAGCTCGCAAAAATGTCATTTTATGAACTACTGACAGTGCTCTATCAAAATAAACTTCCATGGACGTTTTGCCTCTCTGTTCGGTCAATTCTTAACCAAATTTCATTCAGAAGAAAGTTTCAGGTACCCTACAACCAGGTCTATAGACTGCAGTAGGCATTCTTTGTCCGTCGTTGTTTCTTTTTGCCGTACGACACATTTTTCGGCGAACGGTCAGCTCGCAAAAATGCCATTTTGCAACCCTTTTGCAGGGTCAGTGTAAAATGCGGACCATGCAGATGAAGCAGACCATTTTGCAAGCTGCAGAATGCATTGCAGATGAGCATCAAAACCACAGAATTCTGCAGTTTCTATTGCAGAATATGCAGGTGCAGGAAGAAATTTAAGTGTACTGCAGCTGCTAGCAAAACAAAAAAGATTTCTGTCTTTGGGTTACCACAAACAAAATATTTGGTAGGGCGAGTGTGACTCATCCGAATTCCAAGATAGAAGTTTCATACAATTCCAAATGGCATACCTTGGGAACAATTGCTTTAAAAAAAATTGATTATCTTCATGAATTCTTAGCCTCATTTGTCTGAATAGACCCATTTCACTGAGTAGCCTAAATTTAGCCCTTCATAACTTTTATGTTATTCAATGATTCTTATTTTGCTTTCCACGCACAGGAGATCTATACAATTAAAATCCAAAATTACAACTTTCAAATTATATCTAAGAAAATAAACAAATTATAGAACCTTAAAGTTACATTAAAATGCACTGAAAATACTCAAGCTGGGAACACAAATGCTTAGACCAATCAGAGGCCAGGGCGGGAAGCTTCTCCTCCAATAAGAATGCATCTGCCTCCTAGTGGATTTTTCAAGAAGCTTCCAAGAATATCCACTATTTGTAGCACCTGTTATATTTCAGAAAAGCGGCTCCCACCAACCAACTATAACCCCTCTCAATTACAAATAAGACAATATATATGTTTTTATGAAAATGTTTTTCGATCATTCATTATTCTATTTTTTGCTGAAAAAATAATTCAAGTAAACTTTTTTTTATGACATCCAGATTATGCAGTGAAAGTTGAAAAAAAAAAATTGACTTGTGAAGTTAAAAAAATTATAATAAGCCTGCTAGCATTTTCCAAGATTTAAGCCTACTTTTGAACTGATGCGGCATCAGTACTCTCAAGCCTTTGTTCAATAGTTTTCTTGCATTGGCATGAGTACACACAGGCTAGCATGTATTTTCAACATTTAAGCCTGCTTTAGACGGACGTTGCATCAGTACACAGAAGCCTTTCTTCAATAGCTCTCCTGAAATGTAATGAGTACACACAGGCCAGCTGGTATTTATAAGATTTAAGCCTACTTTTGAACTGATGCACTGTCAGAACACTCAAGCCTTTCATCAATAGCTCTCTTGAAATGTAGTGAGTACACACAGGCCAGCTGGTATCTATAAGATTTAAGCCTACTTTTGAACTAATGCAACATCAGTACACACAAACCTTTCATCAATAGCTCTCTTGAAATGTAGTGAGTACACACAGACCAGCTTGTATTTATAACTTCGAGAGTTAATCTAGGATCCAAATTGTTTAACATGTATTCAAGTGTCCTTTTAGTCACTGTGATTATTGTCAAGAGCTGAAAAATGCAGGCCAGCGGCAACCGCTGCAATGACTGCGTGATCCAACCCTGAGAGGTCCATACTGTTAGTGACGTACCATGCAATGGAGATCTTTAAAAAGAATCATAAACAAGAAAAGTACTCTTAAAAAGGGTACTGTATCGATCTTACCATGAAGGCATAAGGCATGTAATAAAAAGTTTTAATATCCAAAAGTAGGCATTTCTATGAATAGTTGCCCATAGAAAAACATGCCAAGCCCCCTCCCTTTGTTTCATGAAAATCTGACACAACTACATTTGTAATTGTGAAAATAAAAACGTGAATGTATTTATAAACTTGATTTTTCTTAATCCGAAAAATAACAGGACTGGGCCATATAGTAACTAACTTCCATACTTGCACATATATATATGATTGGAAACTCCCCACCAAATGTTTAATTCACCCCTGGTTTGTTGATAAATGCAAGAAGATGCATTGCATTTGTTGACAAATTGCCATACTATGCCATAGTCATGGGTAGTGTGTCATCGATTAAAAAAGAAAGCAAAGCCCTCTCCTCATACTGGGCAAGAAGACAATCCATGAATTTATTCATGCTATCCATCTATTCATCTATCTGTCTATCTATCTATCTATCTGTCTATCTATCTATCTATATATATATATCTATCTATCTATCTATCTATCCATCTATCTATCTTTCTATCTATCTCTCCATCTGTCTAGCTGTCCGTATGTCTGTCACAAACATGAAAGAGAGAAATATTGGTTACACAACTCCATACAAATTCGTTAATTTCTGTCATTTTCCTCCATTGTGTCATCCCTTCCTTCCTCCCTTCTTTCCTCTCTTCTCTCCTCCCTTCTTTCCCCTTCTTTCCTTCCTTCTTTCTTTGTTTCTTTCATTGCTTCTTTCCTTCCTTCATTCATTCCTTCTTTCATTCTGTTTTTCTGTCACCCTTACATACATTTGTAAACACTTGCTCTGTCTGGTATTAGTCTGCAGTTGCTGCATCCTTCTCTTTCTTTCTTCCTTGTTTTCTTCCTGACTTTCTTTTCCTCCTTACTCTTCCCTTCTTCCTACCTTTCTTCTAGTCTTTCTCCCTTCCTCTTCCTTCCTTTCCTTCCTCATTTCTTCCTCTCTTCAATTATTTCTTCATTCATTTTCTTCCTTTACTCTGTCCTCATTTCTTCATTATTTCATTTCTTTCTTTCCTTCCTTCCGTTTTTCTTGCCTTCTTTCTTGCTTCCTGAGATAGATAGTAGATCTTTGTTTGCTCTTAATTCCTCCCAAACCAGTCAGCACTGAATTTCTTGGGAGTGCCCCCCTTCACTCAGGCCCCATTGCTGCCATGTTGAGCGCTTTATTTATATTTCTTTGAGAATCGCTTGGAGTGACTGAAACAATATTGGCAATAATCTATGAATAAATGGTGCTATTCGACCAAGAAATTATTTTCTTCCATATTCAGGGGTCACACATTCAGCATGCATAGTTACAAGTCCCATTATTATGCTTAAAAGTATGATTGAAAAGAGCTGATATATTTTCTTTCTAATTTCTAAAAGGAAGGCCAACTCCCTTCCCTATCAGCATGCCTCGACGGTCCAACGTCGGCCCGAAGCTGGTCGGATGCTGCTGACATCGGACTGACGCTGGGCCGATGTTGAACCGCCGAGGCATGCTGATAGGGTTAATAATCCTAGATATGCCACTGGCTTGTTGTTCTCACTGGGTTTAGAAACTTTGCAAAATGACAAAGTGCACTGAATTTGTAGGCGTTTACTTGATATATACAGGTTTTTAAATTTTGAAAATCGGA
Source organism: Platynereis dumerilii (assembly GCA_026936325.1). NCBI lineage: Eukaryota > Metazoa > Annelida > Polychaeta > Phyllodocida > Nereididae > Platynereis > Platynereis dumerilii. The sequence goes on from JAPTHN010000020.1 coordinate 13,372,574, forward strand.
TGTGCATTAAGGTTTTTGGGCAAGTTTTGTATTGAAAATAATGTACACAATCTTTGATGACGTTTCACGCGCTCAGGACCTAGCAGTAGATTTCCCTTACCTTGATGAATCAATGTACTGTTAAGAATACTTATATATAAGTTTTTTTATAGGTTGAGACATCGATACAAACTAGGCCTGTATCTATCTACCTAATTATCCTTTTGTCTTCCACCTTCCTTCCTTCATCCCTTCATTACCTCAGCCACTTATTAAAGCCATCCCTCCCTCCCTCCCTTCTATCTATAGGCCTATGTGTTATGAAGTGTTTGATTCAATGTGTAAAGAATCACTCTGACTGGTGCTGTGCACTAATGTCACAGTGACATGAATTTGAAAACTTTTCAATACTTTTTTTGGGGTCAAGAATTAGAAAAGCTAATTTTAAAACTTTTGAATACTTTTCTTTGTGTGAAAAGCAGGTGGTCAATGTAACACCATTGGATCTCTCAGGAATGTGGGGGGTGGGGGAAATAGGTCAGTTTGAGCATGCACAGTGGTGAGGGTTGTGTGAATAATGAGCAATGGCTGCAGAAAGTTTCTCGGTAAGAAACGTACCAGCAAGATAACACCAAGAATATAGCATGATTATGGTCATATTTGGTATTTTGGGATAGGAAAAACAGTAATCTACGCACGTGGCTATATTAGAATGGTGAACAATGAACCTGGAATTCTGAAATTATGGAAAACGGCAACCACCTGGTAGCTATCCCAGAATCCTTAGAATCACACATTAATATAGAGAAATGCAGTAAATACATTCAAGTCAGTTGGCTCGGCAGATAGAGAGGCTAATACCAATATTTTAGCCCGGACATAAGTTTTTGCAGTTTTAAAAATTTAATTAGCTGAATTGATTCATTCAATTTTTTATCTAATTATCTGTTTTATGATTTTTTCATAATCTTGTTGAGGTACAAGCCTAATGCGTGTATAATTTCAGGTCTTTAATGCAAATTGCTGAGTTTTAAGATTTTTAAAGTTAAGGATTAGGCTACAAGCTTTACAGAGGAGTCCATTTCTGGGCACAGCATTATTTCTGCAAATTAATAGGCTGTGAATGTCATCTTCAATGTCATCTGCGTTGCATTTATCACATTTCCTTTGTTCTATTGGTGTTTTAGGTATACCATGTCTGCCTGTCTCAATTTGATGGCACCACCATATCATGTACCAAGAAAACCCCACCATCCTAAATATTGTGCTCCATGTCCCATAGTGCCCCAGTTCCCTCAACTTACACTAAATAGTGCTGCCCTCTGATGAATTATGCATTTGATGAGAATATGTTTGCCCTTTGATCCTTGTCCGCATGAGTGTAGACCTGTTTTTAAAAATTAATAAATTCTTTGGTCCACATTTGTTTCGAATTTCATGATAGCTACTTCAACTGCAACATAAATGTCTTTCATGACAACTGAGAAATACACAGTGGTACAACTGGGACTATGGCAAGTTTAGACTAAATTTGACATGTCCCACACATTTCTTTCTGTTCATAGAATAGTGCCAGCATACAAAAATGTCATGAAACGTTTTAAAATTCTCAAATGTTGTTGTGACATAAATTTTTGTTATAGCCATGGAACGTTTAAAGCGTATTGCCTTCCTTGATAAGCCTATGTTTGGTGGGGTAGAAAAGGAAGAACATTAGGTTGAAAGGAATGGAGGAAGAATGGTAGGAAGATTGAAAAAAGAAGGAAGAAAGGAAGTAGGGAAAGAGGAAAGACATAAAAGGAAGAGAGAATGAATACAAGAATAGATGGGAGAGACTTCCCTGCTTCATTCCCTCCTTCCTTCCCTCTCCCTTCATCCTTCATTCTTTTCTTAATCTCCTTCTTTTCCTTCCTTTCCATTCTTTCAATTTCTGTCCTTCTTCCTTTCTTTCCTTCGCTTCCTTCCTTTCTCTCATTTCCTTCCTTTTCTCCATTCCTTCATTGTATTCCTTTGCATTTCCTTCCTTTTCCGTGCTACTTTTGCTTTCCTTCACTTCCTTTCTTTCCTTAATTTCCTCCATTTCCATCCTTTTCTTCTTTTGCATTTATTTCCTTTTCTTCTTTCTTACTTTCCTTCACTTCCTTCATTTCCATATCCTTTTATTCCTTTTTCCTTCCTTTCCTTCCTTCATTTCCATCCTTTCCTTTCTTTCCTTCGTCTCATTCCTATGATATGCACACCTTTTCCTTTTTTTACCAAAGTTAGCTTTATAACTTCTTTGATTTACTCATAACACCCCGGATGAGCCCTTCTTCTTTAGAAGAACAGTGGCGTATTGAGGGGGGGGGACCATTGGGCCAGGGCCTCCCCCCTCAGGCCAAGAATTAACATAGAAGAGATAGGAAAAGCCGTGGAGCACTGCGTATTCAACACATGTAATGATAATTTTGGGAGGAGATAAAAATTTCTTCCTTTTGTCATATCAGTATTTTTGCAAGTTCCCATGTAGTTGTCCTTTTCAAATACATTTCCATGTCTCTGTGAAACTGTATTTCTCTAAAAGGTTCAATACCTTCCCCTTTAGGATCACGAACCGTGAATAAACATTAAACAGTTTATTCAGATATCTGTCTCTTGTATAACTAGGTATTGGGAAAGAAGTCAAGGTTTAATAATTTCGAATAGGATTTTTGGCAATTTGCCAGGAAACAACTCTTTGAAGAGAAGTGAAGAAGAAGTTACCCGGTCCTTATTATCTAACTTACAGTATAGGCCTATATATATTCTAACTTTTATTTTAAAATTGAAAGAACCCATTTCTGTTTTCTCTTTTCTGAATTGCGATGCAGTACATATTGAGAAAACTTTGGTCCAGTTCTGTTCATGAGGAAAGTAGCTTTTTTCTAGAAATAGCCAAGACTAGTGTGGACAGTATGAAATGGCTTGCTTTCCAGGCGATCTTTCTTGTTGTGACATGTGCAGTGTTAAATACTAGAAAAGCCCATTGAAATATTGAAAGGACAGAAAGCAATGAGGGAAAACAGGTGAATGGACATTTTGATGGCATTTTGATAAAAAGTTATTAGTGAAGTAAGATGGCATTACATTCGAAATGAGACAATCAAGAACATGGTACACTTTGCAACACTAGCAAAAAACTGAAAAATGAGGACTTTTACTGATCTGTGGGTTAAAAAAAATAACGGAGCTTCACATCTATTCCTGGTCATGCAAAAATAATTATTTAAATATACCGGTTTGCTTTCCGGAATGAAACAAAAGGGATAATTTTACATTTATGGTGTGAAAATCAGCAATAGATTCGGGTAACTGCCCGGTAGCCAGCTTCATTTTCACCGGTCACGGAAAAACTGGAGTACCGGGAAAGCCCATTTTTGTGCAAAAACCACTCTAGGTCAAATATGTTCCTTCCTACGTAGCTTTCAGAGCTTATCTAAGTGATTTTATAGCAAAAGGGGCTAACAAATGGTTACTGCAAGGTGACAAAATTGACTTTTTTACTTCACGGGAAACCTAGGCAACCGGGAAAACCGGTTTTGCTACAACCGATTATTTACCCAGTGGCTTATTAAAACATATTTGAAATATGGTAAAACAATCCAAAATGTTAAAACCTATCAGAGATGAACTATTTATATAATATATTAACTTTTTCGGGTCAAAACAACATTATTATCACTGAAAAAATATCAACAACTTCCGAGGGGTGTATACATTTGCAGCACTAAATTCTGCTAGTTTAATCTTTTCTACTCTTCCTTGACTTACCACCCAGCATTTTATGGTGAATATAGGTTACAAGAGAGGTTAGTATGAGCATGTAGAAGTTTTGGATTGACGCTGCATTTCTGAAGGAAAATATGACAGAAAATTGAAGACCACTTCAGGGGGTTGTATACATTGTACTTCTGCAACCCACTGTACTTACCTACCAAATATACTTACATGTCACTCTGGGCTCAATATAGAGAAAATAACTTCCTTTGAAATGTGAACAAATACTTTTTCATACCATGGAAAACCATTGTTTTGTTTAAAAATCAAGCCATGCCGGGCCTCCTTTAGTAATTTTTAAAAGGCTTTACAATCAATCAACTCCTTTAATTGTGGGAAAATACGAAATTCTGTGGCTTGGAAGCGTATACTTCACTTAAAATGTATCAGTTTACGATCTGTAACATCAAGTTGAATTTTACTTAGGATTGGCAGACTTACCAGCTTGAATGGCCATGTCACACACAAGGTGGCACTTTGGACCAACAATTTGGCTAATTCTGCATTTCTATGTAAGGCATGAAGAAAAAACTCTATTTGGTCTTATTGTGGTGCCGTGAAGACACCTAGTGGACAGCTTCCCGCCAACAAGACTGAAGTGTCAGATTTGATATAGACAGTGAACTGAAAGGACCTATGTCTTAAGTGGTGAGCGCTTGGCACCATATTATTTAGGGCTAAAATTGATAAATTTATAGGCCTACTTGTAATCATAATAATTTATTTTCGACACCGTATTAAAATTTGTTGCACAAAATCGATTTGCCACTCTCATTCCCTTCCGGCACCTCTGGGTCAAACTTCCGATGTGTTAGAAGGGTGCAAAATGATGAAATCGCCCAATACAGTGGTACCCCACTGTACATGTACCTCACATCAATAAAATAATAATTTATAAATAAGTACAACACATTATTCTTTTCCGTCCCTTCCAGGTATTTTCTGCTTCACGAGTTCGGCGGAGTGTACGTGGACCTCGATGTGGAGTGCCGCAAAAGTCTGTTTGGTTTAGTAGATTACCAAATGCAGGCCAACTAAGGGTCTCTATGTTCAGATCATTTCCGATGATATTATATAGATAGTGAATGGTGAGGAGACCAATAAAACTCAATATTGTTCGACTCAACATCCACTATCTTTCTTTTATTATATTTTTTGTTGTTTGCTCACATTTTCTTTTTGTATGCAAAAATATTTTAATGTAGCACAGATAAACACAGGCTGAACTACCTAGCCTTCAAAGTGAATTTTAAGTGCATGCAGTGCATTGACTATACTCAACAAAAACCAAGCCAAAGTCAATTTTAGTATTATTTTTGGATGAGAATAAATGATTAATAACAGCACAAAAAAAAGCAAATTGGGGGTCAAGTAACATAAAATGAATAATGAACATGGTTAAAACACAGATTTTTGACTCTCCCCAAAATAGCCCTAATCATTTTGCATGGTCCATTGAAGAAAATGATTCATATGGGCACTATTGATATTGGATTTAAGGTGACTCAAGCGTGGTAGTTTGATCATACAGATTTTTCTAAAATTTTGCACAGGTACTCTATGGGACCCATACATTCCAAAAAATGAAAAACAAAAAAATTTCACCGACTCGTTTGGTTGCCATGGTAACGGCATGTTTGGCCTGATGACTGCTTAAAAGTCATAAATTGAGTTTTGGGTTATGTACCACAGAATAAAGCATTACATGCATTTGTCACACAAAAACGTCAGAAATATCTTCCCAAGGATATACACTAATACATTAGCCATAAATTTGAAGAAAAAGGTTAAAATACTTTTTTCTGTAAGAGCTCAAAGGCCACCAACACACTAATTAATTACAGATTTTGCATGCATTAATTTTGGCAATAATCAAATTTCAGGAAAACGATCATACAGATTTTTTTTAAAATTTGCATATATCATAAAGAAGTTATCGTCAAACAAATGGCAAAAAATAAAAAAAATTCACCGAGTCATTTTTTTACTGCAGTACCATGACTGTGCCAATGTCAATTTAAATAAATAAAGACAATTTTTGACACAGTTGTCTGAAATTAACTGAGAATTTTTTTTGGATAAAGATAAGATGCTGAAACTTTAAACTAGCATGGAATAGATGTTACTGCATTCAATAAAAAAATAATTATGCTTCTAGCTGCATTAGATCTCATTTAAATAGCAAATTACTGGCTGCCATGCTGTAAAAAAAAAAGAGAACAGAAAATGGTAACGTCACAACTTTTGCAGGGCCTGCAGCAGTTGTGACGCTATGTTGGTAGGCAACCAGGCTGCTCAAAAGTATGTGCAGTGTACCACGCTTGAGTCAGCTTAATCAAGAATTAACTATCTATAGCATAATTAAGAGAAAAATATGGCTTTCGATAATCTTCTCTCATTTCTCATTTTTTAAGAATATGCTAATTTTGCACATAATTCAGTTCAGATTTTTCTCAAAAAATTTTTTTTTGCTTCTTAAATATGTTTTCTAATGATTATTCAAAAGTATCCATGAAATTGGCATGACCCTGGTGATGCCGCAGCTAGAAGTGTCGGTTTCTTAAAACGCTACATACTTGTGAACGCGACGTACTTGTGAACATTTGCATTTGCAATACAGAAGTAGCCTAAATGTGCTGTCATGGATGAATGAATTGAATGGCTGTTGAACAGAGCAATAAAACATGGGCAGAAATACTAAATGTATCATTCATTGTGCAAAAAACCTATAAAATTTATTGTTTGTTTGTATTTTGATATTGGAGGCAATTTATATTGCAGTGTTTTTCCAATGATGGATGTGTATCAAGAATTTATCATCTAATTGTTAGTTAACTTTGGTTTATCTAAGCACCTTTAAAGATGAAAACTGTTTTATCAATGTGTTTGCAATTTAAAGTTAACCATTTTCCTTATATAGATGTATTATGTAAATGGGGATACCTGATCACAGATTTTATTGAGTATCATTACTGAAAATAAGCCCACCAGCAGGGGTTTTGGTGATCACTGAAGCGGAAATGTGTGAATGCCTTGTCATCTCTTATATTAAAATGATGACATACGGGGTTTATCTCAAGTTATAATCAATGTCTGGTCTTCTAATATTCCCTTGTCCTTCCTTTTCCCGTCACGGAAAACCTCTCCCCTTTTCAAGGCCATTGCACTCTTTTACATGTCCTAATTAATGATGATTAGTTTTAAGCTGATTCCTGCTTTATACGCAAGAGGGTGACACCTGCAAGGTCTCTCTCACTTGCTTCACTTGCTCCCTTCCTTTAACAATTTGCACTTGCATTTAGTGCCATGGCTATTCCATCTAACTCTGCAGCTAGCACGGGCTTATTACAAATTAAAATGATAGAGCATATGCAATCATCTCAACTTATACTTAATTTCTGATCTTCTCATTTCCCTGATCTTCTAATTTGCCATGTGTCTTTCTGAAATATCTGGCCATTTTCAATACATTGTTTTTCTGATGATCATCCGTTAATTCCGAAAGTGTGTACAATAGATACAATAGACAGTTTGATGGATATACTAACAGATATAGATAGATAGATAGATAGATAGATAGATAGATAGATAGATAGATAGATAGATCCAGGGCTGAAACGCGGACCGGACCGGTCCAAGGCGGTCCGGTCTGCATCACTAGATAGATAGATAGATAGATAGATAGATAGACAGATAGATAGACAGATAGATAGACAGATAGATAGACAGATAGATAGATAGATAGATAGATAGATAGATAGATAGATAGATAGATAGATAGATAGATAGATAGATAGATAGATAGATAGAGACACTGTAATGCCAGAGAGTTTTTTCTGTTTATAAATATTCCGCATTGTATGTGTACAGATATGATATGGGATTGAAACTGGACCGAAAGAAATTTCCCAGCGGAAAGACTGACCACCTGGTCCCATGCAGGGAAGGCACAGCCACCACACCATGGGCCCTATGCATTGGGCTAGGTTGATGGCATGTATGTGAAAATAAATAATAGCCATGCAGTAACAATATTGATAGCTTGGAACATAAAACCCAGCCTAAGACCTTCTAGTGCATCATAGAAAGTTGCTAGGAAGTTATCATGACTTGGCAATCAGTAATCTGGCTGGGAAAGACGGAAGGTCCATGAATTAATAGTATGATTTCATTGTCTCTCAATTCAAGAGGCCCGACTCAAAAATGATAATGAACACTTGGGTTCTATGTGGCTACAGGACCATACACACCCTCTTTAAACCCAATTAATTGAACTTGAAGCAACAGTATCTTTGAAAAGACATCAGTTAACAATAAATGCTGTTACTATACAAAGGTTTAGTTATAGTTAAAGGGATATTTTCAATGTTCATTTGAGAAACTAATTTGGGTAATCCACCAGGTGCATCTTGGCCTTTGGCTGGCGGTCCAATTTATCTTCCAATAGTGGTCCAATAAATAACAATGGCAGGTATATTCAACCATTTTTCTCAATTCTTTTTCAAATGGCTTGGCCTATATCTTTACAGCGACGCACTTTGATAAAGAAAATATGAGGATCAGTTCACTGTGAAAAATGCACTTCGTGATTCATGATAGCTGATGAAGTGTCATCTTCTATACTTACAACATGGGAAACATAGAGGCAGTTTGATTAGTCATGATCAAGAGAAGGCCATTTGACTTGTCATAACTGATTTTGGATTGAAAATCATATGCATGATCCTTTTGTTTGGCTGTCACCAACAGGAGGGATAAGTCTCCTTAAATCAAATTAACATTGAAAGTATTGGGTATGATCATGGCAAATGATCTGTATGATGACACACGAAGTGCCATTTTTACAGTGCAACAGTTCACTCTTTTTCGATATCAAAGTGCATCGCTGTAAAACAGTAAAGATGTTGGACACTCCTTTCCTGTTTTTGAAGCCAGATGACCAGCCTAACATATTGGAATGGTCATGTAGTTCTGCTTGCAATGCTTACCAAGTTATAGCAGCATTTCATGATACCTGATCTTCCCCTAACAATGAGGAATTGAACAATTTGGATCACAAGTATCTAACTGTGTGTAACAAGAAAAGTACCCTTAAAAAAGGGTACTGTATCGATCTTAATATGGACCTAAGGGCATATGGTATGTACATTAATGGCTCTAATATCTAAAAGTAGGCATTCTATAAAATAATGTCCATGAAAAAAAATTCAACCTCCCCCCTCCCCACATTTCTGTTATTACTACAGCTTGCTTAGCCTAGCTGCCAACATATAAAAAAATATTAAATATTAGAAACTGAATAATTTGATTATGGGAAACTTTAAATAACTCCCCCCCCCCTACAAAATCCTGGATATGCCACTGGTCTGTTTTGATCACTGGGATTGAGCAACATTGCATTCATACAGCTTAATGCGACGAAAGCCAATTTGCGAACTTAGTACTGCAAATATAGCAAAACTAACGACTGCATTGAATTCAGATGAGTTCATTTGATACATGTAGGTTTTTAAATTTCGAAAATCGGACGTGTATTAAGGATTTTAGGCCAAGTTTTGATTTAACCCCCTCATGAAAATGTACACAATCTTTGATGACGTTTCACACGGAAAAAAATTCACGGACGAAATTCCTTATCTTGTAGAATCGATGTACTGTTACATGTAAGTTTTTTATAGGTTAAGACATCGATACAAAAAAAATTTAGTCTTGAAATTATCTTGCATGTTATTGAATAATTAAGTAAACTTATATCTTATGCCATTCCTGGCAAAAGCATCGGGCCTGATTGCCAAACTTGAGGTCTAGTATCATAAGTATTGGAAAATGTTTTGAGTAAACAAATAAATTGTTTTTGGGTAGTAATTTCTGGAGGGGATATTTCTTAATAAGGCGTTGCCTGATTTGGGAATGAATATTTAGGGTGGTTGACTGCTTGAAATAGATAATCATGGCCGCCGTTACCGTGAAAATAATAACTTCCAGCAGAGGAAAATTCCAAGCCCTCCCTGATTATTAAATGGTCGGCCTCTCATGCATGGTCAGTCACTCAGAAAATAACCATCTGAGCGCACCTCTTCCCTCAACCCTCCATTTGCCTCACTGCTGACAAGCCACCGACACCCCATTTTAAGGCTGGGTGCATACCAGGACTTGGTTACTATGAAATACTGAGTTATAAGGATACTAGATCTCAACAATCTGAATCGTCGATCGGGGTGAAGTACTGCTTACTATCTATTTATTTATTTGCTATTTTAAGAAAATTTACTTTGGGATTGGATAAAGTTCATCGTTAAAAAGTACAGATAGATATGGAATTTCTGAATGGGCGATCGGGGTAAAGTACTACTTATTATTATCTATTTACATAAATAGACAGACAGATAGATATGGAATTTTTCGGAATGCACCATTTGGTAAAATACTACTTTTTTAACAGATAGGTATGGAATTTCTGCATGGGCGATTTGGATAAATTACTTTCTTTTATCTATTCAGATAAATTGGCAGACAGATAGATCGAATAGGCTATTTGAGGAAATCAATGCTATTCATCAATTTTCAAAAAAGACAGATCCGAAATTTCTGAATGGGCGATTTGGATAAAGTATCACTTTTCTGTATTGGCGATTTAGGCAAATTACTAACTTTTATCTATTCAAATAGATAGGCAGACAGATAGATCGAACTGGCTATTTGAGTAAAGTACTGCTTTTCATCTATTTACAAAAAAGACAGACTGATTTAATATGTGGAATATCTGAGGGTGCGATTCGGTAAAGTACTACATTTATCTGTTTGGATAAAAAGACAGATAGATACGGAATTTCTGCATGGGCGATAAATTACTATCTTTTATCTATTCAAATAAATAATGCTTGTCATCTATTTTACAAAAAAGACAGACAGATATGAAATTTCTGAATGGGCGATTTGGGTAAAGTACTACTTTTTGACATATAGATATGGAATTTCTGTATTGACGATTTGGGTAAATTACGACCTCTATTCAAATAAATAGGCAGATGGATAGATCAAATGGGCAGTTGAGTAAAGTACTGCTTTTCATTGATTTACATAAAACGACAGACAGACAGATAAAGCCCATGACTTGACTCCTGACTGCAACTCCCTGATTTCTTGTAGGATAAAGCTCTAAAATATTGCAGTCTTTCAGAAAACATTATTACCTCAACACATAGCCAGGCTATACATGTATAGCCAGTTTGATATATTATTGTATATTATACTATAATAGTAGGCTAAAGTACTCTTACTTAAAAAATCAAAGGTTATTGCAATGTCATTCCGTCATACTGTGTTGAACTTTTCAAAGAAGTCCTGAAGAGTATATTATATGGTATTTTATTCGTTCATAGTGACAAGAACAATGTAAAATATAATGTTAGGCTAATAGGTACATATAGAATTCAGTAAAATTTTAATATGATGAATGTCAAAATTAGTCAATTCAATGTCACTTTCCAGGGCAGCCTACAATTCTTTGACCTTGGCAGCTCTACTTTTGGACTGTAACAAACATGTTTCTATCTCAAAAAAAGTTTAAAAGTTGTTTCACCCAAGTCAGCCAAGTAATGATGCATCACTGCTCTTGTTACTGGGCCAAGGAAGAATTGTCCATCCAAGTCATCTGACCTGTTCTTAGGCCTGGTTCATATTGGTTAGACACAATTGTTTACTTGGAATGTCAATAAGCAAAACACTTTATAATAATCCACTATTTTTAAGTATCATGTCTGGATCTTGTCATACTTACCAGGTTGGCATCTCGCTAGCAACAAGAAACTGTCTTAGATATGTCATCCTGCACCACATAATTCATCTTAATTATACATTATGTTTTCAACTAGTGTTGCTTCTGTCAAATCCTTGTTTAATTGTTCAAAACTGTATATTTATGAAATTTTGTGGAAAAATAAAAATTTTGAGTCTTGAGTCTTGAGGCTACTTACAATATCCACAAATTTCTAACATTTTGACTAATTCTCCTACAATAGACCTCAGTCTCATTTCAAATCTGCCAATAATAGTGGGAGAGGCGGGGGTGTGATAAGCAGGGTTTTGGAGTCGGGGTTAGGAGTCGGAGTCGGGAGTTGAAGTCGAGGAGATGGAGGAGTTTTGGTGGAGTCGGAGTTGGAGTATAACTTTGATTTTCAGATGGAGTCGCATTCGGAGTAGAAAATTGAAGTGGTGACTCCTGACCGTAGAAATACATAGAATGGAAATGAGGCTCTAGCAGATGAAGCAACCAAATCCACCATCTTGGAACTGCCTGGCAGCCTGGCATTTGGCAACCGTGATGTCACCAATAATAGTGACGTTACTAGTAACAATGGCAGCATATCACGTCACAATCAGCCAAACACAACATCTTGTTGCTCCTGCTGTGACGTGACAATGACTTCATGTCTCAGGGCAGTTCCAAAATGGCAGATTTGGTGACCTCATCTCGAGATGGTGTTATACAGCCTCATGTCCATTCTTTGTATTTCTGTGCTCCTGACTCTTAAAAATAATTTATGTTTCACCCCTGTTAACCATGTAATATTTGAGTGAAATAATGCTGATAAGCGAAGTCAGGTGAAGAGTCGGAGTCTTTTCAGAGAGCCAAAGGAGTTCGTTTTATCAGTCATATTGATGATGTATCATAGTGATTGCACTCGAATATCATGGTAAGCTTATATGTTGTGATATTTTGAGACCAAAAGAGGTTCTCATTTGATATTGGACATTCGCCGAATATCCAATATCAAATAATTGGATATTGGATATTTGTTTTATATTAAAAAAATGCTCTTTGGCCCCCCTTGGATCAAATCTGAATATCAAAAGAGATTCCCATTGGATATTCAGCGAATGTCCAATATCAAATAAGAACCTCTTTTGATATTCAGATTTGATCCAAGGAGGGCAGAGGATCATTTTTTGAATCTATATTATACCCAATCATGAACATTTATATTTCCAAATGATTAATTTCTGACGGACTCCTTAACAATTCATATATTCTGTAATGTTATAAAAGATCCCTTGTATTAATATTAATGATTAATAATCAAAACATTTTAAATGTCAAATATTGTGGTCAGTGTTGTCCTTTCACGCAAAGGATCGTTTCGGCAAAGCAAAAAATTGTCACTTTAGGCTAATTGTCCAAGCTTATGACACAACTGTAGAGAAAATGATGTGATTATCAAAATGTGGAAAAGACCAACTTGGCCTAAAATTTCACCCCGAACCAATGAAATGCTGTAAAAGTGGTCGAGGGGACCATCTCATTATGCAGAAATTCCAGACATCGACTCTGATGGACTTAATGGGAACATTTGTTGTGGCTCAATTTGCATAGGTTGTGACATTGGCTTTTGAAGTGGTCTCACTTAATGTGGCCTTATCCTGTCAATACGAAATGTGTCTCAATGAAATTTTCAGACCTTTAGCTGGGATATTCAGTGATATCAATGCAAATTCTCATGGCCATACACAGGGGTGCTGGAACAGGGGGGGCAGGGGTGGGGCAGTTGCCCCTCATGCCCTTGTCCAAGGGGGGAAGAGGGGCAAGGGTGCCCTTCAGATCTTAAAGAAAAAATATATATTAGGCCTTATTTTACTGATTTTAGGCACAAATTAGTAAGTATATAATCAAAATTATTATTGAATTTCTATTTACATTTTGTCACATGAAATAGACGCGAAATAGACGCAAATATGATTTGCCCTTTTTCGTCTGATCGCCCCTGCCGCCCGCGATTCCTTCCGGCAGCCTTGGCCATACATACATTAGACGTCAGTTTGTAAGCTGCATTGGTAGGTGCACGTTTGTAAGTGTGAGCAGTGCACATAACGATCACTGCAGGGCTAAATACACCACTACAGTTATCATTATATTAATGTTTTTTTCATCTGTATTCTTTTACTCCTTTCAGTACATACCACCCTGATATTCCATGAAGATGTCAAGGACGGGTCGATCGTTTTATTGACATCACATAATAGCTGGACAGTACAAGAGCGAGTGGACCTTATTTGTTATATCATAATTGCTAAGTAGGTTAATCAGGCAATGCAATAGCCATTCTGATTCGCTAAAAAGGATTAACCAATCACAACATTTATAACATTGTGCAATAGCAAATTATGCAATCAGCCAATGCAAGGGCCATTTTGATTCACAGAAAAAGGATTAACCAATCGCAAGAGTTTTAAAGGTCTGCAATTGCGAAGTAGGTCAACTAGGCAATTATAATAGCTGTTCTAATTGGCTCTAACCCAGAGTGACATAATTTCTGGTCACTCATGTCAGTAAGAATGTATGACAGACCGCTCACAGTACTCTTAAGCGAGGCCTGCTCATCAAAGCATGAAACTCTTCTAATTTTACAAAATATAACTGGAGCCACTTGTGTCATGGAAGTTTAAAGAAATTACTTTCAAAATTTAATGTAAAGTGAATGAGCAGAGGAAAACCGTATGCATCCAGAACTGTACAGGGTTGTATGTGTGTGTACGTATGTTTATCGAGGCAGCCAGAGAAGCTGTTCAGCTTATCGAGCTGGCACCTGTCAAGAAAGTTGGAATAACATTATCTTAAATCTTAAATCTGTGCCTAGAAAGACAAGCAGAATCTGTTATGATTTGAATACAGATTGTGGATTTAGTGTCATTATCAAGGATGTTATAATCAAGAAAATTTGACCTAGAATGGGATATTTTTAAAGCGCTTCCCCCCAGTTTCCATTTTGATGACTTTAACTCTTTGTTTAATGAAAATATAATACGTATATTTTGATGCATTGAAAGGGGGCCCTTATCCAAACAGGTCTTTAATAGGTCTGTCTTCATATGGGGATTAGGACAGTGATTATAGGTATAGGTGGCATGAAGATAAGGGGGTAGTCTTTGGGAAGCCCACCTGATGAAATATTCTGATTTGTTTGCAAAAGAAATGAAATCATGTGACTAACAACTAAATATAACAGTTATAATTCCCCAACTTATATATTTCTACCAAAAACACACCTTTCTGATGAAATGCTGTCTTAAAAGCATAATCACTTTCTGACCTGAACATAGTGAACAATCAATCCCCTCAACAAACACACTCATTGAGTCTGACTCCTTGGCAAGGTAAACAACACTAATCACCTTGTTGAAAGGCAAAGGGGATTGCAATAGAGCTGCTGTTGCTTGCAGATGCCAGATATAGCCTACATCAATTCAGAACTACAAATGGAGACAGACTAATACAAGGATATATGGTATCTCAAATCTGATATCAGAAATGGCAATCATAACCACATTTCGGAAATTATTTACTTTCGCCATATGCGTGACTTTGTTATGTCTGATTTTTCATTTCCTAGCAAAAATGCCTTATTCTACTTTAAAGTATGATGTGAAGTCATATGACATAAAAAAATACAGTGGATATACCACAGTTCAATATGGAATAACCAAACAGAATAGATTATCAATTAAGCATGAAGGATCTGTTCAAAGTGAACATATAGAAGGTAATGCAAAATCTTTTAAAAAGTCACCCGGAATATCAAACCAAACTCCATCATGGATATTGACTAATAAAAAGACTAAATCTGCTATATCTCATAATGTGCCTGATATCAAGAAGGAAGGTCCAAGATTGATACTGCAAAATATGTTAGAATTATTTAAAGGAGAATTTAAGAAGTTAGAATCGTACCGTGAAGATATATTGCGTCAATTAAAAGGCACGAATATTACCTTTATTAGGCCAATGTTATATGAGAGGCAGTATAAGGTAGTTGCGATGGGAGAAAATCATTTTAAGAAAATAGAAAAATACAAAGGGGTAAAGACGGTAAACTTCAGTCTGCCATACCAAAGGATTTCAAAGTTATGGCCATATAAAGTATACCAACCTGTCCTGAGCAAAAATGTGACTTATAGGACTCATCCATTACCAGGGGGTAATTATAAACATGCTCTGGAGAAACTGGGCCCTCCGAAGTTTTTCTTTTTACAAACGACCGCAATACGACGTGAAAATGATGATGTCCTGTTGACGTTTATTCATATAATTCAAAATGGCGTCGTATTTAAAGAAGGAATAGTTGCTCATGGAGATATACACATCAACCACCATGGTTGTAAATATGAGTCTTACCAGAAAACCGAATCAGTTGATGCTTTGCCCACTCACAGGGAGATTTTTACCACATCTCAATTCTGGGGTGCAGGAGTCTTCCATTCGGCCGTTGAAAACATTCCTCGTTTAGCTTTGTATGTTGATTTTTTACGTCAAAACCCAAGCATCCTTATACACTGCAGGGGCAACAAGTCCTACACTGTCAACTTCATACGGCAGTTGGGATTGTCGAATACTATTATTTCAGGCCACGCCAAAGCTCATATCATCTACATGCCGGCTGGAGTAGGCTGCGGAGTAGCAACAACATTTCCGAGCTTCATCCTCAACTTGCGATTACGAGGAATCTACGAAGATCAAAATACAGAAAGAAGATCCGTTGTCGTGATCAAACGGAGTGTAAGAAGATGGTTTGACAGACACACAGACATATGGAACATGCTGCTTAAACACCAAAAGACATATGGTTACAAACTAGAACTCTTCTCTGACAAGAAGATGCCAAATTTCAAAGAAACAGCAAAGATGTTTAACCGTGCCTTAATGGTAATTGGCCCTCATGGCGCTGGCCTTTCTAACATCCTCTTCAGCCAGCCTGGTACCGTAGTTGTCGAAGGAACGTGTAAGTTATTAAACACCTGTTACCGTCGCTTAGCTCACGTTTTGAACCAAATCTATTATGGGATAATACCCAAGCGTGACTGTTTCGATACAACCCCAGAAACCATTGAAAAGGTTGTTCTACCCTATTTTGAATGGCTCAAATCCACAAACGCATTGTGACTGAGTATTATCATCAACACATGCATGTATAATAGACTAATTTCATGGAAGCTTCCCACAATTAACACTAAAAGGCAAGAGGTGCTTGGTTTCAGAATTCTTAAATGCCATCGGCTGATAGATTTTCTGCCTTTGCTTCTGATAGGTCCTGCCAAGTGCAACGAATCTAGAGTATTTTTTGTGCATTTTAATGTGACATTAAGGCTTTCTAGCTTGGTCATTCTTTTGAAACAAATTTTTAAAGTTGCTTTTCTTTATTTAAAGTGCCTTCATCTTCTATGTCTGAGGAAAATTAATAATCATAGAATTACATAATAGTAATGAGGAGCCAAACTTTAGGCCTCTCAGTAAAATGAGGAATCTCAAGTTCTTTTTTATGCTGTTGAACTGTGATGTCAGAGATGACTCTATTCTAGCATTGCAATATATGTAAATTAACTACAAGTTGTGATGTCATTTCAATCTGGGTCATATTCCCAAGCTTCTAGCCAATGTTAATCCTACTGAACTGAGTATCACAATTTCAACACAGTGTCAGAGCAAGAATTTTATCAGGGATAGCCCCTACAACCACGTCATCACAGCTTTATAGCCAATGGGCTGACAGTGAACTACGCATCACAGTTCGAACATGGATATATTGAAGGAAGCATTACATTTGTGATCCCAATGATTTATCACAGCAATCACCAGTCTAATCCTACCAAATGGCAGCTTTGTGAGCATTAACAGTAGACAAATGTTATTATCCCCACACAGTTGTTTGATTAATCTGCAAACTTGCTAACTTACAACTTTAACTTTTGATGGAAGTTGGTATAAATAGAAGGCTTTGACAATTTGTTTGTAAACACATGGCTTATGTTATATGTATGTATATTTGTTCTGGCAGCCCATTGGCTGAGAGGCTGACATGGGTTTTCCCAGACCCAATTTTCACTCTGACACTGAGTTGAAACTGTGATGCTCAGCTTGGTGGATTCGTATTGGCTAGAAGTTGTTGCATCTGACCCAGTTTAAAATGACATCTCAGCTTGAAGTTAATTTAAATATAGTGCAATGCTAGAATAGTATCATCTCTGACATCACAGTTCAACAGCATAGAAAGGAACATGAGATTCCACGTAAGTATGACGAGGACTGTAAATTATCTCCCCCCAAACCAAAGTAAATAAAAGTGCAAAACAGACGGCAATATATATATATGACAAATAAAGGGTCCAACCACCATGATTATAATTTGCTGGTATTAGTCATGTTTCTTGTCGCATTTCAAGTACATGCTTAATTGTGACAGATTCTAAATAATAATAAAATCGAGCATACTTACAAATTCATTTGTCTTGTTTTATTTACTTGATTCACTACACCACATTTTTGCAATCTTTACTTTGCTAACATGGTTACAGTAGACGAACTTCGAGTGTTTACATGCAATGCACTTCTAGGCTGTTACTGACATCACAGCCCTATCCCTGCCATGTTAAGTGACCATAACTTTGATACCTCATAAATGTGTGACTGACTCATAGCCCATACATACCATGTTGTGTGATAGGTGTCATAGCATTCACCAGTGACCTCACTCCTGTCTCTCTGAGTAATAGGCCTGCAATCAACAGAGCTTGACCACTGTCAATGCTACTGATCCCCAGCTGATCTTGGCGTCTGCTGCTCCTGTCCATCCTGACCACAAGTGCTTCATTTTAGCGAAGTTATAACAAACAGATTAATCTGGTGTGACAAACAGAATTCACAGTTTGAGATATTCAAAGCAATTGTATCTATGTTTGAATGTTTAATTGTTGTCTGTTTGTTGTTCCAAATATTTCTTTGACGAAAAACACAAACAATTATCTAAATTATAGATATTTCAGACCAGAAAAAGCTGTGAAGGATTAGAATACTTCAGAATTTTATTGAACTTGTTGGCAGGGCAAGTGTAAACGAGCTATGCAATGGAGGGATGCCCCTGGCTTTCTTGTGTAGCTCCCTTGTTCATCAAACAGGTTGCTAAATTTATATACACAAAAACCCTGCTTAGAAACAAGCATGCATATGATTCCGTCGCACTTCTGCCATGATTTATAACTCACTATCGCAATTCAGATGGATAAGCTTTCATGTTGACTGACTGTGTCAACACCACATCTTTCATGAAGAGAGCAATGATTATTGTCAAATGGGTCAGATTTATGACTCAGTGACTGCACTTCATATGACAACTGTTCTACTGCCCATTCACTTAGCATTGCTCTGATACACATCACTGAGCCAGATGTTGGTCACTGCTGCATCTATACATGTCATTAGAAATCCTATGAGTCAGTGAAAGAACCACCAGTTCCAATGGTAAAGATTGAAGCAACAGCTTTAGTGACCTCATTGATACTCTGAAACCAGTCACTTGTAAGCACTCGAAGTTTGTCTACTGTAAATAAATGGAATCAAATCAAAATTTATACTCATCATCATCTTGTAACTCTGGACTGGACGAAGAACTTCACTGTCATCAGGCTTGATGACTATTTTTGGAGACGCATCACATAAAATAGAAAAAGATAGTTAAGAGTAAAAGGGATAAAATCAAAGTGTGAGAAGAATTTTGAGATTAGGGGAGACTGGGGCTATTTGAAGCACTTGTTTTTATTTTTGCTCTGGAGAGTTAATGGCATAAGATATTCACACCAAAATTTGGCATGTGATAGTACGTGTGTTTAACTCAATGATCAGTTTGTTTGTTTGTTTGTGTTTTACGCCTCTGCAGCACCTTAGTGGGATATATTGAGGCAGGCGATCTCCGTATGATGATGAGATGAGAAGACTGTGAGTCTGGAACATACCCTATTAATTCAGGGATGCCCAGGGTCTTTCAGTTGCCCCAGCATAGAACACTGGATACAACCCGCCTCCATTTAATGTCCCATGGGCTCGGACTAAAGTGAGTTCCCGGGGTGGGATTTGAACCCACGCCCTCAACGCCAGTTGACAAGCGCACTTACCAGTTAGAACTCAATGATCAGCTTATAAGATATTGTAAATAATTTTTGAACTCTGTGTTACAGACACAAACTTCCAACTTTTTTTTTTTGCTTCAAATAGCCCCGGGCCCGGGGTTATTTGAAGCAACATCAATTTTTTTCAGACAACTACTTATAACAGGGTTTTCGCATTACTGCTATCCCTATGATGACTACCAGCTTTAGTAAAATATTTATTTGAAAAGATACTGTATACTGTAATTTACACAATTTTTTGTCCGTTTTGGGTAAAAAACCGGTTTTTTCAACAACAAAAAAATCTGCAATGCAAATATCCACTGTATTACTTCTTAATTGCAATAACTCAAACTTGCAATGACTTGCAAGGCAACTTGAGCAAGAAAAATCATGTTTTGGCCAAATCCATCATGTGCTGTTCAATTAACCCCATCACACCTGGAGCACAATATTGTCTTATTTTTCAGTCTTATCAAATGCGCATAACAAAATGCTTCTGGGTGTGAATTAGGAATGGGTTTGCTCTTTTGGAATTAGGGTTAGTTCACCTGGATATAAGTATTTACTATACAATAACTCCAATCGAAATCTGTGCAAAGAAGTTACTTGGACACCCTAAAAACAAACTTTCGTGCCTACAGAATTAGCTTTTTGGAAATTTTAATGATTAAGGGTGTGATAACGTGTGCCAATAATCAAAGTACCTGCCTAAAGTACCAAATTGGCAAGAAAAAAATTTAAAAGTCGAATTTAGGCCATCTTTCATATAACCCCGCGCTTCAAATAGCCCCGGTCTCCCCTACTTATTTGTACACATACTAAGCTTCTGCCATTCTTATGAATACATTGAGTGCATATGATCAAATACAAATCAATGTTAGATTCTAAAAATGTCATTTTGAAGTTAGATATTTGGCTGAGCTGTCTCCAGGGGCGTATCTAGGAATGGCCTAAGGGGGGGGGTGAGAACATGGCGTCAATACAGGACGTTCAGCTGCTTTTCCTGTCTTTCCCATGTTATTTTGTGGGCCTAGGGTGGCATAATACCCCCCCCCCCTAAATACGCCACTGAACTTCTCCTCCTAGGCTTCTCCTCAAGTCACCCTCCTCGGAGCTGATTCTGCCACAAAACAGACCTGTCAGCAACTTATCATTTGTGTCCGAAGTCATCGAAAAACGTGGCATCAAGCACTTAAATGGCTATGACTCTTCACAATTTGCACTCAGTACATCAGAGTGCTTATAAAGAAAATTGTGGCACAGAGGCTGCATTCTCTCGTTTAATGAATGATCTGCTGTGGGCCATGGACTAGTAATTGAGATACAAATTTGACCCAACAAGAGCTGGTTTCGAGCCCCGGACCCTGAACCCAGCGATTGGCAGCCTGGCAAGCTACCATTAGAACAACCCCCCCCCCCTCATCCAGGTAAGTAAAAATACTCCTTGGTGGCACTGTTCCACTGTTGTAAGATAAACACTCGATCTTCTCGTGAAACTTTCGTCGGAAAGGTAGTAAATTTGATCAACATCTGGTAGCTTTGATTATGAGAGTGGTACAGCTTACTAATCCAATATTTGTCACATTGACAACTTTTTAGCAATTTTGACCCAAGGAGTTGTCGGTTTAGCCACCAGGAATTACCACTCTAGAGTTGTCATCTTGTCCACCCTGTGTTTAGAGTGAAGGTGTTTAACCATGCCAAGTTGTGATATGTATATACTGTGATATAATGTGATATAATAATATTTCTGCACTGTGATATATTCATTTTATTTATTCTGTTTACGTTAAAGGCATGTGATTGTGATAGAGCCATGTAAATCAAACAAGTTTCATTTTTCAATGATTCAGTAAAGTATTATCATATTGTATCCTGTCGTATGTTATCGCAACGTATTGTATCGTAAAAAATCTTTGTGAATGTCTCTTATGTCTGAAAGATCCACAAAACTCAAGATTAACTATAACTATCCTTATTATGAGACCAGTCTGCTTTATGTGACATTATGATCCAGACTAACTTGCAATTGCATCCAGAGGAACGACTGCACCCTCATGTAAGACCACTTCATGGCTGCTCAAAGTGTTTTGACATACGCCCCACATCATTATAATTAGCTATACTTGGGTGTGGAATAAGTTCAAATAACTGCCATGAATGGAACAGGGTTCTAGAAATGGGAATTAGTGAAAGCTGTTGGGACACACTTTTCCTGGGAGGGCATCAGTAAAGTAACACGGAGGTCTCAAGTTGGGCACCAAACTCAGTGGTGGATTAAAGGTGAGGAGGGGTGTGTTCTATTCAAAATTGTAGTCAAAATTGTCCTGGAAATTACAAAATTGGTGCTTTTGCTTTTGGGTATGTAAAGTGTTTGGCAAAAGTGTATAAATCATTACATGGATAATTTTGTATTGACCCGAGTAATGGTGAGTATTCTCCCCGCCAGCCCCATATGTTCCATTGGGCTTAGCTGAGAATTGAAACAAATTATCGCTTTTACAAAATTAATGTAGCACATATCTTTTTAAGGAAAAATGGAATATCATCTGCTTTCATAAATCATCCTTTATTTGTCAGGTATTACTTTGTTTTTAAGATGGTTTTTGTGTCCGAGAGCAGGGCCTCGGGCCCTTTGTCGTCATCAATGGGATTGTCATATCAAAGTTGGTGTGGATCGAAAAGCATTTCACAGATGCAAGAACAACCCAAAGTTATGATGCCATTATGATGCCCAGTGTTTACACTGTTGCACTAGATGCCCTGGCTTTAATCTTATGTCTCACTGGTCTAAATAGTTAACTTTAATCCCCCAAATTCCTCCTTACTCAGCAGACGATTTCTGAGAAGCATCTTCTTCTTCTTCCCTTTGGCCCTTCCGCCCTGAGACAAAGTGGGGTGCACCACAACCTGAGATTTATGCTTCAGCCAATTACTAAAGATAGAAAGATAGAGAGATAGACACATAGATAGACAGATAGATAGATTGATAGGTAGATTGATAGATCTATAGATAGAATGCAACTTTTAACAATGTATAGAGATGTGTTAATGTAATGATCATATCCCATTGAGTTATAAGGGTTATTAAATTGCTCGAGGACACAGTGCATGCATTGCATGCTATTTTTCATTTTATTAATTTGTACAAGGAATCAGTTTCGATTACATTTGGTCATCAAGCTTAGTCTCTTGGATAAATATTTTAAGTATATGTATTTTGTAATCTCTGGGATCACATGAAATATGCGTTTCTGTGTATCTGAATTGTCGAGGTCAATTTAGTAAATGTCGTTGTCAAGACATCAAGATGTAGTTTAGTTTTGTTTGATGATGTCATTTTCATGTTTATCTCCAACATCTTTGCTTACTCCTTGTTCATCTTCAACATCATCATCTGAAAAATATATTCAACCATTGCTTCCATTACCGTTCTATGAGCAAATTCATTAGGAATGGATGCAATACCAAACCATTAATATTAAATGCTTTTTTCAACAATAAATTAACACAATATAAAACATGAGATAAAGGACAGTATGCAACATTTGTGGATCGACGGAAACCTGCGTGAATTAACCAAATTCAAAAGAGATGACACATTCATTAGTGAAAGCGGTAGAGCCAGACGTGTTAAATCAAAGAGCAAAAAACAGAATCAAATTCTGGGGGAGACCCATTACAGGTGTTTTATTTAGTATGAGCTTCTTGGGATTCATATTCAACTTGCTGCATATATGGGCAACTTTTGATCGGTTCCTGAAAGCATAAAATGTTTAGTTGCCCAGTGAGGTCATAAGCTCTTGATCACATGTCATTTAGCTTCAGTGAGCAACTTAAGCCTGCAAAGCTGATTAAGCTAAGGACATCACTGCTGCTATCCCTTATAGTTGTGATATGGAAATAAGCTTGTCTGATGTCAAACAAGTCCATCCTATGATGTTTTCTCTTCATTTCCTGGTGAATGCCTAGAATCTCATACTAATTACACACCTGTAATTGAAAACACCGATTAATGTAAGCATTTCATTAGCCTTGTACATATAAAGGTTACATCTTTCTCCTTTCCATTTTCAGATATCATTCAGTTTAATCTTAATCAAAACAGCAACTGCTTACCTGAAAGTTATTCCACATTTGTAGCTTACTCCAGGTTTGGCCTCAAAGTTGACTCCAGATTCTGTCACTGCTGAAGCCTCGTTCCAGTAACAAGAAGAAGAAAATACAAAATAAGAAATCTTTATAGACAATTGTTTTAGTACCATTAGGTGATTTGTAATGCTCAAACCTTCAGCAAAAGTATGCTAACAGAGCTTTAAAAGTTACTTCGAATTGAGTGTCAGAAGCTGCTGATACTTTGACTTTTACAAAACCTATAAAGCTCTCATTTGAGACACAATGTGAGGTCAATTTACCAACCTATACATTGTATTTGGCCATCCTTTTGGAAAATTGGTAAGTTTTTCAAAATGCACATTGTCCTTTTATGTATTGAATTTTTAACTTGAATTTTATTGGAATGCATGATGTCCTTTATATATTGAATTTCTAATTTGGTCAATTCGATCTGCAGATTTATGTTCTATGTTCAAGGAGACTGGAATTTTGTCTTTTCAGCAGCTATTTTATTTCTATTCTTGCCCTTTTGTTTTTAAGCACAAAAAGGGAATGTTACCCTCAGTATTTGGAACTTTCTTTGAATCTCCTAACCATGAGTATCTAACAAGAAATCAATTTACATTAAATATACCACAGTGTAACTCATCTCTCTCTCAAAAACGTATCCGTTATATAGGAGTTAAAGTAAGTAATCAGCTTCTTGACAAGATAGAATGGAATAATACCTATCATGCTTTTATACGAAGTCTAAAAAATTTCCTCCTTATTAATCCCATTGACAACCTCTAAAATAGGCAAAGAGTAAGCGAGAAAAAAAAAACCCAATCTATTTTCGATATGTCTATGTTTGAATTTCCATACCTTCCCAATATTCCTTGTCTCTGTTTGGTTAATGAAGAAACTCCCTCCAGTATGGAATGGGTAGAGCAATCGGGTTAATGGAGTTGCTTCTGAGGCTTGGTGTTTGAAGATATTTTGTCTCTGGTTATGAATTTTGTCTGATTTTTTTAACTGACCTGAAATACGGACTAGGATTTTGTATTCCTAACCCCGTGATTCTCATCTAATTTGATTTTGAAGAGGTTTTGGTTTGTGAGTTTTTGACTATCGTTTTGAATAAATTGAAAGACGGTTTGGGATTCATATTCCACTACCCTGTGATTTTCATTAAACCTGTCTCCAAAAGTACATCTCTTCTTTTTACTTTTGTCTGGTGATGTGACAACGGAGAGCATGTTTTAACTAAAAAAAGTTTCTTGATTCTCATTTTCATTCATCTCATTTTCATAACACTCCATCTTGGTGAGTCTTCAAATAACTCCACAGAGTTTGAAGGCCACCAAATTATATGTGTTTATTTTATCTCTGTCAGCACCGAATACACGGCTAACAAATTTGCCTGAACAGTTGACTCTGTCTGCAAACAACAATAATTATAAATCTGTAAATCTGAAAATCATTCAAGAGTGCTTAAGGTTTCAAATGAACACAACAATTTTCAAAATTCAAAGATCATAATAATTGGTGTGTGCATGAAAAATAAATAATATACTTTAAAACAATTTCAAGCTCACCTGTTAAGTAAACTTCAACATTGAAAGTATAAACATTCGGATACAGTGGTCCCTGCGTTATAATTGGTGTAATTCAAATTTTCTGAATTTAAATGTAACTAAAACAAAAGAATTAATTGTGAACTTTTGGTAAAGACAAACATACTGGTCCACCTGTCTTAATTGATAACAAAGAAGTTGAGGTTGTTAATTCGTATAAGTATCTTGGTACAGTAATTGATGACAACTTGAAAGGTGATGAAAATATTCTCAGAATTACAAAGAAAGCTAGACAACGTTTGTTTTTTCTCAGAAAACTAAGAAGTGTCAATGTTGATCGAAAAATCCTCAATCTGTTTTATACAAGCATTATTCAGTCTGTTATTACTTTTTGCATTATTTGTTGGTATGGAAATTTAACAAAATTGAATGTCAACAACCTTGATAGAATTATAAAATCAGCTAGAAGACTGGGATGTAATGAAATAGACAACACAAGTGAATTGTACACATGTTTCATGAAAAAGAAAGTTAAATTTATTATGAATGACTCTAATCATCCTTTAAATACCTTTTTTCGTTTTCTTCCCTCAGGCATTAGACTTAACTCAATTTTTTGTAGAACAGATCGTTTTAAAAAATCGTTTGTGCCATCTGCTATTCGTTTATTTAACAAGTCGTAATTTTTGTATTCTAGTCATACCTCATATGTTTTTGTTGTTATATAGGCCTATGTTTTTACATGCTTTTACATGTTTTTACATTTTTCTTTTATACTATTTGATTTTCATGTCTGCAAAACGAGTTTCCTGAATAAGGATTAATAAAGTTTTTGTCATTGTCATGTCATTGTCATTGTCATAAGACCACCCCTTCTGCGGTCATGAAGCGGTCTCTCATGGGGATGCGGTCTCTCGTCAGGGTGCAAAATGCACTAAAAATACTACTTAGTGCGGGAGGAAGGCGGTCATATAAGACAAGGCGGTCTTACAACGCAGGGACCACTGTAGTTGATTGCTTCACATCTGTACAGTCCTTCCAGCTCAAACTTGGCCCTCTTCATAACAAGGTCATGTTTAAGATCTCCTGCTTCGAAGATTTCCCTCCATGTATCAAAAACGGCATCTTAATTCAAGAAATTTAAATGGATGGATGGATGGATGGATGAAGGGGACTTATTTTCTACCACTATACCAACTCCCTCCCGCTTAAGACAGATAGATAAAAAGAGATAGAATGATTTTAAAGGGAATTTCGATTTTGAACAAACGTGCACAATAACGTCTCCAAAGTCTTCAATGTTTTTCAAGGGGCAACTGTAACTGTGCACATTATCAGAAGTGTGGTCCTGAAAACATTGCTGATGCGAATTGGGTGTATAGGGTTCCAAGCAGCATTATCTGAACAAAGATTGTAGCAACATAAGCTAAATTGACACTCAGACTGTCAAAAAGATAATCTAGTCGTCCAAGTCATCATATTTACTTACAGTTGTTCTTAGAAGCAGTGTAGATGAAATTCTTCATAGTATCATCATCATCTTTGAAGTTTGCTGTCCATTGATAGTTGAAGTCATCATTAGTTTCAGAGGAATTGACGAATGGTGCTAAAGTGCAGTTCAGTTGAACGTTCTCTCCACTATAGGAAAATATGACAGGTGGGGGTGGAGTAACAACGAAGCTTTGATTGACTGAATATTTAAAAAAGAAAATTATTGTCAATAACGTATCAAATATATATAATAGAAATTCACAAAATGCCCTTCCCCTTCTTGTGGAACAACCTAGAGAACCTTACCCAGTTGAAATGAACTTTTTTAAATACTGCATTGTGGTGACATGTGATCTATAAAAAAAAATATGAAAAAATCAAACATAACATTATATCCTGGCAGAACCAACATTTCTTCTTTGCAGTTTTGTTAAACTATATCACCCCGCAATAGTAGGTTTACGTTACCATTCGCCGCCTCAGTAGAATTTTACATTCAAGAGGCATTTATCAAAACTTACGGACATAAAATTGAACTGCTTTTGAAGTAGTGTATCTTACTCCATCACCCAGTGTTGTGAATGCGGTGCATTCGCAGTTGGTATAGCCATTAGTGAAAAATTGGTTCATTATCTGAAATAAAATCGCGTACATATTAAAAGCAATTGATAGATCTTGATGTAATATCTATCAACATCTGTCACGTGCTCAAAATTGTGATAGAAAAATAAAAAATAAAAGTTTGTGGACAAAGAAAATCCATAAAGCTTAATAACAAGGCTTTTTTACTTGTCCTGCTTCACCACTGATGCATCGCCCCCATTCTAATAATTCATCCACATGACAAACAGCCGGGTACTTCGAAAATACTTAATATTCACCAATTTAAAAGCATTTAAATCCATGCAGCCTCAGTTATGCGACCAGCTAAAGCTTATAGCCAACCGGCTTCTTCTATCATGATTTAATAATACTCTCATCTTTCGGTCAGAGATAATATTAATTGAAATTAGTATCAAATATTTGTGTTAGAAAACATAGTATCTAGATTTGCCAAATTATTCGTGAATGTGTTCAAGCATTCAGGGTCTTTACTGGCTTGGGTGTGTTTGGACTAGTTTGGATGGATTAAGACAATTTATCATATAAGCAGCCAGACAGTGATGAAGAGACAAAAACAAGGCAAATCGGTAAACTAACAGATAAACAAACAGAATGTGTCTAACACAATATGGCACAACAAAGTTCTCCCTACCAGTTGATCACTCACTGCATAAATTCTTTGTTAAACTTCTAGCACTAACCAAATCCCGAACCTTTTCTAAACCTTAAGCCAACCCAAAACCAAAATGCCAGCCCAAACTGAAGCCCTAACCCTAACTGAAACTCTATCCCCATGAAAACCTAAAGCCTACTAAAACTCTAATCCCTCAAAAAGAGAAACCCTAACCCTAACTGAAACCCTAGAAGCATACAAAACCTAACCCTAACTGAAACCCTACCCTCCCGAGCAGCAACGTAAATCAAACCTTTCCCTACGTAACTTTTTTGGTTAGAATCAAACGTTTGGCCAAACGACGTATGACAAAGGTAGGGCAAAGGTAATTTCCAAACGTTGCACTCAGATGGAAAACCCAACGTAGGTCGCAACCTTAGTAAGAGGTTGGCAGACAGTTTATTTTATAGTTTGGCCTAACATTCGAGTCACACGTAAGTCATACCTTTGGTTGAGAGGTTAGAAGACAGTTTGGCTGTAACGTTTGGCTAAACGTGTCAGTCATACGTAAGTCTACCTTTGGTTGAGAGGTTTGAAGAATGTTTGACTATTACGTATGACCATACCTTTGATTCATAGGTTTGTTGAACATTCATTTGAGAGGTTTTTAAAACCTTAGACTATTACGTAAGTCATACCTTTGGTAAAGAGGTTTGAAGAATGTTTGACTATTACGTATGACCATACCTTTGATTCATAGGTTTGTCGAACCCTAGCAGTATGCGAAACCCTAACCCTAACTGAAACCCTAGAAGCATACAAAACCTAACCCTAACTGAAACCCTAACCCTATCTGAAACTCTAGCAGTATGCGTAACCCTAACCCTAACTGAAACCTATTCCTAACTGAAACCCTTACCCTATCTGAAACCCTAGCAGTATGCAAAACCCTAACCCTAACTGAAACCCTAAACCTAAGTAAAACCCTAGCAGTATGCGAAACCCTAACCCTAACTGAAACCCAAACCTAACCCTAACTGAAACCCTAACTGAAACCCAAACTGAAACCCTAACCCAAACTGTAACCCTATCCAAACTGAAACCCTAATCCTCGAAAACCTAAACCTTAGGGTAAACCTTAGGGTAAACCTTAGGGTAAACCTTAGGGTAAACCTTAGGGTAAACCTTAGGGTAAACCTTAGGGTAAACCTTAGGGTAAACCTTAGGGTAAACCTTAGGGTAAACCTTAGGGTAAACCTTAGGGTAAACCTTAGGGTAAACCTTAGGGTAAACCTTAGGGTAAACCTTAGGGTAAACCTTAAGGTAAACCTTAGGGTAAACCTTAGGGTAAACCTTAGGGTAAACCTTAGGGTAAACCTTAGGGTAAACCTTAGGGTAAACCTTAGGGTAAACCTTAGGGTAAACCTTAGGGTAAACCTAACTGAAACCCAAACTGAAACCCTAACCCAAACTGTAACCCTATCCAAACTGAAACCCTAATCCTCGAAAACCTAAACCTTAGGGTAAACCTTAGGGTAAACCTTAGGGTAAACCTTAGGGTAAACCTTAGGGTAAACCTTAGGGTAAACCTTAGGGTAAACCTTAGGGTAAACCTTAGGGTAAACCTTAGGGTAAACCTTAGGGTAAACCTTAGGGTAAACCTTAGGGTAAACCTTAGGGTAAACCTTAGGGTAAACCTTAGGGTAAATAATCTAAATATAATCTTTGAAATAAGCTAGAGTTTGTGTTTAAAATCAGTATCAAAAATTTGTGTTAGAAGACCTTATTCTAGATTTACCACCTTATTCGTCAATTTGTTCAAGCATTCAGGGTCTTTACTGGCTTGGGTGTGTTTGGACTAGTTTGGATGGATTAAGACAATTTATCATATAAGCAGCCAGACAGTGATGAAGAGACAAAAACAAGGCAAATCGGTAAACTAACAGATAAACAAACAGAATGTGTCTAACACAATATGGCACAACAAAGTTCTCCCTACCAGTTGATCACTCACTGCATAAATTCTTTGTTAAACTTCTAGCACTAACCAAATCCCGAACCTTTTCTAAACCTTAAGCCAACCCAAAACCAAAATGCCAGCCCAAACTGAAGCCCTAACCCCAACTGAAACTCTATCCCCATGAAAACCTAAAACCTACTGAAACTCTAATCCCTCAAAAAGAGAAACCCTAACCCTAACTGAAACCCTAGAAGCATACAAAACCTAACCCTAACTGAAACCCTAACCCTATCTGAAACTCTAGCAGTATGCGTAACCCTAACCCTAACTGAAACCTATTCCTAACTGAAACCCTTACCCTATCTGAAACCCTAGCAGTATGCAAAACCCTAACCCTAACTGAAACCCTAAACCTAAGTAAAACCCTAGCAGTATGCGAAACCCTAACCCTAACTGAAACCCTAGAAGCATACAAAACCTAACCCTAACTGAAACCCTAACCCTATCTGAAACTCTAGCAGTATGCGTAACCCTAACCCTAACTGAAACCTATTCCTAACTGAAACCCTTACCCTATCTGAAACCCTAGCAGTATGCAAAACCCTAACCCTAACTGAAACCCTAAACCCAAGTAAAACCCTAGCAGTATGCGAAACCCTAACCCTAACTGAAACCCAAACCTAACCCTAACTGAAACCCTAACTGAAACCCAAACTGAAACCCTAACCCAAACTGTAACCCTATCCAAACTGAAACCCTAATCCTCGAAAACCTAAACCTTAGGGTAAACCTTAGGGTAAACCTTAGGGTAAACCTTAGGGTAAACCTTAGGGTAAACCTTAGGGTAAACCTTAGGGTAAACCTTAGGGTAAACCTTAGGGTAAACCTTAGGGTAAACCTTAGGGTAAACCTTAGGGTAAACCTTAGGGTAAACCTTAGGGTAAACCTTAGGGTAAACCTTAGGGTAAACCTTAGGGTAAACCTTAGGGTAAACCTTAGGGTAAACCTTAGGGTAAACCTTAGGGTAAACCTTAGGGTAAACCTTAGGGTAAACCTTAGGGTAAACCTTAGGGTAAACCTTAGGGTAAACCTTAGGGTAAACCTTAGGGTAAATAATCTAAATATAATCTTTGAGATAACCTAGAGTTTGTGTTTGAAATTGGTATCAAATATTTGTGTTAGAAAACATAGTATCTAGATTTGCCAAATTATTCGTGAATCTGTTCAAGCATTCAGGGTCTTTACTGGCTTGGGTGTGTTTGGACTAGTTTGGATGGATTAAGACAATTTATCATATAAGCAGCCAGACAGTGATGAAGAGACAAAAACAAGGCAAATCGGTAAACTAACAGATAAACAAACAGAATGTGTCTAACACAATATGGCACAACAAAGTTCTCCCTACCAGTTGATCACTCACTGCATAAATTCTTTGTTAAACTTCTAGCACTAACCAAATCCCGAACCTTTTCTAAACCTTAAGCCAACCCAAAACCAAAATGCCAACCCAAACTGAAGCCCTAACCCTAACTGAAACTCTATCCCCATGAAAACCTAAAACCTACTGAAACTCTAATCCCTCAAAAAGAGAAACCCTAACCCTAACTGAAACCCTAGAAGCATACAAAACCTAACCCTAACTGAAACCCTAACCCTATCTGAAACTCTAGCAGTATGCGTAACCCTAACCCTAACTGAAACCTATTCCTAACTGAAACCCTTACCCTATCTGAAACCCTAGCAGTATGCAAAACCCTAACCCTAACTGAAACCCTAAACCTAAGTAAAACCCTAGCAGTATGCGAAACCCTAACCCTAACTGAAACCCTAGAAGCATACAAAACCTAACCCTAACTGAAACCCTAACCCTATCTGAAACTCTAGCAGTATGCGTAACCCTAACCCTAACTGAAACCTATTCCTAACTGAAACCCTTACCCTATCTGAAACCCTAGCAGTATGCAAAACCCTAACCCTAACTGAAACCCTAAACCCAAGTAAAACCCTAGCAGTATGCGAAACCCTAACCCTAACTGAAACCCAAACCTAACCCTAACTGAAACCCTAACTGAAACCCAAACTGAAACCCTAACCCAAACTGTAACCCTATCCAAACTGAAACCCTAATCCTCGAAAACCTAAACCTTAGGGTAAACCTTAGGGTAAACCTTAGGGTAAACCTTAGGGTAAACCTTAGGGTAAACCTTAGGGTAAACCTTAGGGTAAACCTTAGGGTAAACCTTAGGGTAAACCTTAGGGTAAACCTTAGGGTAAACCTTAGGGTAAACCTTAGGGTAAACCTTAGGGTAAACCTTAGGGTAAACCTTAGGGTAAACCTTAGGGTAAACCTTAGGGTAAACCTTAGGGTAAACCTTAGGGTAAACCTTAGGGTAAACCTTAGGGTAAACCTTAGGGGATAAACCTTAGGGTAAACCTTAGGGTAAATAATCTAAATATAATCTTTGAGATAACCTAGAGTTTGTGTTTGAAATTGGTATCAAATATTTGTGTTAGAAAACATAGTATCTAGATTTGCCAAATTATTCGTGAATCTGTTCAAGCATTCAGGGTCTTTACTGGCTTGGGTGTGTTTGGACTAGTTTGGATGGATTAAGACAATTTATCATATAAGCAGCCAGACAGTGATGAAGAGACAAAAACAAGGCAAATCGGTAAACTAACAGATAAACAAACAGAATGTGTCTAACACAATATGGCACAACAAAGTTCTCCCTACCAGTTGATCACTCACTGCATAAATTCTTTGTTAAACTTCTAGCACTAACCAAATCCCGAACCTTTTCTAAACCTTAAGCCAACCCAAAACCAAAATGCCAGCCCAAACTGAAGCCCTAACCCTAACTGAAACTCTATCCCCATGAAAACCTAAAACCTACTGAAACTCTAATCCCTCAAAAAGAGAAACCCTAACCCTAACTGAAACCCTAGAAGCATACAAAACCTAACCCTAACTGAAACCCTAACCCTATCTGAAACTCTAGCAGTATGCGTAACCCTAACCCTAACTGAAACCTATTCCTAACTGAAACCCTTACCCTATCTGAAACCCTAGCAGTATGCAAAACCCTAACCCTAACTGAAACCCTAAACCTAAGTAAAACCCTAGCAGTATGCGAAACCCTAACCCTAACTGAAACCCTAGAAGCATACAAAACCTAACCCTAACTGAAACCCTAACCCTATCTGAAACTCTAGCAGTATGCGTAACCCTAACCCTAACTGAAACCTATTCCTAACTGAAACCCTTACCCTATCTGAAACCCTAGCAGTATGCAAAACCCTAACCCTAACTGAAACCCTAAACCCAAGTAAAACCCTAGCAGTATGCGAAACCCTAACCCTAACTGAAACCCAAACCTAACCCTAACTGAAACCCTAACTGAAACCCAAACTGAAACCCTAACCCAAACTGTAACCCTATCCAAACTGAAACCCTAATCCTCGAAAACCTAAACCTTAGGGTAAACCTTAGGGTAAACCTTAGGGTAAACCTTAGGGTAAACCTTAGGGTAAACCTTAGGGTAAACCTTAGGGTAAACCTTAGGGTAAACCTTAGGGTAAACCTTAGGGTAAACCTTAGGGTAAACCTTAGGGTAAACCTTAGGGTAAACCTTAGGGTAAACCTTAGGGTAAACCTTAGGGTAAACCTTAGGGTAAACCTTAGGGTAAACCTTAGGGTAAACCTTAGGGTAAACCTTAGGGTAAACCTTAGGGTAAACCTTAGGGTAAACCTTAGGGTAAATAATCTAAATATAATCTTTGAGATAACCTAGAGTTTGTGTTTGAAATTGGTATCAAATATTTGTGTTAGAAAACATAGTATCTAGATTTGCCAAATTATTCGTGAATCTGTTCAAGCATTCAGGGTCTTTACTGGCTTGGGTGTGTTTGGACTAGTTTGGATGGATTAAGACAATTTATCATATAAGCAGCCAGACAGTGATGAAGAGACAAAAACAAGGCAAATCGGTAAACTAACAGATAAACAAACAGAATGTGTCTAACACAATATGGCACAACAAAGTTCTCCCTACCAGTTGATCACTCATTGCATAAATTCTTTGTTAAACTTCTAGCACTAACCAAATCCCGAACCTTTTCTAAACCTTAAGCCAACCCAAAACCAAAATGCCAGCCCAAACTGAAGCCCTAACCCTAACTGAAACTCTATCCCCATGAAAACCTAAAACCTACTGAAACTCTAATCCCTCAAAAAGAGAAACCCTAACCCTAACTGAAACCCTAGAAGCATACAAAACCTAACCCTAACTGAAACCCTAACCCTATCTGAAACTCTAGCAGTATGCGTAACCCTAACCCTAACTGAAACCTATTCCTAACTGAAACCCTTACCCTATCTGAAACCCTAGCAGTATGCAAAACCCTAACCCTAACTGAAACCCTAAACCTAAGTAAAACCCTAGCAGTATGCGAAACCCTAACCCTAACTGAAACCCTAGAAGCATACAAAACCTAACCCTAACTGAAACCCTAACCCTATCTGAAACTCTAGCAGTATGCGTAACCCTAACCCTAACTGAAACCTATTCCTAACTGAAACCCTTACCCTATCTGAAACCCTAGCAGTATGCAAAACCCTAACCCTAACTGAAACCCTAAACCCAAGTAAAACCCTAGCAGTATGCGAAACCCTAACCCTAACTGAAACCCAAACCTAACCCTAACTGAAACCCTAACTGAAACCCAAACTGAAACCCTAACCCAAACTGTAACCCTATCCAAACTGAAACCCTAATCCTCGAAAACCTAAACCTTAGGGTAAACCTTAGGGTAAACCTTAGGGTAAACCTTAGGGTAAACCTTAGGGTAAACCTTAGGGTAAACCTTAGGGTAAACCTTAGGGTAAACCTTAGGGTAAACCTTAGGGTAAACCTTAGGGTAAACCTTAGGGTAAACCTTAGGGTAAACCTTAGGGTAAACCTTAGGGTAAACCTTAGGGTAAACCTTAGGGTAAACCTTAGGGTAAACCTTAGGGTAAACCTTAGGGTAAACCTTAGGGTAAATAATCTAAATATAATCTTTGAGATAACCTAGAGTTTGTGTTTGAAATTGGTATCAAATATTTGTGTTAGAAAACATAGTATCTAGATTTGCCAAATTATTCGTGAATCTGTTCAAGCATTCAGGGTCTTTACTGGCTTGGGTGTGTTTGGACTAGTTTGGATGGATTAAGACAATTTATCATATAAGCAGCCAGACAGTGATGAAGAGACAAAAACAAGGCAAATCGGTAAACTAACAGATAAACAAACAGAATGTGTCTAACACAATATGGCACAACAAAGTTCTCCCTACCAGTTGATCACTCACTGCATAAATTCTTTGTTAAACTTCTAGCACTAACCAAATCCCGAACCTTTTCTAAACCTTAAGCCAACCCAAAACCAAAATGCCAGCCCAAACTGAAGCCCTAACCCTAACTGAAACTCTATCCCCATGAAAACCTAAAACCTACTGAAACTCTAATCCCTCAAAAAGAGAAACCCTAACCCTAACTGAAACCCTAGAAGCATACAAAACCTAACCCTAACTGAAACCCTAACCCTATCTGAAACTCTAGCAGTATGCGTAACCCTAACCCTAACTGAAACCTATTCCTAACTGAAACCCTTACCCTATCTGAAACCCTAGCAGTATGCAAAACCCTAACCCTAACTGAAACCCTAAACCTAAGTAAAACCCTAGCAGTATGCGAAACCCTAACCCTAACTGAAACCCTAGAAGCATACAAAACCTAACCCTAACTGAAACCCTAACCCTATCTGAAACTCTAGCAGTATGCGTAACCCTAACCCTAACTGAAACCTATTCCTAACTGAAACCCTTACCCTATCTGAAACCCTAGCAGTATGCAAAACCCTAACCCTAACTGAAACCCTAAACCCAAGTAAAACCCTAGCAGTATGCGAAACCCTAACCCTAACTGAAACCCAAACCTAACCCTAACTGAAACCCTAACTGAAACCCAAACTGAAACCCTAACCCAAACTGTAACCCTATCCAAACTGAAACCCTAATCCTCGAAAACCTAAACCTTAGGGTAAACCTTAGGGTAAACCTTAGGGTAAACCTTAGGGTAAACCTTAGGGTAAACCTTAGGGTAAACCTTAGGGTAAACCTTAGGGTAAACCTTAGGGTAAACCTTAGGGTAAACCTTAGGGTAAACCTTAGGGTAAACCTTAGGGTAAACCTTAGGGTAAACCTTAGGGTAAACCTTAGGGTAAACCTTAGGGTAAACCTTAGGGTAAACCTTAGGGTAAACCTTAGGGTAAACCTTAGGGTAAACCTTAGGGTAAACCTTAGGGTAAACCTTAGGGTAAACCTTAGGGTAAACCTTAGGGTAAACCTTAGGGTAAACCTTAGGGTAAACCTTAGGGTAAACCTTAGGGTAAACCTTAGGGTAAACCTTAGGGTAAACCTTAGGGTAAACCTTAGGGTAAACCTTAGGGTAAACCTTAGGGTAAACCTTAGGGTAAACCTTAGGGTAAACCTTAGGGTAAACCTTAGGGTAAACCTTAGGGTAAACCTTAGGGTAAACCTTAGGGTAAATAATCTAAATATAATCTTTGAGATAACCTAGAGTTTGTGTTTGAAATTGGTATCAAATATTTGTGTTAGAAAACATAGTATCTAGATTTGCCAAATTATTCGTGAATCTGTTCAAGCATTCAGGGTCTTTACTGGCTTGGGTGTGTTTGGACTAGTTTGGATGGATTAAGACAATTTATCATATAAGCAGCCAGACAGTGATGAAGAGACAAAAACAAGGCAAATCGGTAAACTAACAGATAAACAAACAGAATGTGTCTAACACAATATGGCACAACAAAGTTCTCCCTACCAGTTGATCACTCACTGCATAAATTCTTTGTTAAACTTCTAGCACTAACCAAATCCCGAACCTTTTCTAAACCTTAAGCCAACCCAAAACCAAAATGCCAGCCCAAACTGAAGCCCTAACCCTAACTGAAACTCTATCCAGATGAAAACCTAAAACCTACTGAAACTCTAATCCCTCAAAAAGAGAAACCCTAACCCTAACTGAAACCCTAGAAGCATACAAAACCTAACCCTAACTGAAACCCTAACCCTATCTGAAACTCTAGCAGTATGCGTAACCCTAACCCTAACTGAAACCTATTCCTAACTGAAACCCTTACCCTATCTGAAACCCTAGCAGTATGCAAAACCCTAACCCTAACTGAAACCCTAAACCTAAGTAAAACCCTAGCAGTATGCGAAACCCTAACCCTAACTGAAACCCTAGAAGCATACAAAACCTAACCCTAACTGAAACCCTAACCCTATCTGAAACTCTAGCAGTATGCGTAACCCTAACCCTAACTGAAACCTATTCCTAACTGAAACCCTTACCCTATCTGAAACCCTAGCAGTATGCAAAACCCTAACCCTAACTGAAACCCTAAACCCAAGTAAAACCCTAGCAGTATGCGAAACCCTAACCCTAACTGAAACCCAAACCTAACCCTAACTGAAACCCTAACTGAAACCCAAACTGAAACCCTAACCCAAACTGTAACCCTATCCAAACTGAAACCCTAATCCTCGAAAACCTAAACCTTAGGGTAAACCTTAGGGTAAACCTTAGGGTAAACCTTAGGGTAAACCTTAGGGTAAACCTTAGGGTAAACCTTAGGGTAAACCTTAGGGTAAACCTTAGGGTAAACCTTAGGGTAAACCTTAGGGTAAACCTTAGGGTAAACCTTAGGGTAAACCTTAGGGTAAACCTTAGGGTAAACCTTAGGGTAAACCTTAGGGTAAACCTTAGGGTAAACCTTAGGGTAAACCTTAGGGTAAACCTTAGGGTAAACCTTAGGGTAAACCTTAGGGTAAACCTTAGGGTAAACCTTAGGGTAAACCTTAGGGTAAACCTTAGGGTAAACCTTAGGGTAAACCTTAGGGTAAACCTTAGGGTAAACCTTAGGGTAAACCTTAGGGTAAACCTTAGGGTAAACCTTAGGGTAAACCTTAGGGTAAACCTTAGGGTAAACCTTAGGGTAAATAATCTAAATATAATCTTTGAGATAACCTAGAGTTTGTGTTTGAAATTGGTATCAAATATTTGTGTTAGAAAACATAGTATCTAGATTTGCCAAATTATTCGTGAATCTGTTCAAGCATTCAGGGTCTTTACTGGCTTGGGTGTGTTTGGACTAGTTTGGATGGATTAAGACAATTTATCATATAAGCAGCCAGACAGTGATGAAGAGACAAAAACAAGGCAAATCGGTAAACTAACAGATAAACAAACAGAATGTGTCTAACACAAT
This sequence comes from Platynereis dumerilii, assembly GCA_026936325.1. Classification (NCBI taxonomy): domain Eukaryota; kingdom Metazoa; phylum Annelida; class Polychaeta; order Phyllodocida; family Nereididae; genus Platynereis; species Platynereis dumerilii. The sequence continues at coordinate 13,410,953 of JAPTHN010000020.1, forward strand.
ATGGCACAACAAAGTTCTCCCTACCAGTTGATCACTCACTGCATAAATTCTTTGTTAAACTTCTAGCACTAACCAAATCCCGAACCTTTTCTAAACCTTAAGCCAACCCAAAACCAAAATGCCAGCCCAAACTGAAGCCCTAACCCTAACTGAAACTCTATCCCCATGAAAACCTAAAACCTACTGAAACTCTAATCCCTCAAAAAGAGAAACCCTAACCCTAACTGAAACCCTAGAAGCATACAAAACCTAACCCTAACTGAAACCCTAACCCTATCTGAAACTCTAGCAGTATGCGTAACCCTAACCCTAACTGAAACCTATTCCTAACTGAAACCCTTACCCTATCTGAAACCCTAGCAGTATGCAAAACCCTAACCCTAACTGAAACCCTAAACCTAAGTAAAACCCTAGCAGTATGCGAAACCCTAACCCTAACTGAAACCCTAGAAGCATACAAAACCTAACCCTAACTGAAACCCTAACCCTATCTGAAACTCTAGCAGTATGCGTAACCCTAACCCTAACTGAAACCTATTCCTAACTGAAACCCTTACCCTATCTGAAACCCTAGCAGTATGCAAAACCCTAACCCTAACTGAAACCCTAAACCCAAGTAAAACCCTAGCAGTATGCGAAACCCTAACCCTAACTGAAACCCAAACCTAACCCTAACTGAAACCCTAACTGAAACCCAAACTGAAACCCTAACCCAAACTGTAACCCTATCCAAACTGAAACCCTAATCCTCGAAAACCTAAACCTTAGGGTAAACCTTAGGGTAAACCTTAGGGTAAACCTTAGGGTAAACCTTAGGGTAAACCTTAGGGTAAACCTTAGGGTAAACCTTAGGGTAAACCTTAGGGTAAACCTTAGGGTAAACCTTAGGGTAAACCTTAGGGTAAACCTTAGGGTAAACCTTAGGGTAAACCTTAGGGTAAACCTTAGGGTAAACCTTAGGGTAAACCTTAGGGTAAACCTTAGGGTAAACCTTAGGGTAAACCTTAGGGTAAACCTTAGGGTAAACCTTAGGGTAAACCTTATTGTAAACCTTAGGGTAAACCTTAGGGTAAACCTTAGGGTAAACCTTAGGGTAAACCTTAGGGTAAACCTTAGGGTAAACCTTAGGGTAAACCTTAGGGTAAACCTTAGGGTAAACCTTAGGGTAAACCTTAGGGTAAACCTTAGGGTAAACCTTAGGGTAAACCTTAGGGTAAACCTTAGGGTAAATAATCTAAATATAATCTTTGAGATAACCTAGAGTTTGTGTTTGAAATTGGTATCAAATATTTGTGTTAGAAAACATAGTATCTAGATTTGCCAAATTATTCGTGAATCTGTTCAAGCATTCAGGGTCTTTACTGGCTTGGGTGTGTTTGGACTAGTTTGGATGGATTAAGACAATTTATCATATAAGCAGCCAGACAGTGATGAAGAGACAAAAACAAGGCAAATCGGTAAACTAACAGATAAACAAACAGAATGTGTCTAACACAATATGGCACAACAAAGTTCTCCCTACCAGTTGATCACTCACTGCATAAATTCTTTGTTAAACTTCTAGCACTAACCAAATCCCGAACCTTTTCTAAACCTTAAGCCAACCCAAAACCAAAATGCCAGCCCAAACTGAAGCCCTAACCCTAACTGAAACTCTATCCCCATGAAAACCTAAAACCTACTGAAACTCTAATCCCTCAAAAAGAGAAACCCTAACCCTAACTGAAACCCTAGAAGCATACAAAACCTAACCCTAACTGAAACCCTAACCCTATCTGAAACTCTAGCAGTATGCGTAACCCTAACCCTAACTGAAACCTATTCCTAACTGAAACCCTTACCCTATCTGAAACCCTAGCAGTATGCAAAACCCTAACCCTAACTGAAACCCTAAACCTAAGTAAAACCCTAGCAGTATGCGAAACCCTAACCCTAACTGAAACCCTAGAAGCATACAAAACCTAACCCTAACTGAAACCCTAACCCTATCTGAAACTCTAGCAGTATGCGTAACCCTAACCCTAACTGAAACCTATTCCTAACTGAAACCCTTACCCTATCTGAAACCCTAGCAGTATGCAAAACCCTAACCCTAACTGAAACCCTAAACCCAAGTAAAACCCTAGCAGTATGCGAAACCCTAACCCTAACTGAAACCCAAACCTAACCCTAACTGAAACCCTAACTGAAACCCAAACTGAAACCCTAACCCAAACTGTAACCCTATCCAAACTGAAACCCTAATCCTCGAAAACCTAAACCTTAGGGTAAACCTTAGGGTAAACCTTAGGGTAAACCTTAGGGTAAACCTTAGGGTAAACCTTAGGGTAAACCTTAGGGTAAACCTTAGGGTAAACCTTAGGGTAAACCTTAGGGTAAACCTTAGGGTAAACCTTAGGGTAAACCTTAGGGTAAACCTTAGGGTAAACCTTAGGGTAAACCTTAGGGTAAACCTTAGGGTAAACCTTAGGGTAAACCTTAGGGTAAACCTTAGGGTAAACCTTAGGGTAAACCTTAGGGTAAACCTTAGGGTAAACCTTAGGGTAAACCTTAGGGTAAACCTTAGGGTAAACCTTAGGGTAAACCTTAGGGTAAACCTTAGGGTAAACCTTAGGGTAAACCTTAGGGTAAACCTTAGGGTAAACCTTAGGGTAAACCTTAGGGTAAACCTTAGGGTAAACCTTAGGGTAAACCTTAGGGTAAACCTTAGGGTAAACCTTAGGGTAAACCTTAGGGTAAACCTTAGGGTAAACCTTAGGGTAAACCTTAGGGTAAACCTTAGGGTAAACCTTAGGGTAAACCTTAGGGTAAACCTTAGGGTAAACCTTAGGGTAAACCTTAGGGTAAACCTTAGGGTAAACCTTAGGGTAAACCTTAGGGTAAACCTTAGGGTAAACCTTAGGGTAAATAATCTAAATATAATCTTTGAGATAACCTAGAGTTTGTGTTTGAAATTGGTATCAAATATTTGTGTTAGAAAACATAGTATCTAGATTTGCCAAATTATTCGTGAATCTGTTCAAGCATTCAGGGTCTTTACTGGCTTGGGTGTGTTTGGACTAGTTTGGATGGATTAAGACAATTTATCATATAAGCAGCCAGACAGTGATGAAGAGACAAAAACAAGGCAAATCGGTAAACTAACAGATAAACAAACAGAATGTGTCTAACACAATATGGCACAACAAAGTTCTCCCTACCAGTTGATCACTCACTGCATAAATTCTTTGTTAAACTTCTAGCACTAACCAAATCCCGAACCTTTTCTAAACCTTAAGCCAACCCAAAACCAAAATGCCAGCCCAAACTGAAGCCCTAACCCTAACTGAAACTCTATCCCCATGAAAACCTAAAACCTACTGAAACTCTAATCCCTCAAAAAGAGAAACCCTAACCCTAACTGAAACCCTAGAAGCATACAAAACCTAACCCTAACTGAAACCCTAACCCTATCTGAAACTCTAGCAGTATGCGTAACCCTAACCCTAACTGAAACCTATTCCTAACTGAAACCCTTACCCTATCTGAAACCCTAGCAGTATGCAAAACCCTAACCCTAACTGAAACCCTAAACCTAAGTAAAACCCTAGCAGTATGCGAAACCCTAACCCTAACTGAAACCCTAGAAGCATACAAAACCTAACCCTAACTGAAACCCTAACCCTATCTGAAACTCTAGCAGTATGCGTAACCCTAACCCTAACTGAAACCTATTCCTAACTGAAACCCTTACCCTATCTGAAACCCTAGCAGTATGCAAAACCCTAACCCTAACTGAAACCCTAAACCCAAGTAAAACCCTAGCAGTATGCGAAACCCTAACCCTAACTGAAACCCAAACCTAACCCTAACTGAAACCCTAACTGAAACCCAAACTGAAACCCTAACCCAAACTGTAACCCTATCCAAACTGAAACCCTAATCCTCGAAAACCTAAACCTTAGGGTAAACCTTAGGGTAAACCTTAGGGTAAACCTTAGGGTAAACCTTAGGGTAAACCTTAGGGTAAACCTTAGGGTAAACCTTAGGGTAAACCTTAGGGTAAACCTTAGGGTAAACCTTAGGGTAAACCTTAGGGTAAACCTTAGGGTAAACCTTAGGGTAAACCTTAGGGTAAACCTTAGGGTAAACCTTAGGGTAAACCTTAGGGTAAACCTTAGGGTAAACCTAGGGTAAACCTTAGGGTAAACCTTAGGGTAAACCTTAGGGTAAACCTTAGGGTAAACCTTAGGGTAAACCTTAGGGTAAACCTTAGGGTAAACCTTAGGGTAAACCTTAGGGTAAACCTTAGGGTAAACCTTAGGGTAAACCTTAGGGTAAACCTTAGGGTAAACCTTAGGGTAAACCTTAGGGTAAACCTTAGGGTAAACCTTAGGGTAAACCTTAGGGTAAATAATCTAAATATAATCTTTGAGATAACCTAGAGTTTGTGTTTGAAATTGGTATCAAATATTTGTGTTAGAAAACATAGTATCTAGATTTGCCAAATTATTCGTGAATCTGTTCAAGCATTCAGGGTCTTTACTGGCTTGGGTGTGTTTGGACTAGTTTGGATGGATTAAGACAATTTATCATATAAGCAGCCAGACAGTGATGAAGAGACAAAAACAAGGCAAATCGGTAAACTAACAGATAAACAAACAGAATGTGTCTAACACAATATGGCACAACAAAGTTCTCCCTACCAGTTGATCACTCACTGCATAAATTCTTTGTTAAACTTCTAGCACTAACCAAATCCCGAACCTTTTCTAAACCTTAAGCCAACCCAAAACCAAAATGCCAGCCCAAACTGAAGCCCTAACCCTAACTGAAACTCTATCCCCATGAAAACCTAAAACCTACTGAAACTCTAATCCCTCAAAAAGAGAAACCCTAACCCTAACTGAAACCCTAGAAGCATACAAAACCTAACCCTAACTGAAACCCTAACCCTATCTGAAACTCTAGCAGTATGCGTAACCCTAACCCTAACTGAAACCTATTCCTAACTGAAACCCTTACCCTATCTGAAACCCTAGCAGTATGCAAAACCCTAACCCTAACTGAAACCCTAAACCTAAGTAAAACCCTAGCAGTATGCGAAACCCTAACCCTAACTGAAACCCTAGAAGCATACAAAACCTAACCCTAACTGAAACCCTAACCCTATCTGAAACTCTAGCAGTATGCGTAACCCTAACCCTAACTGAAACCTATTCCTAACTGAAACCCTTACCCTATCTGAAACCCTAGCAGTATGCAAAACCCTAACCCTAACTGAAACCCTAAACCCAAGTAAAACCCTAGCAGTATGCGAAACCCTAACCCTAACTGAAACCCAAACCTAACCCTAACTGAAACCCTAACTGAAACCCAAACTGAAACCCTAACCCAAACTGTAACCCTATCCAAACTGAAACCCTAATCCTCGAAAACCTAAACCTTAGGGTAAACCTTAGGGTAAACCTTAGGGTAAACCTTAGGGTAAACCTTAGGGTAAACCTTAGGGTAAACCTTAGGGTAAACCTTAGGGTAAACCTTAGGGTAAACCTTAGGGTAAACCTTAGGGTAAACCTTAGGGTAAACCTTAGGGTAAACCTTAGGGTAAACCTTAGGGTAAACCTTAGGGTAAACCTTAGGGTAAACCTTAGGGTAAACCTTAGGGTAAACCTTAGGGTAAACCTTAGGGTAAACCTTAGGGTAAACCTTAGGGTAAACCTTAGGGTAAACCTTAGGGTAAACCTTAGGGTAAACCTTAGGGTAAACCTTAGGGTAAACCTTAGGGTAAACCTTAGGGTAAACCTTAGGGTAAACCTTAGGGTAAACCTTAGGGTAAACCTTAGGGTAAACCTTAGGGTAAATAATCTAAATATAATCTTTGAGATAACCTAGAGTTTGTGTTTGAAATTGGTATCAAATATTTGTGTTAGAAAACATAGTATCTAGATTTGCCAAATTATTCGTGAATCTGTTCAAGCATTCAGGGTCTTTACTGGCTTGGGTGTGTTTGGACTAGTTTGGATGGATTAAGACAATTTATCATATAAGCAGCCAGACAGTGATGAAGAGACAAAAACAAGGCAAATCGGTAAACTAACAGATAAACAAACAGAATGTGTCTAACACAATATGGCACAACAAAGTTCTCCCTACCAGTTGATCACTCACTGCATAAATTCTTTGTTAAACTTCTAGCACTAACCAAATCCCGAACCTTTTCTAAACCTTAAGCCAACCCAAAACCAAAATGCCAACCCAAACTGAAGCCCTAACCCTAACTGAAACTCTATCCCCATGAAAACCTAAAACCTACTGAAACTCTAATCCCTCAAAAAGAGAAACCCTAACCCTAACTGAAACCCTAGAAGCATACAAAACCTAACCCTAACTGAAACCCTAACCCTATCTGAAACTCTAGCAGTATGCGTAACCCTAACCCTAACTGAAACCTATTCCTAACTGAAACCCTTACCCTATCTGAAACCCTAGCAGTATGCAAAACCCTAACCCTAACTGAAACCCTAAACCTAAGTAAAACCCTAGCAGTATGCGAAACCCTAACCCTAACTGAAACCCTAGAAGCATACAAAACCTAACCCTAACTGAAACCCTAACCCTATCTGAAACTCTAGCAGTATGCGTAACCCTAACCCTAACTGAAACCTATTCCTAACTGAAACCCTTACCCTATCTGAAACCCTAGCAGTATGCAAAACCCTAACCCTAACTGAAACCCTAAACCCAAGTAAAACCCTAGCAGTATGCGAAACCCTAACCCTAACTGAAACCCAAACCTAACCCTAACTGAAACCCTAACTGAAACCCAAACTGAAACCCTAACCCAAACTGTAACCCTATCCAAACTGAAACCCTAATCCTCGAAAACCTAAACCTTAGGGTAAACCTTAGGGTAAACCTTAGGGTAAACCTTAGGGTAAACCTTAGGGTAAACCTTAGGGTAAACCTTAGGGTAAACCTTAGGGTAAACCTTAGGGTAAACCTTAGGGTAAACCTTAGGGTAAACCTTAGGGTAAACCTTAGGGTAAACCTTAGGGTAAACCTTAGGGTAAACCTTAGGGTAAACCTTAGGGTAAACCTTAGGGTAAACCTTAGGGTAAACCTTAGGGTAAACCTTAGGGTAAACCTTAGGGTAAACCTTAGGGTAAACCTTAGGGTAAACCTTAGGGTAAACCTTAGGGTAAACCTTAGGGTAAACCTTAGGGTAAACCTTAGGGTAAATAATCTAAATATAATCTTTGAGATAACCTAGAGTTTGTGTTTGAAATTGGTATCAAATATTTGTGTTAGAAAACATAGTATCTAGATTTGCCAAATTATTCGTGAATCTGTTCAAGCATTCAGGGTCTTTACTGGCTTGGGTGTGTTTGGACTAGTTTGGATGGATTAAGACAATTTATCATATAAGCAGCCAGACAGTGATGAAGAGACAAAAACAAGGCAAATCGGTAAACTAACAGATAAACAAACAGAATGTGTCTAACACAATATGGCACAACAAAGTTCTCCCTACCAGTTGATCACTCACTGCATAAATTCTTTGTTAAACTTCTAGCACTAACCAAATCCCGAACCTTTTCTAAACCTTAAGCCAACCCAAAACCAAAATGCCAGCCCAAACTGAAGCCCTAACCCTAACTGAAACTCTATCCCCATGAAAACCTAAAACCTACTGAAACTCTAATCCCTCAAAAAGAGAAACCCTAACCCTAACTGAAACCCTAGAAGCATACAAAACCTAACCCTAACTGAAACCCTAACCCTATCTGAAACTCTAGCAGTATGCGTAACCCTAACCCTAACTGAAACCTATTCCTAACTGAAACCCTTACCCTATCTGAAACCCTAGCAGTATGCAAAACCCTAACCCTAACTGAAACCCTAAACCTAAGTAAAACCCTAGCAGTATGCGAAACCCTAACCCTAACTGAAACCCTAGAAGCATACAAAACCTAACCCTAACTGAAACCCTAACCCTATCTGAAACTCTAGCAGTATGCGTAACCCTAACCCTAACTGAAACCTATTCCTAACTGAAACCCTTACCCTATCTGAAACCCTAGCAGTATGCAAAACCCTAACCCTAACTGAAACCCTAAACCCAAGTAAAACCCTAGCAGTATGCGAAACCCTAACCCTAACTGAAACCCAAACCTAACCCTAACTGAAACCCTAACTGAAACCCAAACTGAAACCCTAACCCAAACTGTAACCCTATCCAAACTGAAACCCTAATCCTCGAAAACCTAAACCTTAGGGTAAACCTTAGGGTAAACCTTAGGGTAAACCTTAGGGTAAACCTTAGGGTAAACCTTAGGGTAAACCTTAGGGTAAACCTTAGGGTAAACCTTAGGGTAAACCTTAGGGTAAACCTTAGGGTAAACCTTAGGGTAAACCTTAGGGTAAACCTTAGGGTAAACCTTAGGGTAAACCTTAGGGTAAACCTTAGGGTAAACCTTAGGGTAAACCTTAGGGTAAACCTTAGGGTAAACCTTAGGGTAAACCTTAGGGTAAACCTTAGGGTAAACCTTAGGGTAAACCTTAGGGTAAACCTTAGGGTAAACCTTAGGGTAAACCTTAGGGTAAACCTTAGGGTAAACCTTAGGGTAAACCTTAGGGTAAACCTTAGGGTAAACCTTAGGGTAAACCTTAGGGTAAACCTTAGGGTAAACCTTAGGGTAAACCTTAGGGTAAACCTTAGGGTAAACCTTAGGGTAAACCTTAGGGTAAACCTTAGGGTAAATAATCTAAATATAATCTTTGAGATAACCTAGAGTTTGTGTTTGAAATTGGTATCAAATATTTGTGTTAGAAAACATAGTATCTAGATTTGCCAAATTATTCGTGAATCTGTTCAAGCATTCAGGGTCTTTACTGGCTTGGGTGTGTTTGGACTAGTTTGGATGGATTAAGACAATTTATCATATAAGCAGCCAGACAGTGATGAAGAGACAAAAACAAGGCAAATCGGTAAACTAACAGATAAACAAACAGAATGTGTCTAACACAATATGGCACAACAAAGTTCTCCCTACCAGTTGATCACTCACTGCATAAATTCTTTGTTAAACTTCTAGCACTAACCAAATCCCGAACCTTTTCTAAACCTTAAGCCAACCCAAAACCAAAATGCCAACCCAAACTGAAGCCCTAACCCTAACTGAAACTCTATCCCCATGAAAACCTAAAACCTACTGAAACTCTAATCCCTCAAAAAGAGAAACCCTAACCCTAACTGAAACCCTAGAAGCATACAAAACCTAACCCTAACTGAAACCCTAACCCTATCTGAAACTCTAGCAGTATGCGTAACCCTAACCCTAACTGAAACCTATTCCTAACTGAAACCCTTACCCTATCTGAAACCCTAGCAGTATGCAAAACCCTAACCCTAACTGAAACCCTAAACCTAAGTAAAACCCTAGCAGTATGCGAAACCCTAACCCTAACTGAAACCCTAGAAGCATACAAAACCTAACCCTAACTGAAACCCTAACCCTATCTGAAACTCTAGCAGTATGCGTAACCCTAACCCTAACTGAAACCTATTCCTAACTGAAACCCTTACCCTATCTGAAACCCTAGCAGTATGCAAAACCCTAACCCTAACTGAAACCCTAAACCCAAGTAAAACCCTAGCAGTATGCGAAACCCTAACCCTAACTGAAACCCAAACCTAACCCTAACTGAAACCCTAACTGAAACCCAAACTGAAACCCTAACCCAAACTGTAACCCTATCCAAACTGAAACCCTAATCCTCGAAAACCTAAACCTTAGGGTAAACCTTAGGGTAAACCTTAGGGTAAACCTTAGGGTAAACCCTAGGGTAAACCTTAGGGTAAACCTTAGGGTAAACCTTAGGGTAAACCTTAGGGTAAACCTTAGGGTAAACCTTAGGGTAAACCTTAGGGTAAACCTTAGGGTAAACCTTAGGGTAAACCTTAGGGTAAACCTTAGGGTAAACCTTAGGGTAAACCTTAGGGTAAACCTTAGGGTAAACCTTAGGGTAAACCTTAGGGTAAATAATCTAAATATAATCTTTGAGATAACCTAGAGTTTGTGTTTGAAATTGGTATCAAATATTTGTGTTAGAAAACATAGTATCTAGATTTGCCAAATTATTCGTGAATCTGTTCAAGCATTCAGGGTCTTTACTGGCTTGGGTGTGTTTGGACTAGTTTGGATGGATTAAGACAATTTATCATATAAGCAGCCAGACAGTGATGAAGAGACAAAAACAAGGCAAATCGGTAAACTAACAGATAAACAAACAGAATGTGTCTAACACAATATGGCACAACAAAGTTCTCCCTACCAGTTGATCACTCACTGCATAAATTCTTTGTTAAACTTCTAGCACTAACCAAATCCCGAACCTTTTCTAAACCTTAAGCCAACCCAAAACCAAAATGCCAGCCCAAACTGAAGCCCTAACCCTAACTGAAACTCTATCCCCATGAAAACCTAAAACCTACTGAAACTCTAATCCCTCAAAAAGAGAAACCCTAACCCTAACTGAAACCCTAGAAGCATACAAAACCTAACCCTAACTGAAACCCTAACCCTATCTGAAACTCTAGCAGTATGCGTAACCCTAACCCTAACTGAAACCTATTCCTAACTGAAACCCTTACCCTATCTGAAACCCTAGCAGTATGCAAAACCCTAACCCTAACTGAAACCCTAAACCTAAGTAAAACCCTAGCAGTATGCGAAACCCTAACCCTAACTGAAACCCTAGAAGCATACAAAACCTAACCCTAACTGAAACCCTAACCCTATCTGAAACTCTAGCAGTATGCGTAACCCTAACCCTAACTGAAACCTATTCCTAACTGAAACCCTTACCCTATCTGAAACCCTAGCAGTATGCAAAACCCTAACCCTAACTGAAACCCTAAACCCAAGTAAAACCCTAGCAGTATGCGAAACCCTAACCCTAACTGAAACCCAAACCTAACCCTAACTGAAACCCTAACTGAAACCCAAACTGAAACCCTAACCCAAACTGTAACCCTATCCAAACTGAAACCCTAATCCTCGAAAACCTAAACCTTAGGGTAAACCTTAGGGTAAACCTTAGGGTAAACCTTAGGTAAACCTTAGGGTAAACCTTAGGGTAAACCTTAGGGTAAACCTTAGGGTAAACCTTAGGGTAAACCTTAGGGTAAACCTTAGGGTAAACCTTAGGGTAAACCTTAGGGTAAACCTTAGGGTAAACCTTAGGGTAAACCTTAGGGTAAACCTTAGGGTAAACCTTAGGGTAAACCTTAGGGTAAACCTTAGGGTAAACCTTAGGGTAAACCTTAGGGTAAACCTTAGGGTAAACCTTAGGGTAAACCTTAGGGTAAACCTTAGGGTAAACCTTAGGGTAAACCTTAGGGTAAACCTTAGGGTAAACCTTAGGGTAAACCTTAGGGTAAACCTTAGGGTAAATAATCTAAATATAATCTTTGAGATAACCTAGAGTTTGTGTTTGAAATTGGTATCAAATATTTGTGTTAGAAAACATAGTATCTAGATTTGCCAAATTATTCGTGAATCTGTTCAAGCATTCAGGGTCTTTACTGGCTTGGGTGTGTTTGGACTAGTTTGGATGGATTAAGACAATTTATCATATAAGCAGCCAGACAGTGATGAAGAGACAAAAACAAGGCAAATCGGTAAACTAACAGATAAACAAACAGAATGTGTCTAACACAATATGGCACAACAAAGTTCTCCCTACCAGTTGATCACTCACTGCATAAATTCTTTGTTAAACTTCTAGCACTAACCAAATCCCGAACCTTTTCTAAACCTTAAGCCAACCCAAAACCAAAATGCCAACCCAAACTGAAGCCCTAACCCTAACTGAAACTCTATCCCCATGAAAACCTAAAACCTACTGAAACTCTAATCCCTCAAAAAGAGAAACCCTAACCCTAACTGAAACCCTAGAAGCATACAAAACCTAACCCTAACTGAAACCCTAACCCTATCTGAAACTCTAGCAGTATGCGTAACCCTAACCCTAACTGAAACCTATTCCTAACTGAAACCCTTACCCTATCTGAAACCCTAGCAGTATGCAAAACCCTAACCCTAACTGAAACCCTAAACCTAAGTAAAACCCTAGCAGTATGCGAAACCCTAACCCTAACTGAAACCCTAGAAGCATACAAAACCTAACCCTAACTGAAACCCTAACCCTATCTGAAACTCTAGCAGTATGCGTAACCCTAACCCTAACTGAAACCTATTCCTAACTGAAACCCTTACCCTATCTGAAACCCTAGCAGTATGCAAAACCCTAACCCTAACTGAAACCCTAAACCCAAGTAAAACCCTAGCAGTATGCGAAACCCTAACCCTAACTGAAACCCAAACCTAACCCTAACTGAAACCCTAACTGAAACCCAAACTGAAACCCTAACCCAAACTGTAACCCTATCCAAACTGAAACCCTAATCCTCGAAAACCTAAACCTTAGGGTAAACCTTAGGGTAAACCTTAGGGTAAACCTTAGGGTAAACCTTAGGGTAAACCTTAGGGTAAACCTTAGGGTAAACCTTAGGGTAAACCTTAGGGTAAACCTTAGGGTAAACCTTAGGGTAAACCTTAGGGTAAACCTTAGGGTAAACCTTAGGGTAAACCTTAGGGTAAACCTTAGGGTAAACCTTAGGGTAAACCTTAGGGTAAACCTTAGGGTAAACCTTAGGGTAAACCTTAGGGTAAACCTTAGGGTAAACCTTAGGGTAAACCTTAGGGTAAACCTTAGGGTAAACCTTAGGGTAAACCTTAGGGTAAACCTTAGGGTAAACCTTAGGGTAAACCTTAGGGTAAACCTTAGGGTAAATAATCTAAATATAATCTTTGAGATAACCTAGAGTTTGTGTTTGAAATTGGTATCAAATATTTGTGTTAGAAAACATAGTATCTAGATTTGCCAAATTATTCGTGAATCTGTTCAAGCATTCAGGGTCTTTACTGGCTTGGGTGTGTTTGGACTAGTTTGGATGGATTAAGACAATTTATCATATAAGCAGCCAGACAGTGATGAAGAGACAAAAACAAGGCAAATCGGTAAACTAACAGATAAACAAACAGAATGTGTCTAACACAATATGGCACAACAAAGTTCTCCCTACCAGTTGATCACTCACTGCATAAATTCTTTGTTAAACTTCTAGCACTAACCAAATCCCGAACCTTTTCTAAACCTTAAGCCAACCCAAAACCAAAATGCCAGCCCAAACTGAAGCCCTAACCCTAACTGAAACTCTATCCCCATGAAAACCTAAAACCTACTGAAACTCTAATCCCTCAAAAAGAGAAACCCTAACCCTAACTGAAACCCTAGAAGCATACAAAACCTAACCCTAACTGAAACCCTAACCCTATCTGAAACTCTAGCAGTATGCGTAACCCTAACCCTAACTGAAACCTATTCCTAACTGAAACCCTTACCCTATCTGAAACCCTAGCAGTATGCAAAACCCTAACCCTAACTGAAACCCTAAACCTAAGTAAAACCCTAGCAGTATGCGAAACCCTAACCCTAACTGAAACCCTAGAAGCATACAAAACCTAACCCTAACTGAAACCCTAACCCTATCTGAAACTCTAGCAGTATGCGTAACCCTAACCCTAACTGAAACCTATTCCTAACTGAAACCCTTACCCTATCTGAAACCCTAGCAGTATGCAAAACCCTAACCCTAACTGAAACCCTAAACCCAAGTAAAACCCTAGCAGTATGCGAAACCCTAACCCTAACTGAAACCCAAACCTAACCCTAACTGAAACCCTAACTGAAACCCAAACTGAAACCCTAACCCAAACTGTAACCCTATCCAAACTGAAACCCTAATCCTCGAAAACCTAAACCTTAGGGTAAACCTTAGGGTAAACCTTAGGGTAAACCTTAGGGTAAACCTTAGGGTAAACCTTAGGGTAAACCTTAGGGTAAACCTTAGGGTAAACCTTAGGGTAAACCTTAGGGTAAACCTTAGGGTAAACCTTAGGGTAAACCTTAGGGTAAACCTTAGGGTAAACCTTAGGGTAAACCTTAGGGTAAACCTTAGGGTAAACCTTAGGGTAAACCTTAGGGTAAACCTTAGGGTAAACCTTAGGGTAAACCTTAGGGTAAACCTTAGGGTAAACCTTAGGGTAAACCTTAGGGTAAACCTTAGGGTAAACCTTAGGGTAAACCTTAGGGTAAACCTTAGGGTAAACCTTAGGGTAAACCTTAGGGTAAACCTTAGGGTAAACCTTAGGGTAAACCTTAGGGTAAACCTTAGGGTAAACCTTAGGGTAAACCTTAGGGTAAACCTTAGGGTAAACCTTAGGGTAAACCTTAGGGTAAACCTTAGGGTAAACCTTAGGGTAAATAATCTAAATATAATCTTTGAGATAACCTAGAGTTTGTGTTTGAAATTGGTATCAAATATTTGTGTTAGAAAACATAGTATCTAGATTTGCCAAATTATTCGTGAATCTGTTCAAGCATTCAGGGTCTTTACTGGCTTGGGTGTGTTTGGACTAGTTTGGATGGATTAAGACAATTTATCATATAAGCAGCCAGACAGTGATGAAGAGACAAAAACAAGGCAAATCGGTAAACTAACAGATAAACAAACAGAATGTGTCTAACACAATATGGCACAACAAAGTTCTCCCTACCAGTTGATCACTCACTGCATAAATTCTTTGTTAAACTTCTAGCACTAACCAAATCCCGAACCTTTTCTAAACCTTAAGCCAACCCAAAACCAAAATGCCAACCCAAACTGAAGCCCTAACCCTAACTGAAACTCTATCCCCATGAAAACCTAAAACCTACTGAAACTCTAATCCCTCAAAAAGAGAAACCCTAACCCTAACTGAAACCCTAGAAGCATACAAAACCTAACCCTAACTGAAACCCTAACCCTATCTGAAACTCTAGCAGTATGCGTAACCCTAACCCTAACTGAAACCTATTCCTAACTGAAACCCTTACCCTATCTGAAACCCTAGCAGTATGCAAAACCCTAACCCTAACTGAAACCCTAAACCTAAGTAAAACCCTAGCAGTATGCGAAACCCTAACCCTAACTGAAACCCTAGAAGCATACAAAACCTAACCCTAACTGAAACCCTAACCCTATCTGAAACTCTAGCAGTATGCGTAACCCTAACCCTAACTGAAACCTATTCCTAACTGAAACCCTTACCCTATCTGAAACCCTAGCAGTATGCAAAACCCTAACCCTAACTGAAACCCTAAACCCAAGTAAAACCCTAGCAGTATGCGAAACCCTAACCCTAACTGAAACCCAAGCCTAACCCTAACTGAAACCCTAACTGAAACCCAAACTGAAACCCTAACCCAAACTGTAACCCTATCCAAACTGAAACCCTAATCCTCGAAAACCTAAACCTTAGGGTAAACCTTAGGGTAAACCTTAGGGTAAACCTTAGGGTAAACCTTAGGGTAAACCTTAGGGTAAACCTTAGGGTAAACCTTAGGGTAAACCTTAGGGTAAACCTTAGGGTAAACCTTAGGGTAAACCTTAGGGTAAACCTTAGGGTAAACCTTAGGGTAAACCTTAGGGTAAACCTTAGGGTAAACCTTAGGGTAAACCTTAGGGTAAACCTTAGGGTAAACCTTAGGGTAAACCTTAGGGTAAACCTTAGGGTAAACCTTAGGGTAAACCTTAGGGTAAACCTTAGGGTAAACCTTAGGGTAAACCTTAGGGTAAACCTTAGGGTAAACCTTAGGGTAAACCTTAGGGTAAATAATCTAAATATAATCTTTGAGATAACCTAGAGTTTGTGTTTGAAATTGGTATCAAATATTTGTGTTAGAAAACATAGTATCTAGATTTGCCAAATTATTCGTGAATCTGTTCAAGCATTCAGGGTCTTTACTGGCTTGGGTGTGTTTGGACTAGTTTGGATGGATTAAGACAATTTATCATATAAGCAGCCAGACAGTGATGAAGAGACAAAAACAAGGCAAATCGGTAAACTAACAGATAAACAAACAGAATGTGTCTAACACAATATGGCACAACAAAGTTCTCCCTACCAGTTGATCACTCACTGCATAAATTCTTTGTTAAACTTCTAGCACTAACCAAATCCCGAACCTTTTCTAAACCTTAAGCCAACCCAAAACCAAAATGCCAGCCCAAACTGAAGCCCTAACCCTAACTGAAACTCTATCCCCATGAAAACCTAAAACCTACTGAAACTCTAATCCCTCAAAAAGAGAAACCCTAACCCTAACTGAAACCCTAGAAGCATACAAAACCTAACCCTAACTGAAACCCTAACCCTATCTGAAACTCTAGCAGTATGCGTAACCCTAACCCTAACTGAAACCTATTCCTAACTGAAACCCTTACCCTATCTGAAACCCTAGCAGTATGCAAAACCCTAACCCTAACTGAAACCCTAAACCTAAGTAAAACCCTAGCAGTATGCGAAACCCTAACCCTAACTGAAACCCTAGAAGCATACAAAACCTAACCCTAACTGAAACCCTAACCCTATCTGAAACTCTAGCAGTATGCGTAACCCTAACCCTAACTGAAACCTATTCCTAACTGAAACCCTTACCCTATCTGAAACCCTAGCAGTATGCAAAACCCTAACCCTAACTGAAACCCTAAACCCAAGTAAAACCCTAGCAGTATGCGAAACCCTAACCCTAACTGAAACCCAAACCTAACCCTAACTGAAACCCTAACTGAAACCCAAACTGAAACCCTAACCCAAACTGTAACCCTATCCAAACTGAAACCCTAATCCTCGAAAACCTAAACCTTAGGGTAAACCTTAGGGTAAACCTTAGGGTAAACCTTAGGGTAAACCTTAGGGTAAACCTTAGGGTAAACCTTAGGGTAAACCTTAGGGTAAACCTTAGGGTAAACCTTAGGGTAAACCTTAGGGTAAACCTTAGGGTAAACCTTAGGGTAAACCTTAGGGTAAACCTTAGGGTAAACCTTAGGGTAAACCTTAGGGTAAACCTTAGGGTAAACCTTAGGGTAAACCTTAGGGTAAACCTTAGGGTAAACCTTAGGGTAAACCTTAGGGTAAACCTTAGGGTAAACCTTAGGGTAAACCTTAGGGTAAACCTTAGGGTAAACCTTAGGGTAAACCTTAGGGTAAACCTTAGGGTAAACCTTAGGGTAAACCTTAGGGTAAACCTTAGGGTAAACCTTAGGGTAAACCTTAGGGTAAACCTTAGGGTAAACCTTAGGGTAAACCTTAGGGTAAACCTTAGGGTAAATAATCTAAATATAATCTTTGAGATAACCTAGAGTTTGTGTTTGAAATTGGTATCAAATATTTGTGTTAGAAAACATAGTATCTAGATTTGCCAAATTATTCGTGAATCTGTTCAAGCATTCAGGGTCTTTACTGGCTTGGGTGTGTTTGGACTAGTTTGGATGGATTAAGACAATTTATCATATAAGCAGCCAGACAGTGATGAAGAGACAAAAACAAGGCAAATCGGTAAACTAACAGATAAACAAACAGAATGTGTCTAACACAATATGGCACAACAAAGTTCTCCCTACCAGTTGATCACTCACTGCATAAATTCTTTGTTAAACTTCTAGCACTAACCAAATCCCGAACCTTTTCTAAACCTTAAGCCAACCCAAAACCAAAATGCCAGCCCAAACTGAAGCCCTAACCCTAACTGAAACTCTATCCCCATGAAAACCTAAAACCTACTGAAACTCTAATCCCTCAAAAAGAGAAACCCTAACCCTAACTGAAACCCTAGAAGCATACAAAACCTAACCCTAACTGAAACCCTAACCCTATCTGAAACTCTAGCAGTATGCGTAACCCTAACCCTAACTGAAACCTATTCCTAACTGAAACCCTTACCCTATCTGAAACCCTAGCAGTATGCAAAACCCTAACCCTAACTGAAACCCTAAACCTAAGTAAAACCCTAGCAGTATGCGAAACCCTAACCCTAACTGAAACCCTAGAAGCATACAAAACCTAACCCTAACTGAAACCCTAACCCTATCTGAAACTCTAGCAGTATGCGTAACCCTAACCCTAACTGAAACCTATTCCTAACTGAAACCCTTACCCTATCTGAAACCCTAGCAGTATGCAAAACCCTAACCCTAACTGAAACCCTAAACCCAAGTAAAACCCTAGCAGTATGCGAAACCCTAACCCTAACTGAAACCCAAACCTAACCCTAACTGAAACCCTAACTGAAACCCAAACTGAAACCCTAACCCAAACTGTAACCCTATCCAAACTGAAACCCTAATCCTCGAAAACCTAAACCTTAGGGTAAACCTTAGGGTAAACCTTAGGGTAAACCTTAGGGTAAACCTTAGGGTAAACCTTAGGGTAAACCTTAGGGTAAACCTTAGGGTAAACCTTAGGGTAAACCTTAGGGTAAACCTTAGGGTAAACCTTAGGGTAAACCTTAGGGTAAACCTTAGGGTAAACCTTAGGGTAAACCTTAGGGTAAACCTTAGGGTAAACCTTAGGGTAAACCTTAGGGTAAACCTTAGGGTAAACCTTAGGGTAAACCTTAGGGTAAACCTTAGGGTAAACCTTAGGGTAAACCTTAGGGTAAACCTTAGGGTAAACCTTAGGGTAAACCTTAGGGTAAACCTTAGGGTAAACCTTAGGGTAAACCTTAGGGTAAACCTTAGGGTAAACCTTAGGGTAAACCTTAGGGTAAACCTTAGGGTAAACCTTAGGGTAAACCTTAGGGTAAACCTTAGGGTAAACCTTAGGGTAAACCTTAGGGTAAACCTTAGGGTAAACCTTAGGGTAAACCTTAGGGTAAATAATCTAAATATAATCTTTGAGATAACCTAGAGTTTGTGTTTGAAATTGGTATCAAATATTTGTGTTAGAAAACATAGTATCTAGATTTGCCAAATTATTCGTGAATCTGTTCAAGCATTCAGGGTCTTTACTGGCTTGGGTGTGTTTGGACTAGTTTGGATGGATTAAGACAATTTATCATATAAGCAGCCAGACAGTGATGAAGAGACAAAAACAAGGCAAATCGGTAAACTAACAGATAAACAAACAGAATGTGTCTAACACAATATGGCACAACAAAGTTCTCCCTACCAGTTGATCACTCACTGCATAAATTCTTTGTTAAACTTCTAGCACTAACCAAATCCCGAACCTTTTCTAAACCTTAAGCCAACCCAAAACCAAAATGCCAACCCAAACTGAAGCCCTAACCCTAACTGAAACTCTATCCCCATGAAAACCTAAAACCTACTGAAACTCTAATCCCTCAAAAAGAGAAACCCTAACCCTAACTGAAACCCTAGAAGCATACAAAACCTAACCCTAACTGAAACCCTAACCCTATCTGAAACTCTAGCAGTATGCGTAACCCTAACCCTAACTGAAACCTATTCCTAACTGAAACCCTTACCCTATCTGAAACCCTAGCAGTATGCAAAACCCTAACCCTAACTGAAACCCTAAACCTAAGTAAAACCCTAGCAGTATGCGAAACCCTAACCCTAACTGAAACCCTAGAAGCATACAAAACCTAACCCTAACTGAAACCCTAACCCTATCTGAAACTCTAGCAGTATGCGTAACCCTAACCCTAACTGAAACCTATTCCTAACTGAAACCCTTACCCTATCTGAAACCCTAGCAGTATGCAAAACCCTAACCCTAACTGAAACCCTAAACCCAAGTAAAACCCTAGCAGTATGCGAAACCCTAACCCTAACTGAAACCCAAGCCTAACCCTAACTGAAACCCTAACTGAAACCCAAACTGAAACCCTAACCCAAACTGTAACCCTATCCAAACTGAAACCCTAATCCTCGAAAACCTAAACCTTAGGGTAAACCTTAGGGTAAACCTTAGGGTAAACCTTAGGGTAAACCTTAGGGTAAACCTTAGGGTAAACCTTAGGGTAAACCTTAGGGTAAACCTTAGGGTAAACCTTAGGGTAAACCTTAGGGTAAACCTTAGGGTAAACCTTAGGGTAAACCTTAGGGTAAACCTTAGGGTAAACCTTAGGGTAAACCTTAGGGTAAACCTTAGGGTAAACCTTAGGGTAAACCTTAGGGTAAACCTTAGGGTAAACCTTAGGGTAAACCTTAGGGTAAACCTTAGGGTAAACCTTAGGGTAAACCTTAGGGTAAACCTTAGGGTAAACCTTAGGGTAAATAATCTAAATATAATCTTTGAGATAACCTAGAGTTTGTGTTTGAAATTGGTATCAAATATTTGTGTTAGAAAACATAGTATCTAGATTTGCCAAATTATTCGTGAATCTGTTCAAGCATTCAGGGTCTTTACTGGCTTGGGTGTGTTTGGACTAGTTTGGATGGATTAAGACAATTTATCATATAAGCAGCCAGACAGTGATGAAGAGACAAAAACAAGGCAAATCGGTAAACTAACAGATAAACAAACAGAATGTGTCTAACACAATATGGCACAACAAAGTTCTCCCTACCAGTTGATCACTCACTGCATAAATTCTTTGTTAAACTTCTAGCACTAACCAAATCCCGAACCTTTTCTAAACCTTAAGCCAACCCAAAACCAAAATGCCAGCCCAAACTGAAGCCCTAACCCTAACTGAAACTCTATCCCCATGAAAACCTAAAACCTACTGAAACTCTAATCCCTCAAAAAGAGAAACCCTAACCCTAACTGAAACCCTAGAAGCATACAAAACCTAACCCTAACTGAAACCCTAACCCTATCTGAAACTCTAGCAGTATGCGTAACCCTAACCCTAACTGAAACCTATTCCTAACTGAAACCCTTACCCTATCTGAAACCCTAGCAGTATGCAAAACCCTAACCCTAACTGAAACCCTAAACCTAAGTAAAACCCTAGCAGTATGCGAAACCCTAACCCTAACTGAAACCCTAGAAGCATACAAAACCTAACCCTAACTGAAACCCTAACCCTATCTGAAACTCTAGCAGTATGCGTAACCCTAACCCTAACTGAAACCTATTCCTAACTGAAACCCTTACCCTATCTGAAACCCTAGCAGTATGCAAAACCCTAACCCTAACTGAAACCCTAAACCCAAGTAAAACCCTAGCAGTATGCGAAACCCTAACCCTAACTGAAACCCAAACCTAACCCTAACTGAAACCCTAACTGAAACCCAAACTGAAACCCTAACCCAAACTGTAACCCTATCCAAACTGAAACCCTAATCCTCGAAAACCTAAACTTAGGGTAAACCTTAGGGTAAACCTTAGGGTAAACCTTAGGGTAAACCTTAGGGTAAACCTTAGGGTAAACCTTAGGGTAAACCTTAGGGTAAACCTTAGGGTAAACCTTAGGGTAAACCTTAGGGTAAACCTTAGGGTAAACCTTAGGGTAAACCTTAGGGTAAACCTTAGGGTAAACCTTAGGGTAAACCTTAGGGTAAACCTTAGGGTAAACCTTAGGGTAAACCTTAGGGTAAACCTTAGGGTAAACCTTAGGGTAAACCTTAGGGTAAACCTTAGGGTAAACCTTAGGGTAAACCTTAGGGTAAACCTTAGGGTAAACCTTAGGGTAAACCTTAGGGTAAACCTTAGGGTAAACCTTAGGGTAAACCTTAGGGTAAACCTTAGGGTAAACCTTAGGGTAAACCTTAGGGTAAATAATCTAAATATAATCTTTGAGATAACCTAGAGTTTGTGTTTGAAATTGGTATCAAATATTTGTGTTAGAAAACATAGTATCTAGATTTGCCAAATTATTCGTGAATCTGTTCAAGCATTCAGGGTCTTTACTGGCTTGGGTGTGTTTGGACTAGTTTGGATGGATTAAGACAATTTATCATATAAGCAGCCAGACAGTGATGAAGAGACAAAAACAAGGCAAATCGGTAAACTAACAGATAAACAAACAGAATGTGTCTAACACAATATGGCACAACAAAGTTCTCCCTACCAGTTGATCACTCACTGCATAAATTCTTTGTTAAACTTCTAGCACTAACCAAATCCCGAACCTTTTCTAAACCTTAAGCCAACCCAAAACCAAAATGCCAGCCCAAACTGAAGCCCTAACCCTAACTGAAACTCTATCCCCATGAAAACCTAAAACCTACTGAAACTCTAATCCCTCAAAAAGAGAAACCCTAACCCTAACTGAAACCCTAGAAGCATACAAAACCTAACCCTAACTGAAACCCTAACCCTATCTGAAACTCTAGCAGTATGCGTAACCCTAACCCTAACTGAAACCTATTCCTAACTGAAACCCTTACCCTATCTGAAACCCTAGCAGTATGCAAAACCCTAACCCTAACTGAAACCCTAAACCTAAGTAAAACCCTAGCAGTATGCGAAACCCTAACCCTAACTGAAACCCTAGAAGCATACAAAACCTAACCCTAACTGAAACCCTAACCCTATCTGAAACTCTAGCAGTATGCGTAACCCTAACCCTAACTGAAACCTATTCCTAACTGAAACCCTTACCCTATCTGAAACCCTAGCAGTATGCAAAACCCTAACCCTAACTGAAACCCTAAACCCAAGTAAAACCCTAGCAGTATGCGAAACCCTAACCCTAACTGAAACCCAAACCTAACCCTAACTGAAACCCTAACTGAAACCCAAACTGAAACCCTAACCCAAACTGTAACCCTATCCAAACTGAAACCCTAATCCTCGAAAACCTAAACCTTAGGGTAAACCTTAGGGTAAACCTTAGGGTAAACCTTAGGGTAAACCTTAGGGTAAACCTTAGGGTAAACCTTAGGGTAAACCTTAGGGTAAACCTTAGGGTAAACCTTAGGGTAAACCTTAGGGTAAACCTTAGGGTAAACCTTAGGGTAAACCTTAGGGTAAACCTTAGGGTAAACCTTAGGGTAAACCTTAGGGTAAACCTTAGGGTAAACCTTAGGGTAAACCTTAGGGTAAACCTTAGGGTAAACCTTAGGGTAAACCTTAGGGTAAACCTTAGGGTAAACCTTAGGGTAAACCTTAGGGTAAACCTTAGGGTAAACCTTAGGGTAAACCTTAGGGTAAACCTTAGGGTAAACCTTAGGGTAAACCTTAGGGTAAACCTTAGGGTAAACCTTAGGGTAAACCTTAGGGTAAACCTTAGGGTAAACCTTAGGGTAAACCTTAGGGTAAACCTTAGGGTAAACCTTAGGGTAAATAATCTAAATATAATCTTTGAGATAACCTAGAGTTTGTGTTTGAAATTGGTATCAAATATTTGTGTTAGAAAACATAGTATCTAGATTTGCCAAATTATTCGTGAATCTGTTCAAGCATTCAGGGTCTTTACTGGCTTGGGTGTGTTTGGACTAGTTTGGATGGATTAAGACAATTTATCATATAAGCAGCCAGACAGTGATGAAGAGACAAAAACAAGGCAAATCGGTAAACTAACAGATAAACAAACAGAATGTGTCTAACACAATATGGCACAACAAAGTTCTCCCTACCAGTTGATCACTCACTGCATAAATTCTTTGTTAAACTTCTAGCACTAACCAAATCCCGAACCTTTTCTAAACCTTAAGCCAACCCAAAACCAAAATGCCAACCCAAACTGAAACCCTAACCCTAACTGAAACTCTATCCCCATGAAAACCTAAAACCTACTGAAACTCTAATCCCTCAAAAAGAGAAACCCTAACCCTAACTGAAACCCTAGAAGCATACAAAACCTAACCCTAACTGAAACCCTAACCCTATCTGAAACTCTAGCAGTATGCGTAACCCTAACCCTAACTGAAACCTATTCCTAACTGAAACCCTTACCCTATCTGAAACCCTAGCAGTATGCAAAACCCTAACCCTAACTGAAACCCTAAACCTAAGTAAAACCCTAGCAGTATGCGAAACCCTAACCCTAACTGAAACCCTAGAAGCATACAAAACCTAACCCTAACTGAAACCCTAACCCTATCTGAAACTCTAGCAGTATGCGTAACCCTAACCCTAACTGAAACCTATTCCTAACTGAAACCCTTACCCTATCTGAAACCCTAGCAGTATGCAAAACCCTAACCCTAACTGAAACCCTAAACCCAAGTAAAACCCTAGCAGTATGCGAAACCCTAACCCTAACTGAAACCCAAACCTAACCCTAACTGAAACCCTAACTGAAACCCAAACTGAAACCCTAACCCAAACTGTAACCCTATCCAAACTGAAACCCTAATCCTCGAAAACCTAAACCTTAGGGTAAACCTTAGGGTAAACCTTAGGGTAAACCTTAGGGTAAACCTTAGGGTAAACCTTAGGGTAAACCTTAGGGTAAACCTTAGGGTAAACCTTAGGGTAAACCTTAGGGTAAACCTTAGGGTAAACCTTAGGGTAAACCTTAGGGTAAACCTTAGGGTAAACCTTAGGGTAAACCTTAGGGTAAACCTTAGGGTAAACCTTAGGGTAAACCTTAGGGTAAACCTTAGGGTAAACCTTAGGGTAAACCTTAGGGTAAACCTTAGGGTAAACCTTAGGGTAAACCTTAGGGTAAACCTTAGGGTAAACCTTAGGGTAAATAATCTAAATATAATCTTTGAGATAACCTAGAGTTTGTGTTTGAAATTGGTATCAAATATTTGTGTTAGAAAACATAGTATCTAGATTTGCCAAATTATTCGTGAATCTGTTCAAGCATTCAGGGTCTTTACTGGCTTGGGTGTGTTTGGACTAGTTTGGATGGATTAAGACAATTTATCATATAAGCAGCCAGACAGTGATGAAGAGACAAAAACAAGGCAAATCGGTAAACTAACAGATAAACAAACAGAATGTGTCTAACACAATATGGCACAACAAAGTTCTCCCTACCAGTTGATCACTCACTGCATAAATTCTTTGTTAAACTTCTAGCACTAACCAAATCCCGAACCTTTTCTAAACCTTAAGCCAACCCAAAACCAAAATGCCAGCCCAAACTGAAGCCCTAACCCTAACTGAAACTCTATCCCCATGAAAACCTAAAACCTACTGAAACTCTAATCCCTCAAAAAGAGAAACCCTAACCCTAACTGAAACCCTAGAAGCATACAAAACCTAACCCTAACTGAAACCCTAACCCTATCTGAAACTCTAGCAGTATGCGTAACCCTAACCCTAACTGAAACCTATTCCTAACTGAAACCCTTACCCTATCTGAAACCCTAGCAGTATGCAAAACCCTAACCCTAACTGAAACCCTAAACCTAAGTAAAACCCTAGCAGTATGCGAAACCCTAACCCTAACTGAAACCCTAGAAGCATACAAAACCTAACCCTAACTGAAACCCTAACCCTATCTGAAACTCTAGCAGTATGCGTAACCCTAACCCTAACTGAAACCTATTCCTAACTGAAACCCTTACCCTATCTGAAACCCTAGCAGTATGCAAAACCCTAACCCTAACTGAAACCCTAAACCCAAGTAAAACCCTAGCAGTATGCGAAACCCTAACCCTAACTGAAACCCAAACCTAACCCTAACTGAAACCCTAACTGAAACCCAAACTGAAACCCTAACCCAAACTGTAACCCTATCCAAACTGAAACCCTAATCCTCGAAAACCTAAACCTTAGGGTAAACCTTAGGGTAAACCTTAGGGTAAACCTTAGGGTAAACCTTAGGGTAAACCTTAGGGTAAACCTTAGGGTAAACCTTAGGGTAAACCTTAGGGTAAACCTTAGGGTAAACCTTAGGGTAAACCTTAGGGTAAACCTTAGGGTAAACCTTAGGGTAAACCTTAGGGTAAACCTTAGGGTAAACCTTAGGGTAAACCTTAGGGTAAACCTTAGGGTAAACCTTAGGGTAAACCTTAGGGTAAACCTTAGGGTAAACCTTAGGGTAAACCTTAGGGTAAACCTTAGGGTAAACCTTAGGGTAAACCTTAGGGTAAACCTTAGGGTAAACCTTAGGGTAAATAATCTAAATATAATCTTTGAGATAACCTAGAGTTTGTGTTTGAAATTGGTATCAAATATTTGTGTTAGAAAACATAGTATCTAGATTTGCCAAATTATTCGTGAATCTGTTCAAGCATTCAGGGTCTTTACTGGCTTGGGTGTGTTTGGACTAGTTTGGATGGATTAAGACAATTTATCATATAAGCAGCCAGACAGTGATGAAGAGACAAAAACAAGGCAAATCGGTAAACTAACAGATAAACAAACAGAATGTGTCTAACACAATATGGCACAACAAAGTTCTCCCTACCAGTTGATCACTCACTGCATAAATTCTTTGTTAAACTTCTAGCACTAACCAAATCCCGAACCTTTTCTAAACCTTAAGCCAACCCAAAACCAAAATGCCAGCCCAAACTGAAGCCCTAACCCTAACTGAAACTCTATCCCCATGAAAACCTAAAACCTACTGAAACTCTAATCCCTCAAAAAGAGAAACCCTAACCCTAACTGAAACCCTAGAAGCATACAAAACCTAACCCTAACTGAAACCCTAACCCTATCTGAAACTCTAGCAGTATGCGTAACCCTAACCCTAACTGAAACCTATTCCTAACTGAAACCCTTACCCTATCTGAAACCCTAGCAGTATGCAAAACCCTAACCCTAACTGAAACCCTAAACCTAAGTAAAACCCTAGCAGTATGCGAAACCCTAACCCTAACTGAAACCCTAGAAGCATACAAAACCTAACCCTAACTGAAACCCTAACCCTATCTGAAACTCTAGCAGTATGCGTAACCCTAACCCTAACTGAAACCTATTCCTAACTGAAACCCTTACCCTATCTGAAACCCTAGCAGTATGCAAAACCCTAACCCTAACTGAAACCCTAAACCCAAGTAAAACCCTAGCAGTATGCGAAACCCTAACCCTAACTGAAACCCAAACCTAACCCTAACTGAAACCCTAACTGAAACCCAAACTGAAACCCTAACCCAAACTGTAACCCTATCCAAACTGAAACCCTAATCCTCGAAAACCTAAACCTTAGGGTAAACCTTAGGGTAAACCTTAGGGTAAACCTTAGGGTAAACCTTAGGGTAAACCTTAGGGTAAACCTTAGGGTAAACCTTAGGGTAAACCTTAGGGTAAACCTTAGGGTAAACCTTAGGGTAAACCTTAGGGTAAACCTTAGGGTAAACCTTAGGGTAAACCTTAGGGTAAACCTTAGGGTAAACCTTAGGGTAAACCTTAGGGTAAACCTTAGGGTAAACCTTAGGGTAAATAATCTAAATATAATCTTTGAGATAACCTAGAGTTTGTGTTTGAAATTGGTATCAAATATTTGTGTTAGAAAACATAGTATCTAGATTTGCCAAATTATTCGTGAATCTGTTCAAGCATTCAGGGTCTTTACTGGCTTGGGTGTGTTTGGACTAGTTTGGATGGATTAAGACAATTTATCATATAAGCAGCCAGACAGTGATGAAGAGACAAAAACAAGGCAAATCGGTAAACTAACAGATAAACAAACAGAATGTGTCTAACACAATATGGCACAACAAAGTTCTCCCTACCAGTTGATCACTCACTGCATAAATTCTTTGTTAAACTTCTAGCACTAACCAAATCCCGAACCTTTTCTAAACCTTAAGCCAACCCAAAACCAAAATGCCAGCCCAAACTGAAGCCCTAACCCTAACTGAAACTCTATCCCCATGAAAACCTAAAACCTACTGAAACTCTAATCCCTCAAAAAGAGAAACCCTAACCCTAACTGAAACCCTAGAAGCATACAAAACCTAACCCTAACTGAAACCCTAACCCTATCTGAAACTCTAGCAGTATGCGTAACCCTAACCCTAACTGAAACCTATTCCTAACTGAAACCCTTACCCTATCTGAAACCCTAGCAGTATGCAAAACCCTAACCCTAACTGAAACCCTAAACCTAAGTAAAACCCTAGCAGTATGCGAAACCCTAACCCTAACTGAAACCCTAGAAGCATACAAAACCTAACCCTAACTGAAACCCTAACCCTATCTGAAACTCTAGCAGTATGCGTAACCCTAACCCTAACTGAAACCTATTCCTAACTGAAACCCTTACCCTATCTGAAACCCTAGCAGTATGCAAAACCCTAACCCTAACTGAAACCCTAAACCCAAGTAAAACCCTAGCAGTATGCGAAACCCTAACCCTAACTGAAACCCAAACCTAACCCTAACTGAAACCCTAACTGAAACCCAAACTGAAACCCTAACCCAAACTGTAACCCTATCCAAACTGAAACCCTAATCCTCGAAAACCTAAACCTTAGGGTAAACCTTAGGGTAAACCTTAGGGTAAACCTTAGGGTAAACCTTAGGGTAAACCTTAGGGTAAACCTTAGGGTAAACCTTAGGGTAAACCTTAGGGTAAACCTTAGGGTAAACCTTAGGGTAAACCTTAGGGTAAACCTTAGGGTAAACCTTAGGGTAAACCTTAGGGTAAACCTTAGGGTAAACCTTAGGGTAAACCTTAGGGTAAACCTTAGGGTAAACCTTAGGGTAAACCTTAGGGTAAACCTTAGGGTAAACCTTAGGGTAAACCTTAGGGTAAACCTTAGGGTAAACCTTAGGGTAAACCTTAGGGTAAACCTTAGGGTAAACCTTAGGGTAAATAATCTAAATATAATCTTTGAGATAACCTAGAGTTTGTGTTTGAAATTGGTATCAAATATTTGTGTTAGAAAACATAGTATCTAGATTTGCCAAATTATTCGTGAATCTGTTCAAGCATTCAGGGTCTTTACTGGCTTGGGTGTGTTTGGACTAGTTTGGATGGATTAAGACAATTTATCATATAAGCAGCCAGACAGTGATGAAGAGACAAAAACAAGGCAAATCGGTAAACTAACAGATAAACAAACAGAATGTGTCTAACACAATATGGCACAACAAAGTTCTCCCTACCAGTTGATCACTCACTGCATAAATTCTTTGTTAAACTTCTAGCACTAACCAAATCCCGAACCTTTTCTAAACCTTAAGCCAACCCAAAACCAAAATGCCAGCCCAAACTGAAGCCCTAACCCTAACTGAAACTCTATCCCCATGAAAACCTAAAACCTACTGAAACTCTAATCCCTCAAAAAGAGAAACCCTAACCCTAACTGAAACCCTAGAAGCATACAAAACCTAACCCTAACTGAAACCCTAACCCTATCTGAAACTCTAGCAGTATGCGTAACCCTAACCCTAACTGAAACCTATTCCTAACTGAAACCCTTACCCTATCTGAAACCCTAGCAGTATGCAAAACCCTAACCCTAACTGAAACCCTAAACCTAAGTAAAACCCTAGCAGTATGCGAAACCCTAACCCTAACTGAAACCCTAGAAGCATACAAAACCTAACCCTAACTGAAACCCTAACCCTATCTGAAACTCTAGCAGTATGCGTAACCCTAACCCTAACTGAAACCTATTCCTAACTGAAACCCTTACCCTATCTGAAACCCTAGCAGTATGCAAAACCCTAACCCTAACTGAAACCCTAAACCCAAGTAAAACCCTAGCAGTATGCGAAACCCTAACCCTAACTGAAACCCAAACCTAACCCTAACTGAAACCCTAACTGAAACCCAAACTGAAACCCTAACCCAAACTGTAACCCTATCCAAACTGAAACCCTAATCCTCGAAAACCTAAACCTTAGGGTAAACCTTAGGGTAAACCTTAGGGTAAACCTTAGGGTAAACCTTAGGGTAAACCTTAGGGTAAACCTTAGGGTAAACCTTAGGGTAAACCTTAGGGTAAACCTTAGGGTAAACCTTAGGGTAAACCTTAGGGTAAACCTTAGGGTAAACCTTAGGGTAAACCTTAGGGTAAACCTTAGGGTAAACCTTAGGGTAAACCTTAGGGTAAACCTTAGGGTAAACCTTAGGGTAAACCTTAGGGTAAACCTTAGGGTAAACCTTAGGGTAAACCTTAGGGTAAACCTTAGGGTAAATAATCTAAATATAATCTTTGAGATAACCTAGAGTTTGTGTTTGAAATTGGTATCAAATATTTGTGTTAGAAAACATAGTATCTAGATTTGCCAAATTATTCGTGAATCTGTTCAAGCATTCAGGGTCTTTACTGGCTTGGGTGTGTTTGGACTAGTTTGGATGGATTAAGACAATTTATCATATAAGCAGCCAGACAGTGATGAAGAGACAAAAACAAGGCAAATCGGTAAACTAACAGATAAACAAACAGAATGTGTCTAACACAATATGGCACAACAAAGTTCTCCCTACCAGTTGATCACTCACTGCATAAATTCTTTGTTAAACTTCTAGCACTAACCAAATCCCGAACCTTTTCTAAACCTTAAGCCAACCCAAAACCAAAATGCCAGCCCAAACTGAAGCCCTAACCCTAACTGAAACTCTATCCCCATGAAAACCTAAAACCTACTGAAACTCTAATCCCTCAAAAAGAGAAACCCTAACCCTAACTGAAACCCTAGAAGCATACAAAACCTAACCCTAACTGAAACCCTAACCCTATCTGAAACTCTAGCAGTATGCGTAACCCTAACCCTAACTGAAACCTATTCCTAACTGAAACCCTTACCCTATCTGAAACCCTAGCAGTATGCAAAACCCTAACCCTAACTGAAACCCTAAACCTAAGTAAAACCCTAGCAGTATGCGAAACCCTAACCCTAACTGAAACCCTAGAAGCATACAAAACCTAACCCTAACTGAAACCCTAACCCTATCTGAAACTCTAGCAGTATGCGTAACCCTAACCCTAACTGAAACCTATTCCTAACTGAAACCCTTACCCTATCTGAAACCCTAGCAGTATGCAAAACCCTAACCCTAACTGAAACCCTAAACCCAAGTAAAACCCTAGCAGTATGCGAAACCCTAACCCTAACTGAAACCCAAACCTAACCCTAACTGAAACCCTAACTGAAACCCAAACTGAAACCCTAACCCAAACTGTAACCCTATCCAAACTGAAACCCTAATCCTCGAAAACCTAAACCTTAGGGTAAACCTTAGGGTAAACCTTAGGGTAAACCTTAGGGTAAACCTTAGGGTAAACCTTAGGGTAAACCTTAGGGTAAACCTTAGGGTAAACCTTAGGGTAAACCTTAGGGTAAACCTTAGGGTAAACCTTAGGGTAAACCTTAGGGTAAACCTTAGGGTAAACCTTAGGGTAAACCTTAGGGTAAACCTTAGGGTAAACCTTAGGGTAAACCTTAGGGTAAACCTTAGGGTAAACCTTAGGGTAAACCTTAGGGTAAACCTTAGGGTAAACCTTAGGGTAAACCTTAGGGTAAATAATCTAAATATAATCTTTGAGATAACCTAGAGTTTGTGTTTGAAATTGGTATCAAATATTTGTGTTAGAAAACATAGTATCTAGATTTGCCAAATTATTCGTGAATCTGTTCAAGCATTCAGGGTCTTTACTGGCTTGGGTGTGTTTGGACTAGTTTGGATGGATTAAGACAATTTATCATATAAGCAGCCAGACAGTGATGAAGAGACAAAAACAAGGCAAATCGGTAAACTAACAGATAAACAAACAGAATGTGTCTAACACAATATGGCACAACAAAGTTCTCCCTACCAGTTGATCACTCACTGCATAAATTCTTTGTTAAACTTCTAGCACTAACCAAATCCCGAACCTTTTCTAAACCTTAAGCCAACCCAAAACCAAAATGCCAGCCCAAACTGAAGCCCTAACCCTAACTGAAACTCTATCCCCATGAAAACCTAAAACCTACTGAAACTCTAATCCCTCAAAAAGAGAAACCCTAACCCTAACTGAAACCCTAGAAGCATACAAAACCTAACCCTAACTGAAACCCTAACCCTATCTGAAACTCTAGCAGTATGCGTAACCCTAACCCTAACTGAAACCTATTCCTAACTGAAACCCTTACCCTATCTGAAACCCTAGCAGTATGCAAAACCCTAACCCTAACTGAAACCCTAAACCTAAGTAAAACCCTAGCAGTATGCGAAACCCTAACCCTAACTGAAACCCTAGAAGCATACAAAACCTAACCCTAACTGAAACCCTAACCCTATCTGAAACTCTAGCAGTATGCGTAACCCTAACCCTAACTGAAACCTATTCCTAACTGAAACCCTTACCCTATCTGAAACCCTAGCAGTATGCAAAACCCTAACCCTAACTGAAACCCTAAACCCAAGTAAAACCCTAGCAGTATGCGAAACCCTAACCCTAACTGAAACCCAAACCTAACCCTAACTGAAACCCTAACTGAAACCCAAACTGAAACCCTAACCCAAACTGTAACCCTATCCAAACTGAAACCCTAATCCTCGAAAACCTAAACCTTAGGGTAAACCTTAGGGTAAACCTTAGGGTAAACCTTAGGGTAAACCTTAGGGTAAACCTTAGGGTAAACCTTAGGGTAAACCTTAGGGTAAACCTTAGGGTAAACCTTAGGGTAAACCTTAGGGTAAACCTTAGGGTAAACCTTAGGGTAAACCTTAGGGTAAACCTTAGGGTAAACCTTAGGGTAAACCTTAGGGTAAACCTTAGGGTAAACCTTAGGGTAAACCTTAGGGTAAACCTTAGGGTAAACCTTAGGGTAAACCTTAGGGTAAACCTTAGGGTAAACCTTAGGGTAAACCTTAGGGTAAACCTTAGGGTAAACCTTAGGGTAAACCTTAGGGTAAACCTTAGGGTAAACCTTAGGGTAAACCTTAGGGTAAACCTTAGGGTAAACCTTAGGGTAAACCTTAGGGTAAACCTTAGGGTAAACCTTAGGGTAAATAATCTAAATATAATCTTTGAGATAACCTAGAGTTTGTGTTTGAAATTGGTATCAAATATTTGTGTTAGAAAACATAGTATCTAGATTTGCCAAATTATTCGTGAATCTGTTCAAGCATTCAGGGTCTTTACTGGCTTGGGTGTGTTTGGACTAGTTTGGATGGATTAAGACAATTTATCATATAAGCAGCCAGACAGTGATGAAGAGACAAAAACAAGGCAAATCGGTAAACTAACAGATAAACAAACAGAATGTGTCTAACACAATATGGCACAACAAAGTTCTCCCTACCAGTTGATCACTCACTGCATAAATTCTTTGTTAAACTTCTAGCACTAACCAAATCCCGAACCTTTTCTAAACCTTAAGCCAACCCAAAACCAAAATGCCAGCCCAAACTGAAGCCCTAACCCTAACTGAAACTCTATCCAGATGAAAACCTAAAACCTACTGAAACTCTAATCCCTCAAAAAGAGAAACCCTAACCCTAACTGAAACCCTAGAAGCATACAAAACCTAACCCTAACTGAAACCCTAACCCTATCTGAAACTCTAGCAGTATGCGTAACCCTAACCCTAACTGAAACCTATTCCTAACTGAAACCCTTACCCTATCTGAAACCCTAGCAGTATGCAAAACCCTAACCCTAACTGAAACCCTAAACCTAAGTAAAACCCTAGCAGTATGCGAAACCCTAACCCTAACTGAAACCCTAGAAGCATACAAAACCTAACCCTAACTGAAACCCTAACCCTATCTGAAACTCTAGCAGTATGCGTAACCCTAACCCTAACTGAAACCTATTCCTAACTGAAACCCTTACCCTATCTGAAACCCTAGCAGTATGCAAAACCCTAACCCTAACTGAAACCCTAAACCCAAGTAAAACCCTAGCAGTATGCGAAACCCTAACCCTAACTGAAACCCAAACCTAACCCTAACTGAAACCCTAACTGAAACCCAAACTGAAACCCTAACCCAAACTGTAACCCTATCCAAACTGAAACCCTAATCCTCGAAAACCTAAACCTTAGGGTAAACCTTAGGGTAAACCTTAGGGTAAACCTTAGGGTAAACCTTAGGGTAAACCTTAGGGTAAACCTTAGGGTAAACCTTAGGGTAAACCTTAGGGTAAACCTTAGGGTAAACCTTAGGGTAAACCTTAGGGTAAACCTTAGGGTAAACCTTAGGGTAAACCTTAGGGTAAACCTTAGGGTAAACCTTAGGGTAAACCTTAGGGTAAACCTTAGGGTAAACCTTAGGGTAAACCTTAGGGTAAACCTTAGGGTAAACCTTAGGGTAAACCTTAGGGTAAACCTTAGGGTAAACCTTAGGGTAAACCTTAGGGTAAACCTTAGGGTAAACCTTAGGGTAAACCTTAGGGTAAACCTTAGGGTAAACCTTAGGGTAAACCTTAGGGTAAACCTTAGGGTAAACCTTAGGGTAAACCTTAGGGTAAACCTTAGGGTAAACCTTAGGGTAAACCTTAGGGTAAACCTTAGGGTAAACCTTAGGGTAAACCTTAGGGTAAATAATCTAAATATAATCTTTGAGATAACCTAGAGTTTGTGTTTGAAATTGGTATCAAATATTTGTGTTAGAAAACATAGTATCTAGATTTGCCAAATTATTCGTGAATCTGTTCAAGCATTCAGGGTCTTTACTGGCTTGGGTGTGTTTGGACTAGTTTGGATGGATTAAGACAATTTATCATATAAGCAGCCAGACAGTGATGAAGAGACAAAAACAAGGCAAATCGGTAAACTAACAGATAAACAAACAGAATGTGTCTAACACAATATGGCACAACAAAGTTCTCCCTACCAGTTGATCACTCACTGCATAAATTCTTTGTTAAACTTCTAGCACTAACCAAATCCCGAACCTTTTCTAAACCTTAAGCCAACCCAAAACCAAAATGCCAGCCCAAACTGAAGCCCTAACCCTAACTGAAACTCTATCCCCATGAAAACCTAAAACCTACTGAAACTCTAATCCCTCAAAAAGAGAAACCCTAACCCTAACTGAAACCCTAGAAG
This sequence comes from Platynereis dumerilii, assembly GCA_026936325.1. Lineage (NCBI taxonomy): Eukaryota > Metazoa > Annelida > Polychaeta > Phyllodocida > Nereididae > Platynereis > Platynereis dumerilii. Next base: position 13,445,641 of record JAPTHN010000020.1, read on the forward strand.
CATACAAAACCTAACCCTAACTGAAACCCTAACCCTATCTGAAACTCTAGCAGTATGCGTAACCCTAACCCTAACTGAAACCTATTCCTAACTGAAACCCTTACCCTATCTGAAACCCTAGCAGTATGCAAAACCCTAACCCTAACTGAAACCCTAAACCTAAGTAAAACCCTAGCAGTATGCGAAACCCTAACCCTAACTGAAACCCTAGAAGCATACAAAACCTAACCCTAACTGAAACCCTAACCCTATCTGAAACTCTAGCAGTATGCGTAACCCTAACCCTAACTGAAACCTATTCCTAACTGAAACCCTTACCCTATCTGAAACCCTAGCAGTATGCAAAACCCTAACCCTAACTGAAACCCTAAACCCAAGTAAAACCCTAGCAGTATGCGAAACCCTAACCCTAACTGAAACCCAAACCTAACCCTAACTGAAACCCTAACTGAAACCCAAACTGAAACCCTAACCCAAACTGTAACCCTATCCAAACTGAAACCCTAATCCTCGAAAACCTAAACCTTAGGGTAAACCTTAGGGTAAACCTTAGGGTAAACCTTAGGGTAAACCTTAGGGTAAACCTTAGGGTAAACCTTAGGGTAAACCTTAGGGTAAACCTTAGGGTAAACCTTAGGGTAAACCTTAGGGTAAACCTTAGGGTAAACCTTAGGGTAAACCTTAGGGTAAACCTTAGGGTAAACCTTAGGGTAAACCTTAGGGTAAACCTTAGGGTAAACCTTAGGGTAAACCTTAGGGTAAACCTTAGGGTAAACCTTAGGGTAAACCTTAGGGTAAACCTTAGGGTAAACCTTAGGGTAAACCTTAGGGTAAACCTTAGGGTAAACCTTAGGGTAAACCTTAGGGTAAACCTTAGGGTAAACCTTAGGGTAAACCTTAGGGTAAACCTTAGGGTAAACCTTAGGGTAAACCTTAGGGTAAACCTTAGGGTAAACCTTAGGGTAAACCTTAGGGTAAACCTTAGGGTAAACCTTAGGGTAAACCTTAGGGTAAAATGAAATCTTTGTGATAACCTGGAGTTTGTGTTTGAAATTGGTATCAAATATTTGTGTTAGAAAACATAGTATCTAGATTTGCCAAATTATTCGTGAATCTGTTCAAGCATTCAGGGTCTTTACTGGCTTGGGTGTGTTTGGACTAGTTTGGATGGATTAAGACAATTTATCATATAAGCAGCCAGACAGTGATGAAGAGACAAAAACAAGGCAAATCGGTAAACTAACAGATAAACAAACAGAATGTGTCTAACACAATATGGCACAACAAAGTTCTCCCTACCAGTTGATCACTCACTGCATAAATTCTTTGTTAAACTTCTAGCACTAACCAAATCCCGAACCTTTTCTAAACCTTAAGCCAACCCAAAACCAAAATGCCAGCCCAAACTGAAGCCCTAACCCTAACTGAAACTCTATCCCCATGAAAACCTAAAACCTACTGAAACTCTAATCCCTCAAAAAGAGAAACCCTAACCCTAACTGAAACCCTAGAAGCATACAAAACCTAACCCTAACTGAAACCCTAACCCTATCTGAAACTCTAGCAGTATGCGTAACCCTAACCCTAACTGAAACCTATTCCTAACTGAAACCCTTACCCTATCTGAAACCCTAGCAGTATGCAAAACCCTAACCCTAACTGAAACCCTAAACCTAAGTAAAACCCTAGCAGTATGCGAAACCCTAACCCTAACTGAAACCCTAGAAGCATACAAAACCTAACCCTAACTGAAACCCTAACCCTATCTGAAACTCTAGCAGTATGCGTAACCCTAACCCTAACTGAAACCTATTCCTAACTGAAACCCTTACCCTATCTGAAACCCTAGCAGTATGCAAAACCCTAACCCTAACTGAAACCCTAAACCCAAGTAAAACCCTAGCAGTATGCGAAACCCTAACCCTAACTGAAACCCAAACCTAACCCTAACTGAAACCCTAACTGAAACCCAAACTGAAACCCTAACCCAAACTGTAACCCTATCCAAACTGAAACCCTAATCCTCGAAAACCTAAACCTTAGGGTAAACCTTAGGGTAAACCTTAGGGTAAACCTTAGGGTAAACCTTAGGGTAAACCTTAGGGTAAACCTTAGGGTAAACCTTAGGTAAACCTTAGGGTAAACCTTAGGGTAAACCTTAGGGTAAACCTTAGGGTAAACCTTAGGGTAAACCTTAGGGTAAACCTTAGGGTAAACCTTAGGGTAAACCTTAGGGTAAACCTTAGGGTAAACCTTAGGGTAAACCTTAGGGTAAACCTTAGGGTAAACCTTAGGGTAAACCTTAGGGTAAACCTTAGGGTAAACCTTAGGGTAAACCTTAGGGTAAACCTTAGGGTAAACCTTAGGGTAAAACCTTAGGGTAAACCTTAGGGTAAACCTTAGGGTAAACCTTAGGGTAAACCTTAGGGTAAACCTTAGGGTAAACCTTAGGGTAAATAATCTAAATATAATCTTTGAGATAACCTAGAGTTTGTGTTTGAAATTGGTATCAAATATTTGTGTTAGAAAACATAGTATCTAGATTTGCCAAATTATTCGTGAATCTGTTCAAGCATTCAGGGTCTTTACTGGCTTGGGTTAGGGTTAGGGTTAGGGTTAGGGTTAGGGTTAGGGTTAGGGTTAGGGTTAGGGTTAGGGTTAGGGTTAGGGTTAGGGTAGGGTTAGGGTTAGGGTTAGGGTTAGGGTTAGGGTTAGGGTTAGGGTTAGGGTTAGGGTTAGGGTTAGGGTTAGGTTTTAGGGTATGGGTCCAGAGAGGGCCCAGTTCCGGGAGAAAGGAGAGGTGGTCAACATGGAGCCTAATGGGTCCAAGCCTACTCTTAGTGGAAAGCCACATCCATTCAAGGGAACAAACACCCACCTGAATGCACTCGCTTCCCCCAACCAAATGAGGCACCAGCTTTTTAGGGCAAACTGGTGACTCCAGCCTTCTTTATGGACCAATTCCCCGTGGGGTCAGGGCAGTCCTTTATTTTGATGCAACTAGTGTGGGTGCGTGTCCTTAGAGGTGCGTATGTATGTATTTTGGCAGTCTTTAAGTGAATTGAGAAATTGGAGGAAAAAGGTAGGAAGAAGGGCTATTATCTTTAAGGGCCTTATTTAAGCTAAATTCAAGGCTTTTAGGGGACTTAGGGCCTTAGGAAGGAAAACAAAGGGGGACTTAGGAATGTATCAGTCACATAGTAATGCCGTTCGTCAGATACTTTATTGAGAGCAAAGAGCAAACCAAAGTAAAAGCACTCACCTGATGATTTTGGAAAATGCGTAGTAACAATACTGATGAGATCCATTGAGGATTCCATGAATTTCCAAATGTGGATTTATGATAATCCAGTAAAAGTATATTTAAAGAATTTTAGTAATCCAGTGAGATTACAATGTTTTCCAATGAGGAAACAGCAGGATGAAATTGTGGATAAATTCCGATAAAGATATAAGAGATTTTAAGTGAATAGATAAGCTATTCATGCGGGTCTAAAATGTAAACCTAAATTTCAAAGTGACAGTTTGCTTTTTTTGCACCCCGCGACACGTGTTTCGACCTACCATGGTCTCGTCAGGCGAGGGGTAGTCAAACTGTCGTTATGGTTTGCATACACCAAAGCAAACCGGGGCTCTAAAAGCCTATAATTTGATAAAGTTAAAAAGGAATTGATCCCCATACATGTTACCTGCTGCAGTGTCTTGATGGAACTGAATCTGTCCCTGCGCGAAGGCAAAACTTCTGAGAAAAAGCGCCCGCGGGGAGCGTTTTTGGCCGAAATTGAAACATAAAATTTGAAAATTTGTTCATAAAATTGAAAGGAATAAAGGGAGGCTATCAAATTGGTGTTATTCTCTGCTCTCATAGTTATTAGGGTTAGGGGTAAGTCGGGTGGTATTGAGTCTGATGGCGGAAAAAAGGCCATGGAAGTGGAACGAGGGATGTTCCGGTTGCTACATTGTCCGTTGTGGATAGAGTCTAGGGGCTGTCTCTGTCGTCCCGTGACCAAGACGGGATAGTATTTGTCGGTGCCCGAGACCATGAACAGGGGCAAGTCGATGTTATCCGAGACCAAGAACAGGGATATGTATCTGTCTAAGGTCACTGTACACTTTAGTGTCGTTAGACTTAGGCTAGGGAATGCAGGAATGAAGGGTCTTGGGATTGTCTCTGTCTTCCCATGACCAAGACGGGATAGTATTTGTCGGTGCCCGAGACCATGAACAGGGGCAAGTCGATGTTATCCGAGACCAAGAACAGGGATATGTATCTGTCTGAGGTCACTGTACACTTTAGTGTCATTAGACTTAGGCTAGGGGAAGCAGGAATGAAGGGTTAGGGTTAGGGGCCTAAGTAGTGAGAAGTCAGGTCAGGAAGAGTCGACCCTGGGTCTCAATCCAGGGCACGTAATGAGTAGGCCAGGTCAGGGGACAAAAATGGAAGTAAAAAAAGTTTGGAAGCCAATGGGGAAAATTTGGAAATTGAATTTGGAAGGACCCACCAATCCTTCTTTTGTGAATTAGGGTTAGGTTCTAGGGTTAGGGTTAGGGTTTTAGGGTTAGATAGCTTCTGGGGGAAGTTTAGGAAAACCGGAGGGCATGATATTTTGAAGTGGATGTTGAAATAAGATATTATGAAAGACTGTTGGTACTTGTAAGGTGGTCTATATATGTGTGAGAGTCTAAGGTTATAGAATGGAAAGAAGCAGGAAGGAGAGGTAGTTATTAGGGAGAAGAGGAAATAGAAATGCTAAGTTTAAGCTAAACAACTAATCCTATTTTAGGGCTATGTAAGTTTAGAACTAACAGAGTGGCCCGAAAGGCCGTGGGAAGTCCAAAAGGACCAAATGTTTAGGGAGAGGAGGGAAAGACCCATCCTTGTGAAGTGAATTCTACTTTTAGAATCTGTGAAAATTTGTAGTGAAGGTGATTGGAAACTCATTTGGAGAATTCTTTTACGGGTAGTTCTGGCTAGTTAGGTTTTAGGGTATGGGTCCAGAGAGGGCCCAGTTCCGGGAGAAAGGAGAGGTGGTCAACATGGAGCCTAATGGGTCCAAGCCTACTCTTAGTGGAAAGCCACATCCATTCAAGGGAACAAACACCCACCTGAATGCACTCGCTTCCCCCAACCAAATGAGGCACCAGCTTTTTAGGGCAAACTGGTGACTCCAGCCTTCTTTATTGGACCAATTCCCCGTGGGGTCAGGGCAGTCCTTTATTTTGATGCAACTAGTGTGGGTGCGTGTCCTTAGAGGTGCGTATGTATGTATTTTGGCAGTCTTTAAGTGAATTGAGAAATTGGAGGAAAAAGGTAGGAAGAAGGGCTATTATCTTTAAGGGCCTTATTTAAGCTAAATTCAAGGCTTTTAGGGGACTTAGGGCCTTAGGAAGGAAAACAAAGGGGGACTTAGGAATGTATCAGTCACATAGTAATGCCGTTCGTCAGATACTTTATTGAGAGCAAAGAGCAAACCAAAGTAAAAGCACTCACCTGATGATTTTGGAAAAATGCGTAGTAACAATACTGATGAGATCCATTGAGGATTCCATGAATTTCCAAATGTGGATTTATGATAATCCAGTAAAAGTATATTTAAAGAATTTTAGTAATCCAGTGAGATTACAATGTTTTCCAATGAGGAAACAGCAGGATGAAATTGTGGATAAATTCCGATAAAGATATAAGAGATTTTAAGTGAATAGATAAGCTATTCATGCGGGTCTAAAATGTAAACCTAAATTTCAAAGTGACAGTTTGCTTTTTTTGCACCCCGCGACACGTGTTTCGACCTACCATGGTCTCGTCAGGCGAGGGGTAGTCAAACTGTCGTTATGGTTTGCATACACCAAAGCAAACCGGGGCTCTAAAAGCCTATAATTTGATAAAGTTAAAAAGGAATTGATCCCATACATGTTACCTGCTGCAGTGTCTTGATGGAACTGAATCTGTCCCTGCGCGAAGGCAAAACTTCTGAGAAAAAGCGCCCGCGGGGAGCGTTTTTGGCCGAAATTGAAACATAAAATTTGAAAATTTGTTCATAAAATTGAAAGGAATAAAGGGAGGCTATCAAATTGGTGTTATTCTCTGCTCTCATAGTTATTAGGGTTAGGGGTAAGTCGGGTGGTATTGAGTCTGATGGCGGAAAAAAGGCCATGGAAGTGGAACGAGGGATGTTCCGGGTTGCTACATTGTCCGTTGTGGATAGAGTCTAGGGGCTGTCTCTGTCGTCCCGTGACCAAGACGGGATAGTATTTGTCGGTGCCCGAGACCATGAACAGGGGCAAGTCGATGTTATCCGAGACCAAGAACAGGGATATGTATCTGTCTAAGGTCACTGTACACTTTAGTGTCGTTAGACTTAGGCTAGGGAATGCAGGAATGAAGGGTCTTGGGATTGTCTCTGTCTTCCCATGACCAAGACGGGATAGTATTTGTCGGTGCCCGAGACCATGAACAGGGGCAAGTCGATGTTATCCGAGACCAAGAACAGGGATATGTATCTGTCTGAGGTCACTGTACACTTTAGTGTCATTAGACTTAGGCTAGGGGAAGCAGGAATGAAGGGTTAGGGTTAGGGGCCTAAGTAGTGAGAAGTCAGGTCAGGAAGAGTCGACCCTGGGTCTCAATCCAGGGCACGTAATGAGTAGGCCAGGTCAGGGGACAAAAATGGAAGTAAAAAAAGTTTGGAAGCCAATGGGGAAAATTTGGAAATTGAATTTGGAAGGACCCACCAATCCTTCTTTTGTGAATTAGGGTTAGGTTCTAGGGTTAGGGTTAGGGTTAGGGTTAGGGTTAGGGTTAGGGTTAGGGTTAGGGTTAGGGTTAGGGTTAGGGTTAGGTTTTAAAAGTTCGGACATATGAACAAGCATATTCCTGGTAGCCAGTATTTAGGCCACGGTCTCGGAGACAGTTTAAGAACTAGATCTTCAAAAAAGAAGTCGTGCGCTCTCTCCGATGACAGCTTTCCAAACAAACAAGATCTGGGAGGTTTCCCTGATTGCTTAAAATTCACAACATTTTTTCTGCCACTTTCGGGAGGTGGGGGGGGGGTTTGGAGTTTTCCTTGGTGGAAAGTTATTTAAATGGTGGAATCTAGATTTTAAAATACATGGAAGACTTAATTTTATATAATTTAGACATGAGAGCTGAGAGAATATATGATAACTTGAACTTACCCAAATGAGTTGGAGGAGGTCGCAGATTGCTAGTTGGATGATCCAAGGACATCAAAGGCTGACAATGAGGTCATCAGGACAGTGATGATTATGGACGGTCCAAGAAGGAAGCTGTTAAAAACTATTAAAAACACATATAAACAAGGACCAGTTAAAGAAATGATAAGTAGAAATGTGAGGTACTAATTTGGAAGAAAATAGTATAATTTGACCTCACGACACAGTGTTTCGACCTTCTGGTCTCATCAGGTGAGGGGGTGTGGGTTGTTTGAAAATGATCCAAAATGGGGAAAGAATTATATATATACAAAGAATCAACAAGGGTTGTCAAGGTATCACAGTCCCAACTCTCATATCAGTGAATTTAGGTAACTTGTTAAGGACTATTGAAAATAATTATAGGCAGTTACAGTGTACTTTTGTTATTTAGAGAATGGAGAAGTTAAACTTTGAGATGCCATAACTCAGTGAGTTTTGGAGATAGAAAGCTGAAATTTTTTATGTGGTTAGGTGTAAGGGTTATCCTTAAGTGTGCTGATTTACAAAGCTCTAGCTACAGTAGGAAGCATAATAAAGGCGATTACGCACCGAATTTTGAGTTAAATATATCCTAAAATGAAAAATATTAATATGTATATAACTTTGAGATGCCATAACTCAGTGAGTTTTGGAGATAGAAAGCTGAAATTTTTTATGTGGTTAAGTGTAAGGGTTATCCTTAAGTGTGCTGATTTACAAAGCTCTAGCTACAGTAGGAAGCATAATAAAGGCGATTACGCACCGAATTTTGAGTTAAATATATCCTAAAATGAAAAATATTAATATGTATATATAATTAGATAGATATTTTTTATAGAGAATAATTTGATATTATGTTAAATTAAAAAAGGTATTAAGATAATTATTAAGATATTGTTATTGCAAAGTATAGGCCCACAATTGGGACAAACAAGAAATGGTAGCCCCAAGAATGTGACCTCAATTCCTACTAAGATGGCCAAAGACAGTTGGAACATATATGGTGATCTCCAAATTTATAAAGTTAAAGTTGAAGTTACTTAATGATGAGATATATTAGATGTTTAGAGAATGGGGCCAGTGTAAAAAGTCATTTAGGTTCCTTTAGGGTTAGGTGGCATGGGCTGGGACCTTTAATTTTAAGTTTTTTTAGAAAAGCACATGGTTACAGTTGATCAAAACATGTGATATGAAAACTTCACTTACTTGTAATGCTAAGGTCATTTGAAGAGAAGGTAGGTTATTGGGGGCTGAAGGTATGAGATCCAGTTAAAAATAGTTTGTTTGTAGATGGTCTACAATAAGATTAATGGTATAATTCTGAAAGAATCCATTGAAAAAGGTAAGATCTGGTGGGTCCATGTGGACTGCATTTAGCTTCTGCTGCTGCTGCTGCAGGTGCTGGCCACTACAGTGCACTGGGTAAGGTCAGGGTTGGGCCAGGCCTTGGTCATGTGACCAAAGAGGGTAAGAAGGGGTGAGGGGGCAGGTAAACAAGTTTTTTCACCTGATGATTGGGGGGGGGGGTGTGTGGGTGGTCGGGGGGGGGGGGGGGGTCGGTCCTGACCTCAGATGGAAGGGAAATATTCTGGATTTCTCTCAAATTATAAGATAAAATTAAGATTAATTAATATTTTTTTAAATATTTCATAATAATTGTAATATACTTTTAATCATATTTTACATTTTCGTAGAACTTTAAAATCATTTTCTTACATTACATTTATGGTGTATTGCTATAACTTATATTTTATTGTATTAATTTAACCTGCATAATTATTAAAATATTGTTATTGCAAAGTATAGGCCCACAATTGGGACAAACAAGAAATGGTAGCCCCAAGAATGTGACCACAATTCCTACTAAGATGGCCAAAGACAGTTGGAACATATATGGTGATCTCCAAATTTATAAAGTTAAAGTTGAAGTTACTTAATGATGAGATATATTAGATGTTTAGAGAATGGGGCCAGTGTAAAAAGTCATTTAGGTTCCTTTAGGGTTAGGTGGCATGGGCTGGGACCTTTAATTTTAAGTTTTTTTTAGAAAAGCACATGGTTACAGTTGATCAAAACATGTGATATGAAAACTTCACTTACTTGTAATGCTAAGGTCATTTGAAGAGAAGGTAGGTTATTGGGGGCTGAAGGTATGAGATCCAGTTAAAAATAGTTTGTTTGTAGATGGTCTACAATAAGATTAATGGTATAATTCTGAAAGAATCCATTGAAAAAGGTAAGATCTGGTGGGTCCATGTGGACTGCATTTAGCTTCTGCTGCTGCTGCTGCAGGTGCTGGCCACTACAGTGCACTGGGTAAGGTCAGGGTTGGGCCAGGCCTTGGTCATGTGACCAAAGAGGGTAAGAAGGGGTGAGGGGGCAGGTAAACAAGTTTTTTCACCTGATGATTGGGGGGGGGGGGGGGTTGTGTGGGTGGTCGGGGGGGGGGGGTGTCGGTCCTGACCTCAGATGGAAGGGAAATATTCTGGATTTCTCTCAAATTATAAGATAAAATTAAGACTAATTAATATTTTTTTAAATATTTCATAATAATTGTAATATACTTTTAATCATATTTTACATTTTCGTAGAACTTTAAAATCATTTTCTTACATTATATTTATTGTGTATTGCTATAACTTATATTTTATTGTATTAATTTAACCTGCATAGTTACAATGTCATAAAGGTTTATTTATTTATTATTAAGGCGGTTTCCCAGTGGACTTACATGAAGTAAATTCTAACTGATCATGCCAATGGGATCGTTCCCATTGCTAAGAATTCAAGCTATGGTTAGGTTTTAAAAGTTCGGACATATGAACAAGCATATTCCTGGTAGCCAGTATTTAGGCCACGGTCTCGGAGACAGTTTAAGAACTAGATCTTCAAAAAAGAAGTCGTGCGCTCTCTCCGATGACAGCTTTCCAAACAAACAAGATCTGGGAGGTTTCCCTGATTGCTTAAAATTCACAACATTTTTTCTGCCACTTTCGGGAGGTGGGGGGGGGGTTTGGAGTTTTCCTTGGTGGAAAGTTATTTAAATGGTGGAATCTAGATTTTAAAATACATGGAAGACTTAATTTTATATAATTTAGACATGAGAGCTGAGAGAATATATGATAACTTGAACTTACCCAAATGAGTTGGAGGAGGTCGCAGATTGCTAGTTGGATGATCCAAGGACATCAAAGGCTGACAATGAGGTCATCAGGACAGTGATGATTATGGACGGTCCAAGAAGGAAGCTGTTAAAAACTATTAAAAACACATATAAACAAGGACCAGTTAAAGAAATGATAAGTAGAAATGTGAGGTACTAATTTGGAAGAAAATAGTATAATTTGACCTCACGACACAGTGTTTCGACCTTCTGGTCTCATCAGGTGAGGGGGTGTGGGTTGTTTGAAAATGATCCAAAATGGGGAAAGAATTATATATATACAAAGAATCAACAAGGGTTGTCAAGGTATCACAGTCCCAACTCTCATATCAGTGAATTTAGGTAACTTGTTAAGGACTATTGAAAATAATTATAGGCAGTTACAGTGTACTTTTGTTATTTAGAGAATGGAGAAGTTAAACTTTGAGATGCCATAACTCAGTGAGTTTTGGAGATAGAAAGCTGAAATTTTTTATGTGGTTAGGTGTAAGGGTTATCCTTAAGTGTGCTGATTTACAAAGCTCTAGCTACAGTAGGAAGCATAATAAAGGCGATTACGCACCGAATTTTGAGTTAAATATATCCTAAAATGAAAAATATTAATATGTATATAACTTTGAGATGCCATAACTCAGTGAGTTTTGGAGATAGAAAGCTGAAATTTTTTATGTGGTTAAGTGTAAGGGTTATCCTTAAGTGTGCTGATTTACAAAGCTCTAGCTACAGTAGGAAGCATAATAAAGGCGATTACGCACCGAATTTTGAGTTAAATATATCCTAAAATGAAAAATATTAATATGTATATATAATTAGATAGATATTTTTTATAGAGAATAATTTGATATTATGTTAAATTAAAAAAGGTATTAAGATAATTATTAAGATATTGTTATTGCAAAGTATAGGCCCACAATTGGGACAAACAAGAAATGGTAGCCCCAAGAATGTGACCTCAATTCCTACTAAGATGGCCAAAGACAGTTGGAACATATATGGTGATCTCCAAATTTATAAAGTTAAAGTTGAAGTTACTTAATGATGAGATATATTAGATGTTTAGAGAATGGGGCCAGTGTAAAAAGTCATTTAGGTTCCTTTAGGGTTAGGTGGCATGGGCTGGGACCTTTAATTTTAAGTTTTTTTAGAAAAGCACATGGTTACAGTTGATCAAAACATGTGATATGAAAACTTCACTTACTTGTAATGCTAAGGTCATTTGAAGAGAAGGTAGGTTATTGGGGGCTGAAGGTATGAGATCCAGTTAAAAATAGTTTGTTTGTAGATGGTCTACAATAAGATTAATGGTATAATTCTGAAAGAATCCATTGAAAAAGGTAAGATCTGGTGGGTCCATGTGGACTGCATTTAGCTTCTGCTGCTGCTGCTGCAGGTGCTGGCCACTACAGTGCACTGGGTAAGGTCAGGGTTGGGCCAGGCCTTGGTCATGTGACCAAAGAGGGTAAGAAGGGGTGAGGGGGCAGGTAAACAAGTTTTTTCACCTGATGATTGGGGGGGGGGGTGTGTGGGTGGTCGGGGGGGGGGGGGGGTGTCGGTCCTGACCTCAGATGGAAGGGAAATATTCTGGATTTCTCTCAAATTATAAGATAAAATTAAGATTAATTAATATTTTTTTAAATATTTCATAATAATTGTAATATACTTTTAATCATATTTTACATTTTCGTAGAACTTTAAAATCATTTTCTTACATTACATTTATGGTGTATTGCTATAACTTATATTTTATTGTATTAATTTAACCTGCATAATTATTAAAATATTGTTATTGCAAAGTATAGGCCCACAATTGGGACAAACAAGAAATGGTAGCCCCAAGAATGTGACCACAATTCCTACTAAGATGGCCAAAGACAGTTGGAACATATATGGTGATCTCCAAATTTATAAAGTTAAAGTTGAAGTTACTTAATGATGAGATATATTAGATGTTTAGAGAATGGGGCCAGTGTAAAAAGTCATTTAGGTTCCTTTAGGGTTAGGTGGCATGGGCTGGGACCTTTAATTTTAAGTTTTTTTTAGAAAAGCACATGGTTACAGTTGATCAAAACATGTGATATGAAAACTTCACTTACTTGTAATGCTAAGGTCATTTGAAGAGAAGGTAGGTTATTGGGGGCTGAAGGTATGAGATCCAGTTAAAAATAGTTTGTTTGTAGATGGTCTACAATAAGATTAATGGTATAATTCTGAAAGAATCCATTGAAAAAGGTAAGATCTGGTGGGTCCATGTGGACTGCATTTAGCTTCTGCTGCTGCTGCTGCAGGTGCTGGCCACTACAGTGCACTGGGTAAGGTCAGGGTTGGGCCAGGCCTTGGTCATGTGACCAAAGAGGGTAAGAAGGGGTGAGGGGGCAGGTAAACAAGTTTTTTCACCTGATGATTGGGGGGGGGGGGGGTTGTGTGGGTGGTCGGGGGGGGGGGGTGTCGGTCCTGACCTCAGATGGAAGGGAAATATTCTGGATTTCTCTCAAATTATAAGATAAAATTAAGACTAATTAATATTTTTTTAAATATTTCATAATAATTGTAATATACTTTTAATCATATTTTACATTTTCGTAGAACTTTAAAATCATTTTCTTACATTATATTTATTGTGTATTGCTATAACTTATATTTTATTGTATTAATTTAACCTGCATAGTTACAATGTCATAAAGGTTTATTTATTTATTATTAAGGCGGTTTCCCAGTGGACTTACATGAAGTAAATTCTAACTGATCATGCCAATGGGATCGTTCCCATTGCTAAGAATTCAAGCTATGGTTAGGTTTTAAAAGTTCGGACATATGAACAAGCATATTCCTGGTAGCCAGTATTTAGGCCACGGTCTCGGAGACAGTTTAAGAACTAGATCTTCAAAAAAGAAGTCGTGCGCTCTCTCCGATGACAGCTTTCCAAACAAACAAGATCTGGGAGGTTTCCCTGATTGCTTAAAATTCACAACATTTTTTCTGCCACTTTCGGGAGGTGGGGGGGGGGTTTGGAGTTTTCCTTGGTGGAAAGTTATTTAAATGGTGGAATCTAGATTTTAAAATACATGGAAGACTTAATTTTATATAATTTAGACATGAGAGCTGAGAGAATATATGATAACTTGAACTTACCCAAATGAGTTGGAGGAGGTCGCAGATTGCTAGTTGGATGATCCAAGGACATCAAAGGCTGACAATGAGGTCATCAGGACAGTGATGATTATGGACGGTCCAAGAAGGAAGCTGTTAAAAACTATTAAAAACACATATAAACAAGGACCAGTTAAAGAAATGATAAGTAGAAATGTGAGGTACTAATTTGGAAGAAAATAGTATAATTTGACCTCACGACACAGTGTTTCGACCTTCTGGTCTCATCAGGTGAGGGGGTGTGGGTTGTTTGAAAATGATCCAAAATGGGGAAAGAATTATATATATACAAAGAATCAACAAGGGTTGTCAAGGTATCACAGTCCCAACTCTCATATCAGTGAATTTAGGTAACTTGTTAAGGACTATTGAAAATAATTATAGGCAGTTACAGTGTACTTTTGTTATTTAGAGAATGGAGAAGTTAAACTTTGAGATGCCATAACTCAGTGAGTTTTGGAGATAGAAAGCTGAAATTTTTTATGTGGTTAGGTGTAAGGGTTATCCTTAAGTGTGCTGATTTACAAAGCTCTAGCTACAGTAGGAAGCATAATAAAGGCGATTACGCACCGAATTTTGAGTTAAATATATCCTAAAATGAAAAATATTAATATGTATATAACTTTGAGATGCCATAACTCAGTGAGTTTTGGAGATAGAAAGCTGAAATTTTTTATGTGGTTAAGTGTAAGGGTTATCCTTAAGTGTGCTGATTTACAAAGCTCTAGCTACAGTAGGAAGCATAATAAAGGCGATTACGCACCGAATTTTGAGTTAAATATATCCTAAAATGAAAAATATTAATATGTATATATAATTAGATAGATATTTTTTATAGAGAATAATTTGATATTATGTTAAATTAAAAAAGGTATTAAGATAATTATTAAGATATTGTTATTGCAAAGTATAGGCCCACAATTGGGACAAACAAGAAATGGTAGCCCCAAGAATGTGACCTCAATTCCTACTAAGATGGCCAAAGACAGTTGGAACATATATGGTGATCTCCAAATTTATAAAGTTAAAGTTGAAGTTACTTAATGATGAGATATATTAGATGTTTAGAGAATGGGGCCAGTGTAAAAAGTCATTTAGGTTCCTTTAGGGTTAGGTGGCATGGGCTGGGACCTTTAATTTTAAGTTTTTTTAGAAAAGCACATGGTTACAGTTGATCAAAACATGTGATATGAAAACTTCACTTACTTGTAATGCTAAGGTCATTTGAAGAGAAGGTAGGTTATTGGGGGCTGAAGGTATGAGATCCAGTTAAAAATAGTTTGTTTGTAGATGGTCTACAATAAGATTAATGGTATAATTCTGAAAGAATCCATTGAAAAAGGTAAGATCTGGTGGGTCCATGTGGACTGCATTTAGCTTCTGCTGCTGCTGCTGCAGGTGCTGGCCACTACAGTGCACTGGGTAAGGTCAGGGTTGGGCCAGGCCTTGGTCATGTGACCAAAGAGGGTAAGAAGGGGTGAGGGGGCAGGTAAACAAGTTTTTTCACCTGATGATTGGGGGGGGGGGTGTGTGGGTGGTCGGGGGGGGGGGGGGGGTGTCGGTCCTGACCTCAGATGGAAGGGAAATATTCTGGATTTCTCTCAAATTATAAGATAAAATTAAGATTAATTAATATTTTTTTAAATATTTCATAATAATTGTAATATACTTTTAATCATATTTTACATTTTCGTAGAACTTTAAAATCATTTTCTTACATTACATTTATGGTGTATTGCTATAACTTATATTTTATTGTATTAATTTAACCTGCATAATTATTAAAATATTGTTATTGCAAAGTATAGGCCCACAATTGGGACAAACAAGAAATGGTAGCCCCAAGAATGTGACCACAATTCCTACTAAGATGGCCAAAGACAGTTGGAACATATATGGTGATCTCCAAATTTATAAAGTTAAAGTTGAAGTTACTTAATGATGAGATATATTAGATGTTTAGAGAATGGGGCCAGTGTAAAAAGTCATTTAGGTTCCTTTAGGGTTAGGTGGCATGGGCTGGGACCTTTAATTTTAAGTTTTTTTTAGAAAAGCACATGGTTACAGTTGATCAAAACATGTGATATGAAAACTTCACTTACTTGTAATGCTAAGGTCATTTGAAGAGAAGGTAGGTTATTGGGGGCTGAAGGTATGAGATCCAGTTAAAAATAGTTTGTTTGTAGATGGTCTACAATAAGATTAATGGTATAATTCTGAAAGAATCCATTGAAAAAGGTAAGATCTGGTGGGTCCATGTGGACTGCATTTAGCTTCTGCTGCTGCTGCTGCAGGTGCTGGCCACTACAGTGCACTGGGTAAGGTCAGGGTTGGGCCAGGCCTTGGTCATGTGACCAAAGAGGGTAAGAAGGGGTGAGGGGGCAGGTAAACAAGTTTTTTCACCTGATGATTGGGGGGGGGGGGGGGGTTGTGTGGGTGGTCGGGGGGGGGGGGTGTCGGTCCTGACCTCAGATGGAAGGGAAATATTCTGGATTTCTCTCAAATTATAAGATAAAATTAAGACTAATTAATATTTTTTTAAATATTTCATAATAATTGTAATATACTTTTAATCATATTTTACATTTTCGTAGAACTTTAAAATCATTTTCTTACATTATATTTATTGTGTATTGCTATAACTTATATTTTATTGTATTAATTTAACCTGCATAGTTACAATGTCATAAAGGTTTATTTATTTATTATTAAGGCGGTTTCCCAGTGGACTTACATGAAGTAAATTCTAACTGATCATGCCAATGGGATCGTTCCCATTGCTAAGAATTCAAGCTATGGTTAGGTTTTAAAAGTTCGGACATATGAACAAGCATATTCCTGGTAGCCAGTATTTAGGCCACGGTCTCGGAGACAGTTTAAGAACTAGATCTTCAAAAAAGAAGTCGTGCGCTCTCTCCGATGACAGCTTTCCAAACAAACAAGATCTGGGAGGTTTCCCTGATTGCTTAAAATTCACAACATTTTTTCTGCCACTTTCGGGAGGTGGGGGGGGGGTTTGGAGTTTTCCTTGGTGGAAAGTTATTTAAATGGTGGAATCTAGATTTTAAAATACATGGAAGACTTAATTTTATATAATTTAGACATGAGAGCTGAGAGAATATATGATAACTTGAACTTACCCAAATGAGTTGGAGGAGGTCGCAGATTGCTAGTTGGATGATCCAAGGACATCAAAGGCTGACAATGAGGTCATCAGGACAGTGATGATTATGGACGGTCCAAGAAGGAAGCTGTTAAAAACTATTAAAAACACATATAAACAAGGACCAGTTAAAGAAATGATAAGTAGAAATGTGAGGTACTAATTTGGAAGAAAATAGTATAATTTGACCTCACGACACAGTGTTTCGACCTTCTGGTCTCATCAGGTGAGGGGGTGTGGGTTGTTTGAAAATGATCCAAAATGGGGAAAGAATTATATATATACAAAGAATCAACAAGGGTTGTCAAGGTATCACAGTCCCAACTCTCATATCAGTGAATTTAGGTAACTTGTTAAGGACTATTGAAAATAATTATAGGCAGTTACAGTGTACTTTTGTTATTTAGAGAATGGAGAAGTTAAACTTTGAGATGCCATAACTCAGTGAGTTTTGGAGATAGAAAGCTGAAATTTTTTATGTGGTTAGGTGTAAGGGTTATCCTTAAGTGTGCTGATTTACAAAGCTCTAGCTACAGTAGGAAGCATAATAAAGGCGATTACGCACCGAATTTTGAGTTAAATATATCCTAAAATGAAAAATATTAATATGTATATAACTTTGAGATGCCATAACTCAGTGAGTTTTGGAGATAGAAAGCTGAAATTTTTTATGTGGTTAAGTGTAAGGGTTATCCTTAAGTGTGCTGATTTACAAAGCTCTAGCTACAGTAGGAAGCATAATAAAGGCGATTACGCACCGAATTTTGAGTTAAATATATCCTAAAATGAAAAATATTAATATGTATATATAATTAGATAGATATTTTTTATAGAGAATAATTTGATATTATGTTAAATTAAAAAAGGTATTAAGATAATTATTAAGATATTGTTATTGCAAAGTATAGGCCCACAATTGGGACAAACAAGAAATGGTAGCCCCAAGAATGTGACCTCAATTCCTACTAAGATGGCCAAAGACAGTTGGAACATATATGGTGATCTCCAAATTTATAAAGTTAAAGTTGAAGTTACTTAATGATGAGATATATTAGATGTTTAGAGAATGGGGCCAGTGTAAAAAGTCATTTAGGTTCCTTTAGGGTTAGGTGGCATGGGCTGGGACCTTTAATTTTAAGTTTTTTTAGAAAAGCACATGGTTACAGTTGATCAAAACATGTGATATGAAAACTTCACTTACTTGTAATGCTAAGGTCATTTGAAGAGAAGGTAGGTTATTGGGGGCTGAAGGTATGAGATCCAGTTAAAAATAGTTTGTTTGTAGATGGTCTACAATAAGATTAATGGTATAATTCTGAAAGAATCCATTGAAAAAGGTAAGATCTGGTGGGTCCATGTGGACTGCATTTAGCTTCTGCTGCTGCTGCTGCAGGTGCTGGCCACTACAGTGCACTGGGTAAGGTCAGGGTTGGGCCAGGCCTTGGTCATGTGACCAAAGAGGGTAAGAAGGGGTGAGGGGGCAGGTAAACAAGTTTTTTCACCTGATGATTGGGGGGGGGGGGTGTGTGGGTGGTCGGGGGGGGGGGGGGTGTCGGTCCTGACCTCAGATGGAAGGGAAATATTCTGGATTTCTCTCAAATTATAAGATAAAATTAAGATTAATTAATATTTTTTTAAATATTTCATAATAATTGTAATATACTTTTAATCATATTTTACATTTTCGTAGAACTTTAAAATCATTTTCTTACATTACATTTATGGTGTATTGCTATAACTTATATTTTATTGTATTAATTTAACCTGCATAATTATTAAAATATTGTTATTGCAAAGTATAGGCCCACAATTGGGACAAACAAGAAATGGTAGCCCCAAGAATGTGACCACAATTCCTACTAAGATGGCCAAAGACAGTTGGAACATATATGGTGATCTCCAAATTTATAAAGTTAAAGTTGAAGTTACTTAATGATGAGATATATTAGATGTTTAGAGAATGGGGCCAGTGTAAAAAGTCATTTAGGTTCCTTTAGGGTTAGGTGGCATGGGCTGGGACCTTTAATTTTAAGTTTTTTTTAGAAAAGCACATGGTTACAGTTGATCAAAACATGTGATATGAAAACTTCACTTACTTGTAATGCTAAGGTCATTTGAAGAGAAGGTAGGTTATTGGGGGCTGAAGGTATGAGATCCAGTTAAAAATAGTTTGTTTGTAGATGGTCTACAATAAGATTAATGGTATAATTCTGAAAGAATCCATTGAAAAAGGTAAGATCTGGTGGGTCCATGTGGACTGCATTTAGCTTCTGCTGCTGCTGCTGCAGGTGCTGGCCACTACAGTGCACTGGGTAAGGTCAGGGTTGGGCCAGGCCTTGGTCATGTGACCAAAGAGGGTAAGAAGGGGTGAGGGGGCAGGTAAACAAGTTTTTTCACCTGATGATTGGGGGGGGGGGGGGGTTGTGTGGGTGGTCGGGGGGGGGGGGGTGTCGGTCCTGACCTCAGATGGAAGGGAAATATTCTGGATTTCTCTCAAATTATAAGATAAAATTAAGACTAATTAATATTTTTTTAAATATTTCATAATAATTGTAATATACTTTTAATCATATTTTACATTTTCGTAGAACTTTAAAATCATTTTCTTACATTATATTTATTGTGTATTGCTATAACTTATATTTTATTGTATTAATTTAACCTGCATAGTTACAATGTCATAAAGGTTTATTTATTTATTATTAAGGCGGTTTCCCAGTGGACTTACATGAAGTAAATTCTAACTGATCATGCCAATGGGATCGTTCCCATTGCTAAGAATTCAAGCTATGGTTAGGTTTTAAAAGTTCGGACATATGAACAAGCATATTCCTGGTAGCCAGTATTTAGGCCACGGTCTCGGAGACAGTTTAAGAACTAGATCTTCAAAAAAGAAGTCGTGCGCTCTCTCCGATGACAGCTTTCCAAACAAACAAGATCTGGGAGGTTTCCCTGATTGCTTAAAATTCACAACATTTTTTCTGCCACTTTCGGGAGGTGGGGGGGGGGTTTGGAGTTTTCCTTGGTGGAAAGTTATTTAAATGGTGGAATCTAGATTTTAAAATACATGGAAGACTTAATTTTATATAATTTAGACATGAGAGCTGAGAGAATATATGATAACTTGAACTTACCCAAATGAGTTGGAGGAGGTCGCAGATTGCTAGTTGGATGATCCAAGGACATCAAAGGCTGACAATGAGGTCATCAGGACAGTGATGATTATGGACGGTCCAAGAAGGAAGCTGTTAAAAACTATTAAAAACACATATAAACAAGGACCAGTTAAAGAAATGATAAGTAGAAATGTGAGGTACTAATTTGGAAGAAAATAGTATAATTTGACCTCACGACACAGTGTTTCGACCTTCTGGTCTCATCAGGTGAGGGGGTGTGGGTTGTTTGAAAATGATCCAAAATGGGGAAAGAATTATATATATACAAAGAATCAACAAGGGTTGTCAAGGTATCACAGTCCCAACTCTCATATCAGTGAATTTAGGTAACTTGTTAAGGACTATTGAAAATAATTATAGGCAGTTACAGTGTACTTTTGTTATTTAGAGAATGGAGAAGTTAAACTTTGAGATGCCATAACTCAGTGAGTTTTGGAGATAGAAAGCTGAAATTTTTTATGTGGTTAGGTGTAAGGGTTATCCTTAAGTGTGCTGATTTACAAAGCTCTAGCTACAGTAGGAAGCATAATAAAGGCGATTACGCACCGAATTTTGAGTTAAATATATCCTAAAATGAAAAATATTAATATGTATATAACTTTGAGATGCCATAACTCAGTGAGTTTTGGAGATAGAAAGCTGAAATTTTTTATGTGGTTAAGTGTAAGGGTTATCCTTAAGTGTGCTGATTTACAAAGCTCTAGCTACAGTAGGAAGCATAATAAAGGCGATTACGCACCGAATTTTGAGTTAAATATATCCTAAAATGAAAAATATTAATATGTATATATAATTAGATAGATATTTTTTATAGAGAATAATTTGATATTATGTTAAATTAAAAAAGGTATTAAGATAATTATTAAGATATTGTTATTGCAAAGTATAGGCCCACAATTGGGACAAACAAGAAATGGTAGCCCCAAGAATGTGACCTCAATTCCTACTAAGATGGCCAAAGACAGTTGGAACATATATGGTGATCTCCAAATTTATAAAGTTAAAGTTGAAGTTACTTAATGATGAGATATATTAGATGTTTAGAGAATGGGGCCAGTGTAAAAAGTCATTTAGGTTCCTTTAGGGTTAGGTGGCATGGGCTGGGACCTTTAATTTTAAGTTTTTTTAGAAAAGCACATGGTTACAGTTGATCAAAACATGTGATATGAAAACTTCACTTACTTGTAATGCTAAGGTCATTTGAAGAGAAGGTAGGTTATTGGGGGCTGAAGGTATGAGATCCAGTTAAAAATAGTTTGTTTGTAGATGGTCTACAATAAGATTAATGGTATAATTCTGAAAGAATCCATTGAAAAAGGTAAGATCTGGTGGGTCCATGTGGACTGCATTTAGCTTCTGCTGCTGCTGCTGCAGGTGCTGGCCACTACAGTGCACTGGGTAAGGTCAGGGTTGGGCCAGGCCTTGGTCATGTGACCAAAGAGGGTAAGAAGGGGTGAGGGGGCAGGTAAACAAGTTTTTTCACCTGATGATTGGGGGGGGGGGTGTGTGGGTGGTCGGGGGGGGGGGGGGGTGTCGGTCCTGACCTCAGATGGAAGGGAAATATTCTGGATTTCTCTCAAATTATAAGATAAAATTAAGATTAATTAATATTTTTTTAAATATTTCATAATAATTGTAATATACTTTTAATCATATTTTACATTTTCGTAGAACTTTAAAATCATTTTCTTACATTACATTTATGGTGTATTGCTATAACTTATA
This sequence comes from Platynereis dumerilii, assembly GCA_026936325.1. Lineage (NCBI taxonomy): Eukaryota > Metazoa > Annelida > Polychaeta > Phyllodocida > Nereididae > Platynereis > Platynereis dumerilii. Next base: position 13,467,209 of record JAPTHN010000020.1, read on the forward strand.
TTTTATTGTATTAATTTAACCTGCATAATTATTAAAATATTGTTATTGCAAAGTATAGGCCCACAATTGGGACAAACAAGAAATGGTAGCCCCAAGAATGTGACCACAATTCCTACTAAGATGGCCAAAGACAGTTGGAACATATATGGTGATCTCCAAATTTATAAAGTTAAAGTTGAAGTTACTTAATGATGAGATATATTAGATGTTTAGAGAATGGGGCCAGTGTAAAAAGTCATTTAGGTTCCTTTAGGGTTAGGTGGCATGGGCTGGGACCTTTAATTTTAAGTTTTTTTTAGAAAAGCACATGGTTACAGTTGATCAAAACATGTGATATGAAAACTTCACTTACTTGTAATGCTAAGGTCATTTGAAGAGAAGGTAGGTTATTGGGGGCTGAAGGTATGAGATCCAGTTAAAAATAGTTTGTTTGTAGATGGTCTACAATAAGATTAATGGTATAATTCTGAAAGAATCCATTGAAAAAGGTAAGATCTGGTGGGTCCATGTGGACTGCATTTAGCTTCTGCTGCTGCTGCTGCAGGTGCTGGCCACTACAGTGCACTGGGTAAGGTCAGGGTTGGGCCAGGCCTTGGTCATGTGACCAAAGAGGGTAAGAAGGGGTGAGGGGGCAGGTAAACAAGTTTTTTCACCTGATGATTGGGGGGGGGGGGGGGTTGTGTGGGGGGTCGGGGGGGGGGGGGGTGTCGGTCCTGACCTCAGATGGAAGGGAAATATTCTGGATTTCTCTCAAATTATAAGATAAAATTAAGACTAATTAATATTTTTTTAAATATTTCATAATAATTGTAATATACTTTTAATCATATTTTACATTTTCGTAGAACTTTAAAATCATTTTCTTACATTATATTTATTGTGTATTGCTATAACTTATATTTTATTGTATTAATTTAACCTGCATAGTTACAATGTCATAAAGGTTTATTTATTTATTATTAAGGCGGTTTCCCAGTGGACTTACATGAAGTAAATTCTAACTGATCATGCCAATGGGATCGTTCCCATTGCTAAGAATTCAAGCTATGGTTAGGTTTTAAAAGTTCGGACATATGAACAAGCATATTCCTGGTAGCCAGTATTTAGGCCACGGTCTCGGAGACAGTTTAAGAACTAGATCTTCAAAAAAGAAGTCGTGCGCTCTCTCCGATGACAGCTTTCCAAACAAACAAGATCTGGGAGGTTTCCCTGATTGCTTAAAATTCACAACATTTTTTCTGCCACTTTCGGGAGGTGGGGGGGGGGTTTGGAGTTTTCCTTGGTGGAAAGTTATTTAAATGGTGGAATCTAGATTTTAAAATACATGGAAGACTTAATTTTATATAATTTAGACATGAGAGCTGAGAGAATATATGATAACTTGAACTTACCCAAATGAGTTGGAGGAGGTCGCAGATTGCTAGTTGGATGATCCAAGGACATCAAAGGCTGACAATGAGGTCATCAGGACAGTGATGATTATGGACGGTCCAAGAAGGAAGCTGTTAAAAACTATTAAAAACACATATAAACAAGGACCAGTTAAAGAAATGATAAGTAGAAATGTGAGGTACTAATTTGGAAGAAAATAGTATAATTTGACCTCACGACACAGTGTTTCGACCTTCTGGTCTCATCAGGTGAGGGGGTGTGGGTTGTTTGAAAATGATCCAAAATGGGGAAAGAATTATATATATACAAAGAATCAACAAGGGTTGTCAAGGTATCACAGTCCCAACTCTCATATCAGTGAATTTAGGTAACTTGTTAAGGACTATTGAAAATAATTATAGGCAGTTACAGTGTACTTTTGTTATTTAGAGAATGGAGAAGTTAAACTTTGAGATGCCATAACTCAGTGAGTTTTGGAGATAGAAAGCTGAAATTTTTTATGTGGTTAGGTGTAAGGGTTATCCTTAAGTGTGCTGATTTACAAAGCTCTAGCTACAGTAGGAAGCATAATAAAGGCGATTACGCACCGAATTTTGAGTTAAATATATCCTAAAATGAAAAATATTAATATGTATATAACTTTGAGATGCCATAACTCAGTGAGTTTTGGAGATAGAAAGCTGAAATTTTTTATGTGGTTAAGTGTAAGGGTTATCCTTAAGTGTGCTGATTTACAAAGCTCTAGCTACAGTAGGAAGCATAATAAAGGCGATTACGCACCGAATTTTGAGTTAAATATATCCTAAAATGAAAAATATTAATATGTATATATAATTAGATAGATATTTTTTATAGAGAATAATTTGATATTATGTTAAATTAAAAAAGGTATTAAGATAATTATTAAGATATTGTTATTGCAAAGTATAGGCCCACAATTGGGACAAACAAGAAATGGTAGCCCCAAGAATGTGACCTCAATTCCTACTAAGATGGCCAAAGACAGTTGGAACATATATGGTGATCTCCAAATTTATAAAGTTAAAGTTGAAGTTACTTAATGATGAGATATATTAGATGTTTAGAGAATGGGGCCAGTGTAAAAAGTCATTTAGGTTCCTTTAGGGTTAGGTGGCATGGGCTGGGACCTTTAATTTTAAGTTTTTTTAGAAAAGCACATGGTTACAGTTGATCAAAACATGTGATATGAAAACTTCACTTACTTGTAATGCTAAGGTCATTTGAAGAGAAGGTAGGTTATTGGGGGCTGAAGGTATGAGATCCAGTTAAAAATAGTTTGTTTGTAGATGGTCTACAATAAGATTAATGGTATAATTCTGAAAGAATCCATTGAAAAAGGTAAGATCTGGTGGGTCCATGTGGACTGCATTTAGCTTCTGCTGCTGCTGCTGCAGGTGCTGGCCACTACAGTGCACTGGGTAAGGTCAGGGTTGGGCCAGGCCTTGGTCATGTGACCAAAGAGGGTAAGAAGGGGTGAGGGGGCAGGTAAACAAGTTTTTTCACCTGATGATTGGGGGGGGGGGTGTGTGGGTGGTCGGGGGGGGGGGGGGGTGTCGGTCCTGACCTCAGATGGAAGGGAAATATTCTGGATTTCTCTCAAATTATAAGATAAAATTAAGATTAATTAATATTTTTTTAAATATTTCATAATAATTGTAATATACTTTTAATCATATTTTACATTTTCGTAGAACTTTAAAATCATTTTCTTACATTACATTTATGGTGTATTGCTATAACTTATATTTTATTGTATTAATTTAACCTGCATAATTATTAAAATATTGTTATTGCAAAGTATAGGCCCACAATTGGGACAAACAAGAAATGGTAGCCCCAAGAATGTGACCACAATTCCTACTAAGATGGCCAAAGACAGTTGGAACATATATGGTGATCTCCAAATTTATAAAGTTAAAGTTGAAGTTACTTAATGATGAGATATATTAGATGTTTAGAGAATGGGGCCAGTGTAAAAAGTCATTTAGGTTCCTTTAGGGTTAGGTGGCATGGGCTGGGACCTTTAATTTTAAGTTTTTTTTAGAAAAGCACATGGTTACAGTTGATCAAAACATGTGATATGAAAACTTCACTTACTTGTAATGCTAAGGTCATTTGAAGAGAAGGTAGGTTATTGGGGGCTGAAGGTATGAGATCCAGTTAAAAATAGTTTGTTTGTAGATGGTCTACAATAAGATTAATGGTATAATTCTGAAAGAATCCATTGAAAAAGGTAAGATCTGGTGGGTCCATGTGGACTGCATTTAGCTTCTGCTGCTGCTGCTGCAGGTGCTGGCCACTACAGTGCACTGGGTAAGGTCAGGGTTGGGCCAGGCCTTGGTCATGTGACCAAAGAGGGTAAGAAGGGGTGAGGGGGCAGGTAAACAAGTTTTTTCACCTGATGATTGGGGGGGGGGGGGGGTTGTGTGGGTGGTCGGGGGGGGGGGGGTGTCGGTCCTGACCTCAGATGGAAGGGAAATATTCTGGATTTCTCTCAAATTATAAGATAAAATTAAGACTAATTAATATTTTTTTAAATATTTCATAATAATTGTAATATACTTTTAATCATATTTTACATTTTCGTAGAACTTTAAAATCATTTTCTTACATTATATTTATTGTGTATTGCTATAACTTATATTTTATTGTATTAATTTAACCTGCATAGTTACAATGTCATAAAGGTTTATTTATTTATTATTAAGGCGGTTTCCCAGTGGACTTACATGAAGTAAATTCTAACTGATCATGCCAATGGGATCGTTCCCATTGCTAAGAATTCAAGCTATGGTTAGGTTTTAAAAGTTCGGACATATGAACAAGCATATTCCTGGTAGCCAGTATTTAGGCCACGGTCTCGGAGACAGTTTAAGAACTAGATCTTCAAAAAAGAAGTCGTGCGCTCTCTCCGATGACAGCTTTCCAAACAAACAAGATCTGGGAGGTTTCCCTGATTGCTTAAAATTCACAACATTTTTTCTGCCACTTTCGGGAGGTGGGGGGGGGGTTTGGAGTTTTCCTTGGTGGAAAGTTATTTAAATGGTGGAATCTAGATTTTAAAATACATGGAAGACTTAATTTTATATAATTTAGACATGAGAGCTGAGAGAATATATGATAACTTGAACTTACCCAAATGAGTTGGAGGAGGTCGCAGATTGCTAGTTGGATGATCCAAGGACATCAAAGGCTGACAATGAGGTCATCAGGACAGTGATGATTATGGACGGTCCAAGAAGGAAGCTGTTAAAAACTATTAAAAACACATATAAACAAGGACCAGTTAAAGAAATGATAAGTAGAAATGTGAGGTACTAATTTGGAAGAAAATAGTATAATTTGACCTCACGACACAGTGTTTCGACCTTCTGGTCTCATCAGGTGAGGGGGTGTGGGTTGTTTGAAAATGATCCAAAATGGGGAAAGAATTATATATATACAAAGAATCAACAAGGGTTGTCAAGGTATCACAGTCCCAACTCTCATATCAGTGAATTTAGGTAACTTGTTAAGGACTATTGAAAATAATTATAGGCAGTTACAGTGTACTTTTGTTATTTAGAGAATGGAGAAGTTAAACTTTGAGATGCCATAACTCAGTGAGTTTTGGAGATAGAAAGCTGAAATTTTTTATGTGGTTAGGTGTAAGGGTTATCCTTAAGTGTGCTGATTTACAAAGCTCTAGCTACAGTAGGAAGCATAATAAAGGCGATTACGCACCGAATTTTGAGTTAAATATATCCTAAAATGAAAAATATTAATATGTATATAACTTTGAGATGCCATAACTCAGTGAGTTTTGGAGATAGAAAGCTGAAATTTTTTATGTGGTTAAGTGTAAGGGTTATCCTTAAGTGTGCTGATTTACAAAGCTCTAGCTACAGTAGGAAGCATAATAAAGGCGATTACGCACCGAATTTTGAGTTAAATATATCCTAAAATGAAAAATATTAATATGTATATATAATTAGATAGATATTTTTTATAGAGAATAATTTGATATTATGTTAAATTAAAAAAGGTATTAAGATAATTATTAAGATATTGTTATTGCAAAGTATAGGCCCACAATTGGGACAAACAAGAAATGGTAGCCCCAAGAATGTGACCTCAATTCCTACTAAGATGGCCAAAGACAGTTGGAACATATATGGTGATCTCCAAATTTATAAAGTTAAAGTTGAAGTTACTTAATGATGAGATATATTAGATGTTTAGAGAATGGGGCCAGTGTAAAAAGTCATTTAGGTTCCTTTAGGGTTAGGTGGCATGGGCTGGGACCTTTAATTTTAAGTTTTTTTAGAAAAGCACATGGTTACAGTTGATCAAAACATGTGATATGAAAACTTCACTTACTTGTAATGCTAAGGTCATTTGAAGAGAAGGTAGGTTATTGGGGGCTGAAGGTATGAGATCCAGTTAAAAATAGTTTGTTTGTAGATGGTCTACAATAAGATTAATGGTATAATTCTGAAAGAATCCATTGAAAAAGGTAAGATCTGGTGGGTCCATGTGGACTGCATTTAGCTTCTGCTGCTGCTGCTGCAGGTGCTGGCCACTACAGTGCACTGGGTAAGGTCAGGGTTGGGCCAGGCCTTGGTCATGTGACCAAAGAGGGTAAGAAGGGGTGAGGGGGCAGGTAAACAAGTTTTTTCACCTGATGATTGGGGGGGGGGGGTGTGTGGGTGGTCGGGGGGGGGGGGGGTGTCGGTCCTGACCTCAGATGGAAGGGAAATATTCTGGATTTCTCTCAAATTATAAGATAAAATTAAGATTAATTAATATTTTTTTAAATATTTCATAATAATTGTAATATACTTTTAATCATATTTTACATTTTCGTAGAACTTTAAAATCATTTTCTTACATTACATTTATGGTGTATTGCTATAACTTATATTTTATTGTATTAATTTAACCTGCATAATTATTAAAATATTGTTATTGCAAAGTATAGGCCCACAATTGGGACAAACAAGAAATGGTAGCCCCAAGAATGTGACCACAATTCCTACTAAGATGGCCAAAGACAGTTGGAACATATATGGTGATCTCCAAATTTATAAAGTTAAAGTTGAAGTTACTTAATGATGAGATATATTAGATGTTTAGAGAATGGGGCCAGTGTAAAAAGTCATTTAGGTTCCTTTAGGGTTAGGTGGCATGGGCTGGGACCTTTAATTTTAAGTTTTTTTTAGAAAAGCACATGGTTACAGTTGATCAAAACATGTGATATGAAAACTTCACTTACTTGTAATGCTAAGGTCATTTGAAGAGAAGGTAGGTTATTGGGGGCTGAAGGTATGAGATCCAGTTAAAAATAGTTTGTTTGTAGATGGTCTACAATAAGATTAATGGTATAATTCTGAAAGAATCCATTGAAAAAGGTAAGATCTGGTGGGTCCATGTGGACTGCATTTAGCTTCTGCTGCTGCTGCTGCAGGTGCTGGCCACTACAGTGCACTGGGTAAGGTCAGGGTTGGGCCAGGCCTTGGTCATGTGACCAAAGAGGGTAAGAAGGGGTGAGGGGGCAGGTAAACAAGTTTTTTCACCTGATGATTGGGGGGGGGGGGGGGTTGTGTGGGTGGTCGGGGGGGGGGGGGTGTCGGTCCTGACCTCAGATGGAAGGGAAATATTCTGGATTTCTCTCAAATTATAAGATAAAATTAAGACTAATTAATATTTTTTTAAATATTTCATAATAATTGTAATATACTTTTAATCATATTTTACATTTTCGTAGAACTTTAAAATCATTTTCTTACATTATATTTATTGTGTATTGCTATAACTTATATTTTATTGTATTAATTTAACCTGCATAGTTACAATGTCATAAAGGTTTATTTATTTATTATTAAGGCGGTTTCCCAGTGGACTTACATGAAGTAAATTCTAACTGATCATGCCAATGGGATCGTTCCCATTGCTAAGAATTCAAGCTATGGTTAGGTTTTAAAAGTTCGGACATATGAACAAGCATATTCCTGGTAGCCAGTATTTAGGCCACGGTCTCGGAGACAGTTTAAGAACTAGATCTTCAAAAAAGAAGTCGTGCGCTCTCTCCGATGACAGCTTTCCAAACAAACAAGATCTGGGAGGTTTCCCTGATTGCTTAAAATTCACAACATTTTTTCTGCCACTTTCGGGAGGTGGGGGGGGGGTTTGGAGTTTTCCTTGGTGGAAAGTTATTTAAATGGTGGAATCTAGATTTTAAAATACATGGAAGACTTAATTTTATATAATTTAGACATGAGAGCTGAGAGAATATATGATAACTTGAACTTACCCAAATGAGTTGGAGGAGGTCGCAGATTGCTAGTTGGATGATCCAAGGACATCAAAGGCTGACAATGAGGTCATCAGGACAGTGATGATTATGGACGGTCCAAGAAGGAAGCTGTTAAAAACTATTAAAAACACATATAAACAAGGACCAGTTAAAGAAATGATAAGTAGAAATGTGAGGTACTAATTTGGAAGAAAATAGTATAATTTGACCTCACGACACAGTGTTTCGACCTTCTGGTCTCATCAGGTGAGGGGGTGTGGGTTGTTTGAAAATGATCCAAAATGGGGAAAGAATTATATATATACAAAGAATCAACAAGGGTTGTCAAGGTATCACAGTCCCAACTCTCATATCAGTGAATTTAGGTAACTTGTTAAGGACTATTGAAAATAATTATAGGCAGTTACAGTGTACTTTTGTTATTTAGAGAATGGAGAAGTTAAACTTTGAGATGCCATAACTCAGTGAGTTTTGGAGATAGAAAGCTGAAATTTTTTATGTGGTTAGGTGTAAGGGTTATCCTTAAGTGTGCTGATTTACAAAGCTCTAGCTACAGTAGGAAGCATAATAAAGGCGATTACGCACCGAATTTTGAGTTAAATATATCCTAAAATGAAAAATATTAATATGTATATAACTTTGAGATGCCATAACTCAGTGAGTTTTGGAGATAGAAAGCTGAAATTTTTTATGTGGTTAAGTGTAAGGGTTATCCTTAAGTGTGCTGATTTACAAAGCTCTAGCTACAGTAGGAAGCATAATAAAGGCGATTACGCACCGAATTTTGAGTTAAATATATCCTAAAATGAAAAATATTAATATGTATATATAATTAGATAGATATTTTTTATAGAGAATAATTTGATATTATGTTAAATTAAAAAAGGTATTAAGATAATTATTAAGATATTGTTATTGCAAAGTATAGGCCCACAATTGGGACAAACAAGAAATGGTAGCCCCAAGAATGTGACCTCAATTCCTACTAAGATGGCCAAAGACAGTTGGAACATATATGGTGATCTCCAAATTTATAAAGTTAAAGTTGAAGTTACTTAATGATGAGATATATTAGATGTTTAGAGAATGGGGCCAGTGTAAAAAGTCATTTAGGTTCCTTTAGGGTTAGGTGGCATGGGCTGGGACCTTTAATTTTAAGTTTTTTTAGAAAAGCACATGGTTACAGTTGATCAAAACATGTGATATGAAAACTTCACTTACTTGTAATGCTAAGGTCATTTGAAGAGAAGGTAGGTTATTGGGGGCTGAAGGTATGAGATCCAGTTAAAAATAGTTTGTTTGTAGATGGTCTACAATAAGATTAATGGTATAATTCTGAAAGAATCCATTGAAAAAGGTAAGATCTGGTGGGTCCATGTGGACTGCATTTAGCTTCTGCTGCTGCTGCTGCAGGTGCTGGCCACTACAGTGCACTGGGTAAGGTCAGGGTTGGGCCAGGCCTTGGTCATGTGACCAAAGAGGGTAAGAAGGGGTGAGGGGGCAGGTAAACAAGTTTTTTCACCTGATGATTGGGGGGGGGGGTGTGTGGGTGGTCGGGGGGGGGGGGGGGTGTCGGTCCTGACCTCAGATGGAAGGGAAATATTCTGGATTTCTCTCAAATTATAAGATAAAATTAAGATTAATTAATATTTTTTTAAATATTTCATAATAATTGTAATATACTTTTAATCATATTTTACATTTTCGTAGAACTTTAAAATCATTTTCTTACATTACATTTATGGTGTATTGCTATAACTTATATTTTATTGTATTAATTTAACCTGCATAATTATTAAAATATTGTTATTGCAAAGTATAGGCCCACAATTGGGACAAACAAGAAATGGTAGCCCCAAGAATGTGACCACAATTCCTACTAAGATGGCCAAAGACAGTTGGAACATATATGGTGATCTCCAAATTTATAAAGTTAAAGTTGAAGTTACTTAATGATGAGATATATTAGATGTTTAGAGAATGGGGCCAGTGTAAAAAGTCATTTAGGTTCCTTTAGGGTTAGGTGGCATGGGCTGGGACCTTTAATTTTAAGTTTTTTTTAGAAAAGCACATGGTTACAGTTGATCAAAACATGTGATATGAAAACTTCACTTACTTGTAATGCTAAGGTCATTTGAAGAGAAGGTAGGTTATTGGGGGCTGAAGGTATGAGATCCAGTTAAAAATAGTTTGTTTGTAGATGGTCTACAATAAGATTAATGGTATAATTCTGAAAGAATCCATTGAAAAAGGTAAGATCTGGTGGGTCCATGTGGACTGCATTTAGCTTCTGCTGCTGCTGCTGCAGGTGCTGGCCACTACAGTGCACTGGGTAAGGTCAGGGTTGGGCCAGGCCTTGGTCATGTGACCAAAGAGGGTAAGAAGGGGTGAGGGGGCAGGTAAACAAGTTTTTTCACCTGATGATTGGGGGGGGGGGGGGGTTGTGTGGGTGGTCGGGGGGGGGGGGGGTGTCGGTCCTGACCTCAGATGGAAGGGAAATATTCTGGATTTCTCTCAAATTATAAGATAAAATTAAGACTAATTAATATTTTTTTAAATATTTCATAATAATTGTAATATACTTTTAATCATATTTTACATTTTCGTAGAACTTTAAAATCATTTTCTTACATTATATTTATTGTGTATTGCTATAACTTATATTTTATTGTATTAATTTAACCTGCATAGTTACAATGTCATAAAGGTTTATTTATTTATTATTAAGGCGGTTTCCCAGTGGACTTACATGAAGTAAATTCTAACTGATCATGCCAATGGGATCGTTCCCATTGCTAAGAATTCAAGCTATGGTTAGGTTTTAAAAGTTCGGACATATGAACAAGCATATTCCTGGTAGCCAGTATTTAGGCCACGGTCTCGGAGACAGTTTAAGAACTAGATCTTCAAAAAAGAAGTCGTGCGCTCTCTCCGATGACAGCTTTCCAAACAAACAAGATCTGGGAGGTTTCCCTGATTGCTTAAAATTCACAACATTTTTTCTGCCACTTTCGGGAGGTGGGGGGGGGGTTTGGAGTTTTCCTTGGTGGAAAGTTATTTAAATGGTGGAATCTAGATTTTAAAATACATGGAAGACTTAATTTTATATAATTTAGACATGAGAGCTGAGAGAATATATGATAACTTGAACTTACCCAAATGAGTTGGAGGAGGTCGCAGATTGCTAGTTGGATGATCCAAGGACATCAAAGGCTGACAATGAGGTCATCAGGACAGTGATGATTATGGACGGTCCAAGAAGGAAGCTGTTAAAAACTATTAAAAACACATATAAACAAGGACCAGTTAAAGAAATGATAAGTAGAAATGTGAGGTACTAATTTGGAAGAAAATAGTATAATTTGACCTCACGACACAGTGTTTCGACCTTCTGGTCTCATCAGGTGAGGGGGTGTGGGTTGTTTGAAAATGATCCAAAATGGGGAAAGAATTATATATATACAAAGAATCAACAAGGGTTGTCAAGGTATCACAGTCCCAACTCTCATATCAGTGAATTTAGGTAACTTGTTAAGGACTATTGAAAATAATTATAGGCAGTTACAGTGTACTTTTGTTATTTAGAGAATGGAGAAGTTAAACTTTGAGATGCCATAACTCAGTGAGTTTTGGAGATAGAAAGCTGAAATTTTTTATGTGGTTAGGTGTAAGGGTTATCCTTAAGTGTGCTGATTTACAAAGCTCTAGCTACAGTAGGAAGCATAATAAAGGCGATTACGCACCGAATTTTGAGTTAAATATATCCTAAAATGAAAAATATTAATATGTATATAACTTTGAGATGCCATAACTCAGTGAGTTTTGGAGATAGAAAGCTGAAATTTTTTATGTGGTTAAGTGTAAGGGTTATCCTTAAGTGTGCTGATTTACAAAGCTCTAGCTACAGTAGGAAGCATAATAAAGGCGATTACGCACCGAATTTTGAGTTAAATATATCCTAAAATGAAAAATATTAATATGTATATATAATTAGATAGATATTTTTTATAGAGAATAATTTGATATTATGTTAAATTAAAAAAGGTATTAAGATAATTATTAAGATATTGTTATTGCAAAGTATAGGCCCACAATTGGGACAAACAAGAAATGGTAGCCCCAAGAATGTGACCTCAATTCCTACTAAGATGGCCAAAGACAGTTGGAACATATATGGTGATCTCCAAATTTATAAAGTTAAAGTTGAAGTTACTTAATGATGAGATATATTAGATGTTTAGAGAATGGGGCCAGTGTAAAAAGTCATTTAGGTTCCTTTAGGGTTAGGTGGCATGGGCTGGGACCTTTAATTTTAAGTTTTTTTAGAAAAGCACATGGTTACAGTTGATCAAAACATGTGATATGAAAACTTCACTTACTTGTAATGCTAAGGTCATTTGAAGAGAAGGTAGGTTATTGGGGGCTGAAGGTATGAGATCCAGTTAAAAATAGTTTGTTTGTAGATGGTCTACAATAAGATTAATGGTATAATTCTGAAAGAATCCATTGAAAAAGGTAAGATCTGGTGGGTCCATGTGGACTGCATTTAGCTTCTGCTGCTGCTGCTGCAGGTGCTGGCCACTACAGTGCACTGGGTAAGGTCAGGGTTGGGCCAGGCCTTGGTCATGTGACCAAAGAGGGTAAGAAGGGGTGAGGGGGCAGGTAAACAAGTTTTTTCACCTGATGATTGGGGGGGGGGGTGTGTGGGTGGTCGGGGGGGGGGGGGGGTGTCGGTCCTGACCTCAGATGGAAGGGAAATATTCTGGATTTCTCTCAAATTATAAGATAAAATTAAGATTAATTAATATTTTTTTAAATATTTCATAATAATTGTAATATACTTTTAATCATATTTTACATTTTCGTAGAACTTTAAAATCATTTTCTTACATTACATTTATGGTGTATTGCTATAACTTATATTTTATTGTATTAATTTAACCTGCATAATTATTAAAATATTGTTATTGCAAAGTATAGGCCCACAATTGGGACAAACAAGAAATGGTAGCCCCAAGAATGTGACCACAATTCCTACTAAGATGGCCAAAGACAGTTGGAACATATATGGTGATCTCCAAATTTATAAAGTTAAAGTTGAAGTTACTTAATGATGAGATATATTAGATGTTTAGAGAATGGGGCCAGTGTAAAAAGTCATTTAGGTTCCTTTAGGGTTAGGTGGCATGGGCTGGGACCTTTAATTTTAAGTTTTTTTTAGAAAAGCACATGGTTACAGTTGATCAAAACATGTGATATGAAAACTTCACTTACTTGTAATGCTAAGGTCATTTGAAGAGAAGGTAGGTTATTGGGGGCTGAAGGTATGAGATCCAGTTAAAAATAGTTTGTTTGTAGATGGTCTACAATAAGATTAATGGTATAATTCTGAAAGAATCCATTGAAAAAGGTAAGATCTGGTGGGTCCATGTGGACTGCATTTAGCTTCTGCTGCTGCTGCTGCAGGTGCTGGCCACTACAGTGCACTGGGTAAGGTCAGGGTTGGGCCAGGCCTTGGTCATGTGACCAAAGAGGGTAAGAAGGGGTGAGGGGGCAGGTAAACAAGTTTTTTCACCTGATGATTGGGGGGGGGGGGGGGTTGTGTGGGTGGTCGGGGGGGGGGGGGTGTCGGTCCTGACCTCAGATGGAAGGGAAATATTCTGGATTTCTCTCAAATTATAAGATAAAATTAAGACTAATTAATATTTTTTTAAATATTTCATAATAATTGTAATATACTTTTAATCATATTTTACATTTTCGTAGAACTTTAAAATCATTTTCTTACATTATATTTATTGTGTATTGCTATAACTTATATTTTATTGTATTAATTTAACCTGCATAGTTACAATGTCATAAAGGTTTATTTATTTATTATTAAGGCGGTTTCCCAGTGGACTTACATGAAGTAAATTCTAACTGATCATGCCAATGGGATCGTTCCCATTGCTAAGAATTCAAGCTATGGTTAGGTTTTAAAAGTTCGGACATATGAACAAGCATATTCCTGGTAGCCAGTATTTAGGCCACGGTCTCGGAGACAGTTTAAGAACTAGATCTTCAAAAAAGAAGTCGTGCGCTCTCTCCGATGACAGCTTTCCAAACAAACAAGATCTGGGAGGTTTCCCTGATTGCTTAAAATTCACAACATTTTTTCTGCCACTTTCGGGAGGTGGGGGGGGGGTTTGGAGTTTTCCTTGGTGGAAAGTTATTTAAATGGTGGAATCTAGATTTTAAAATACATGGAAGACTTAATTTTATATAATTTAGACATGAGAGCTGAGAGAATATATGATAACTTGAACTTACCCAAATGAGTTGGAGGAGGTCGCAGATTGCTAGTTGGATGATCCAAGGACATCAAAGGCTGACAATGAGGTCATCAGGACAGTGATGATTATGGACGGTCCAAGAAGGAAGCTGTTAAAAACTATTAAAAACACATATAAACAAGGACCAGTTAAAGAAATGATAAGTAGAAATGTGAGGTACTAATTTGGAAGAAAATAGTATAATTTGACCTCACGACACAGTGTTTCGACCTTCTGGTCTCATCAGGTGAGGGGGTGTGGGTTGTTTGAAAATGATCCAAAATGGGGAAAGAATTATATATATACAAAGAATCAACAAGGGTTGTCAAGGTATCACAGTCCCAACTCTCATATCAGTGAATTTAGGTAACTTGTTAAGGACTATTGAAAATAATTATAGGCAGTTACAGTGTACTTTTGTTATTTAGAGAATGGAGAAGTTAAACTTTGAGATGCCATAACTCAGTGAGTTTTGGAGATAGAAAGCTGAAATTTTTTATGTGGTTAGGTGTAAGGGTTATCCTTAAGTGTGCTGATTTACAAAGCTCTAGCTACAGTAGGAAGCATAATAAAGGCGATTACGCACCGAATTTTGAGTTAAATATATCCTAAAATGAAAAATATTAATATGTATATAACTTTGAGATGCCATAACTCAGTGAGTTTTGGAGATAGAAAGCTGAAATTTTTTATGTGGTTAAGTGTAAGGGTTATCCTTAAGTGTGCTGATTTACAAAGCTCTAGCTACAGTAGGAAGCATAATAAAGGCGATTACGCACCGAATTTTGAGTTAAATATATCCTAAAATGAAAAATATTAATATGTATATATAATTAGATAGATATTTTTTATAGAGAATAATTTGATATTATGTTAAATTAAAAAAGGTATTAAGATAATTATTAAGATATTGTTATTGCAAAGTATAGGCCCACAATTGGGACAAACAAGAAATGGTAGCCCCAAGAATGTGACCTCAATTCCTACTAAGATGGCCAAAGACAGTTGGAACATATATGGTGATCTCCAAATTTATAAAGTTAAAGTTGAAGTTACTTAATGATGAGATATATTAGATGTTTAGAGAATGGGGCCAGTGTAAAAAGTCATTTAGGTTCCTTTAGGGTTAGGTGGCATGGGCTGGGACCTTTAATTTTAAGTTTTTTTAGAAAAGCACATGGTTACAGTTGATCAAAACATGTGATATGAAAACTTCACTTACTTGTAATGCTAAGGTCATTTGAAGAGAAGGTAGGTTATTGGGGGCTGAAGGTATGAGATCCAGTTAAAAATAGTTTGTTTGTAGATGGTCTACAATAAGATTAATGGTATAATTCTGAAAGAATCCATTGAAAAAGGTAAGATCTGGTGGGTCCATGTGGACTGCATTTAGCTTCTGCTGCTGCTGCTGCAGGTGCTGGCCACTACAGTGCACTGGGTAAGGTCAGGGTTGGGCCAGGCCTTGGTCATGTGACCAAAGAGGGTAAGAAGGGGTGAGGGGGCAGGTAAACAAGTTTTTTCACCTGATGATTGGGGGGGGGGGTGTGTGGGGTGGTCGGGGGGGGGGGGGGGGGGTGTCGGTCCTGACCTCAGATGGAAGGGAAATATTCTGGATTTCTCTCAAATTATAAGATAAAATTAAGATTAATTAATATTTTTTTAAATATTTCATAATAATTGTAATATACTTTTAATCATATTTTACATTTTCGTAGAACTTTAAAATCATTTTCTTACATTACATTTATGGTGTATTGCTATAACTTATATTTTATTGTATTAATTTAACCTGCATAATTATTAAAATATTGTTATTGCAAAGTATAGGCCCACAATTGGGACAAACAAGAAATGGTAGCCCCAAGAATGTGACCACAATTCCTACTAAGATGGCCAAAGACAGTTGGAACATATATGGTGATCTCCAAATTTATAAAGTTAAAGTTGAAGTTACTTAATGATGAGATATATTAGATGTTTAGAGAATGGGGCCAGTGTAAAAAGTCATTTAGGTTCCTTTAGGGTTAGGTGGCATGGGCTGGGACCTTTAATTTTAAGTTTTTTTTAGAAAAGCACATGGTTACAGTTGATCAAAACATGTGATATGAAAACTTCACTTACTTGTAATGCTAAGGTCATTTGAAGAGAAGGTAGGTTATTGGGGGCTGAAGGTATGAGATCCAGTTAAAAATAGTTTGTTTGTAGATGGTCTACAATAAGATTAATGGTATAATTCTGAAAGAATCCATTGAAAAAGGTAAGATCTGGTGGGTCCATGTGGACTGCATTTAGCTTCTGCTGCTGCTGCTGCAGGTGCTGGCCACTACAGTGCACTGGGTAAGGTCAGGGTTGGGCCAGGCCTTGGTCATGTGACCAAAGAGGGTAAGAAGGGGTGAGGGGGCAGGTAAACAAGTTTTTTCACCTGATGATTGGGGGGGGGGGGGGGTTGTGTGGGTGGTCGGGGGGGGGGGGGTGTCGGTCCTGACCTCAGATGGAAGGGAAATATTCTGGATTTCTCTCAAATTATAAGATAAAATTAAGACTAATTAATATTTTTTTAAATATTTCATAATAATTGTAATATACTTTTAATCATATTTTACATTTTCGTAGAACTTTAAAATCATTTTCTTACATTATATTTATTGTGTATTGCTATAACTTATATTTTATTGTATTAATTTAACCTGCATAGTTACAATGTCATAAAGGTTTATTTATTTATTATTAAGGCGGTTTCCCAGTGGACTTACATGAAGTAAATTCTAACTGATCATGCCAATGGGATCGTTCCCATTGCTAAGAATTCAAGCTATGGTTAGGTTTTAAAAGTTCGGACATATGAACAAGCATATTCCTGGTAGCCAGTATTTAGGCCACGGTCTCGGAGACAGTTTAAGAACTAGATCTTCAAAAAAGAAGTCGTGCGCTCTCTCCGATGACAGCTTTCCAAACAAACAAGATCTGGGAGGTTTCCCTGATTGCTTAAAATTCACAACATTTTTTCTGCCACTTTCGGGAGGTGGGGGGGGGGTTTGGAGTTTTCCTTGGTGGAAAGTTATTTAAATGGTGGAATCTAGATTTTAAAATACATGGAAGACTTAATTTTATATAATTTAGACATGAGAGCTGAGAGAATATATGATAACTTGAACTTACCCAAATGAGTTGGAGGAGGTCGCAGATTGCTAGTTGGATGATCCAAGGACATCAAAGGCTGACAATGAGGTCATCAGGACAGTGATGATTATGGACGGTCCAAGAAGGAAGCTGTTAAAAACTATTAAAAACACATATAAACAAGGACCAGTTAAAGAAATGATAAGTAGAAATGTGAGGTACTAATTTGGAAGAAAATAGTATAATTTGACCTCACGACACAGTGTTTCGACCTTCTGGTCTCATCAGGTGAGGGGGTGTGGGTTGTTTGAAAATGATCCAAAATGGGGAAAGAATTATATATATACAAAGAATCAACAAGGGTTGTCAAGGTATCACAGTCCCAACTCTCATATCAGTGAATTTAGGTAACTTGTTAAGGACTATTGAAAATAATTATAGGCAGTTACAGTGTACTTTTGTTATTTAGAGAATGGAGAAGTTAAACTTTGAGATGCCATAACTCAGTGAGTTTTGGAGATAGAAAGCTGAAATTTTTTATGTGGTTAGGTGTAAGGGTTATCCTTAAGTGTGCTGATTTACAAAGCTCTAGCTACAGTAGGAAGCATAATAAAGGCGATTACGCACCGAATTTTGAGTTAAATATATCCTAAAATGAAAAATATTAATATGTATATAACTTTGAGATGCCATAACTCAGTGAGTTTTGGAGATAGAAAGCTGAAATTTTTTATGTGGTTAAGTGTAAGGGTTATCCTTAAGTGTGCTGATTTACAAAGCTCTAGCTACAGTAGGAAGCATAATAAAGGCGATTACGCACCGAATTTTGAGTTAAATATATCCTAAAATGAAAAATATTAATATGTATATATAATTAGATAGATATTTTTTATAGAGAATAATTTGATATTATGTTAAATTAAAAAAGGTATTAAGATAATTATTAAGATATTGTTATTGCAAAGTATAGGCCCACAATTGGGACAAACAAGAAATGGTAGCCCCAAGAATGTGACCTCAATTCCTACTAAGATGGCCAAAGACAGTTGGAACATATATGGTGATCTCCAAATTTATAAAGTTAAAGTTGAAGTTACTTAATGATGAGATATATTAGATGTTTAGAGAATGGGGCCAGTGTAAAAAGTCATTTAGGTTCCTTTAGGGTTAGGTGGCATGGGCTGGGACCTTTAATTTTAAGTTTTTTTAGAAAAGCACATGGTTACAGTTGATCAAAACATGTGATATGAAAACTTCACTTACTTGTAATGCTAAGGTCATTTGAAGAGAAGGTAGGTTATTGGGGGCTGAAGGTATGAGATCCAGTTAAAAATAGTTTGTTTGTAGATGGTCTACAATAAGATTAATGGTATAATTCTGAAAGAATCCATTGAAAAAGGTAAGATCTGGTGGGTCCATGTGGACTGCATTTAGCTTCTGCTGCTGCTGCTGCAGGTGCTGGCCACTACAGTGCACTGGGTAAGGTCAGGGTTGGGCCAGGCCTTGGTCATGTGACCAAAGAGGGTAAGAAGGGGTGAGGGGGCAGGTAAACAAGTTTTTTCACCTGATGATTGGGGGGGGGGGTGTGTGGGTGGTCGGGGGGGGGGGGGGGTGTCGGTCCTGACCTCAGATGGAAGGGAAATATTCTGGATTTCTCTCAAATTATAAGATAAAATTAAGATTAATTAATATTTTTTTAAATATTTCATAATAATTGTAATATACTTTTAATCATATTTTACATTTTCGTAGAACTTTAAAATCATTTTCTTACATTACATTTATGGTGTATTGCTATAACTTATATTTTATTGTATTAATTTAACCTGCATAATTATTAAAATATTGTTATTGCAAAGTATAGGCCCACAATTGGGACAAACAAGAAATGGTAGCCCCAAGAATGTGACCACAATTCCTACTAAGATGGCCAAAGACAGTTGGAACATATATGGTGATCTCCAAATTTATAAAGTTAAAGTTGAAGTTACTTAATGATGAGATATATTAGATGTTTAGAGAATGGGGCCAGTGTAAAAAGTCATTTAGGTTCCTTTAGGGTTAGGTGGCATGGGCTGGGACCTTTAATTTTAAGTTTTTTTTAGAAAAGCACATGGTTACAGTTGATCAAAACATGTGATATGAAAACTTCACTTACTTGTAATGCTAAGGTCATTTGAAGAGAAGGTAGGTTATTGGGGGCTGAAGGTATGAGATCCAGTTAAAAATAGTTTGTTTGTAGATGGTCTACAATAAGATTAATGGTATAATTCTGAAAGAATCCATTGAAAAAGGTAAGATCTGGTGGGTCCATGTGGACTGCATTTAGCTTCTGCTGCTGCTGCTGCAGGTGCTGGCCACTACAGTGCACTGGGTAAGGTCAGGGTTGGGCCAGGCCTTGGTCATGTGACCAAAGAGGGTAAGAAGGGGTGAGGGGGCAGGTAAACAAGTTTTTTCACCTGATGATTGGGGGGGGGGGGGGGTGGGGTGGGGGGGCGGGGGGGGGGGGGGTGTCGGTCCTGACCTCAGATGGAAGGGAAATATTCTGGATTTCTCTCAAATTATAAGATAAAATTAAGACTAATTAATATTTTTTTAAATATTTCATAATAATTGTAATATACTTTTAATCATATTTTACATTTTCGTAGAACTTTAAAATCATTTTCTTACATTATATTTATTGTGTATTGCTATAACTTATATTTTATTGTATTAATTTAACCTGCATAGTTACAATGTCATAAAGGTTTATTTATTTATTATTAAGGCGGTTTCCCAGTGGACTTACATGAAGTAAATTCTAACTGATCATGCCAATGGGATCGTTCCCA
Source organism: Platynereis dumerilii (assembly GCA_026936325.1). Classification (NCBI taxonomy): domain Eukaryota; kingdom Metazoa; phylum Annelida; class Polychaeta; order Phyllodocida; family Nereididae; genus Platynereis; species Platynereis dumerilii. The sequence continues at coordinate 13,487,185 of JAPTHN010000020.1, forward strand.
TTGCTAAGAATTCAAGCTATGGTTAGGTTTTAAAAGTTCGGACATATGAACAAGCATATTCCTGGTAGCCAGTATTTAGGCCACGGTCTCGGAGACAGTTTAAGAACTAGATCTTCAAAAAAGAAGTCGTGCGCTCTCTCCGATGACAGCTTTCCAAACAAACAAGATCTGGGAGGTTTCCCTGATTGCTTAAAATTCACAACATTTTTTCTGCCACTTTCGGGAGGTGGGGGGGGGGTTTGGAGTTTTCCTTGGTGGAAAGTTATTTAAATGGTGGAATCTAGATTTTAAAATACATGGAAGACTTAATTTTATATAATTTAGACATGAGAGCTGAGAGAATATATGATAACTTGAACTTACCCAAATGAGTTGGAGGAGGTCGCAGATTGCTAGTTGGATGATCCAAGGACATCAAAGGCTGACAATGAGGTCATCAGGACAGTGATGATTATGGACGGTCCAAGAAGGAAGCTGTTAAAAACTATTAAAAACACATATAAACAAGGACCAGTTAAAGAAATGATAAGTAGAAATGTGAGGTACTAATTTGGAAGAAAATAGTATAATTTGACCTCACGACACAGTGTTTCGACCTTCTGGTCTCATCAGGTGAGGGGGTGTGGGTTGTTTGAAAATGATCCAAAATGGGGAAAGAATTATATATATACAAAGAATCAACAAGGGTTGTCAAGGTATCACAGTCCCAACTCTCATATCAGTGAATTTAGGTAACTTGTTAAGGACTATTGAAAATAATTATAGGCAGTTACAGTGTACTTTTGTTATTTAGAGAATGGAGAAGTTAAACTTTGAGATGCCATAACTCAGTGAGTTTTGGAGATAGAAAGCTGAAATTTTTTATGTGGTTAGGTGTAAGGGTTATCCTTAAGTGTGCTGATTTACAAAGCTCTAGCTACAGTAGGAAGCATAATAAAGGCGATTACGCACCGAATTTTGAGTTAAATATATCCTAAAATGAAAAATATTAATATGTATATAACTTTGAGATGCCATAACTCAGTGAGTTTTGGAGATAGAAAGCTGAAATTTTTTATGTGGTTAAGTGTAAGGGTTATCCTTAAGTGTGCTGATTTACAAAGCTCTAGCTACAGTAGGAAGCATAATAAAGGCGATTACGCACCGAATTTTGAGTTAAATATATCCTAAAATGAAAAATATTAATATGTATATATAATTAGATAGATATTTTTTATAGAGAATAATTTGATATTATGTTAAATTAAAAAAGGTATTAAGATAATTATTAAGATATTGTTATTGCAAAGTATAGGCCCACAATTGGGACAAACAAGAAATGGTAGCCCCAAGAATGTGACCTCAATTCCTACTAAGATGGCCAAAGACAGTTGGAACATATATGGTGATCTCCAAATTTATAAAGTTAAAGTTGAAGTTACTTAATGATGAGATATATTAGATGTTTAGAGAATGGGGCCAGTGTAAAAAGTCATTTAGGTTCCTTTAGGGTTAGGTGGCATGGGCTGGGACCTTTAATTTTAAGTTTTTTTAGAAAAGCACATGGTTACAGTTGATCAAAACATGTGATATGAAAACTTCACTTACTTGTAATGCTAAGGTCATTTGAAGAGAAGGTAGGTTATTGGGGGCTGAAGGTATGAGATCCAGTTAAAAATAGTTTGTTTGTAGATGGTCTACAATAAGATTAATGGTATAATTCTGAAAGAATCCATTGAAAAAGGTAAGATCTGGTGGGTCCATGTGGACTGCATTTAGCTTCTGCTGCTGCTGCTGCAGGTGCTGGCCACTACAGTGCACTGGGTAAGGTCAGGGTTGGGCCAGGCCTTGGTCATGTGACCAAAGAGGGTAAGAAGGGGTGAGGGGGCAGGTAAACAAGTTTTTTCACCTGATGATTGGGGGGGGGGGTGTGTGGGTGGTCGGGGGGGGGGGGGGGGTGTCGGTCCTGACCTCAGATGGAAGGGAAATATTCTGGATTTCTCTCAAATTATAAGATAAAATTAAGATTAATTAATATTTTTTTAAATATTTCATAATAATTGTAATATACTTTTAATCATATTTTACATTTTCGTAGAACTTTAAAATCATTTTCTTACATTACATTTATGGTGTATTGCTATAACTTATATTTTATTGTATTAATTTAACCTGCATAATTATTAAAATATTGTTATTGCAAAGTATAGGCCCACAATTGGGACAAACAAGAAATGGTAGCCCCAAGAATGTGACCACAATTCCTACTAAGATGGCCAAAGACAGTTGGAACATATATGGTGATCTCCAAATTTATAAAGTTAAAGTTGAAGTTACTTAATGATGAGATATATTAGATGTTTAGAGAATGGGGCCAGTGTAAAAAGTCATTTAGGTTCCTTTAGGGTTAGGTGGCATGGGCTGGGACCTTTAATTTTAAGTTTTTTTTAGAAAAGCACATGGTTACAGTTGATCAAAACATGTGATATGAAAACTTCACTTACTTGTAATGCTAAGGTCATTTGAAGAGAAGGTAGGTTATTGGGGGCTGAAGGTATGAGATCCAGTTAAAAATAGTTTGTTTGTAGATGGTCTACAATAAGATTAATGGTATAATTCTGAAAGAATCCATTGAAAAAGGTAAGATCTGGTGGGTCCATGTGGACTGCATTTAGCTTCTGCTGCTGCTGCTGCAGGTGCTGGCCACTACAGTGCACTGGGTAAGGTCAGGGTTGGGCCAGGCCTTGGTCATGTGACCAAAGAGGGTAAGAAGGGGTGAGGGGGCAGGTAAACAAGTTTTTTCACCTGATGATTGGGGGGGGGGGGGGGTTGTGTGGGTGGTCGGGGGGGGGGGGGTGTCGGTCCTGACCTCAGATGGAAGGGAAATATTCTGGATTTCTCTCAAATTATAAGATAAAATTAAGACTAATTAATATTTTTTTAAATATTTCATAATAATTGTAATATACTTTTAATCATATTTTACATTTTCGTAGAACTTTAAAATCATTTTCTTACATTATATTTATTGTGTATTGCTATAACTTATATTTTATTGTATTAATTTAACCTGCATAGTTACAATGTCATAAAGGTTTATTTATTTATTATTAAGGCGGTTTCCCAGTGGACTTACATGAAGTAAATTCTAACTGATCATGCCAATGGGATCGTTCCCATTGCTAAGAATTCAAGCTATGGTTAGGTTTTAAAAGTTCGGACATATGAACAAGCATATTCCTGGTAGCCAGTATTTAGGCCACGGTCTCGGAGACAGTTTAAGAACTAGATCTTCAAAAAAGAAGTCGTGCGCTCTCTCCGATGACAGCTTTCCAAACAAACAAGATCTGGGAGGTTTCCCTGATTGCTTAAAATTCACAACATTTTTTCTGCCACTTTCGGGAGGTGGGGGGGGGGTTTGGAGTTTTCCTTGGTGGAAAGTTATTTAAATGGTGGAATCTAGATTTTAAAATACATGGAAGACTTAATTTTATATAATTTAGACATGAGAGCTGAGAGAATATATGATAACTTGAACTTACCCAAATGAGTTGGAGGAGGTCGCAGATTGCTAGTTGGATGATCCAAGGACATCAAAGGCTGACAATGAGGTCATCAGGACAGTGATGATTATGGACGGTCCAAGAAGGAAGCTGTTAAAAACTATTAAAAACACATATAAACAAGGACCAGTTAAAGAAATGATAAGTAGAAATGTGAGGTACTAATTTGGAAGAAAATAGTATAATTTGACCTCACGACACAGTGTTTCGACCTTCTGGTCTCATCAGGTGAGGGGGTGTGGGTTGTTTGAAAATGATCCAAAATGGGGAAAGAATTATATATATACAAAGAATCAACAAGGGTTGTCAAGGTATCACAGTCCCAACTCTCATATCAGTGAATTTAGGTAACTTGTTAAGGACTATTGAAAATAATTATAGGCAGTTACAGTGTACTTTTGTTATTTAGAGAATGGAGAAGTTAAACTTTGAGATGCCATAACTCAGTGAGTTTTGGAGATAGAAAGCTGAAATTTTTTATGTGGTTAGGTGTAAGGGTTATCCTTAAGTGTGCTGATTTACAAAGCTCTAGCTACAGTAGGAAGCATAATAAAGGCGATTACGCACCGAATTTTGAGTTAAATATATCCTAAAATGAAAAATATTAATATGTATATAACTTTGAGATGCCATAACTCAGTGAGTTTTGGAGATAGAAAGCTGAAATTTTTTATGTGGTTAAGTGTAAGGGTTATCCTTAAGTGTGCTGATTTACAAAGCTCTAGCTACAGTAGGAAGCATAATAAAGGCGATTACGCACCGAATTTTGAGTTAAATATATCCTAAAATGAAAAATATTAATATGTATATATAATTAGATAGATATTTTTTATAGAGAATAATTTGATATTATGTTAAATTAAAAAAGGTATTAAGATAATTATTAAGATATTGTTATTGCAAAGTATAGGCCCACAATTGGGACAAACAAGAAATGGTAGCCCCAAGAATGTGACCTCAATTCCTACTAAGATGGCCAAAGACAGTTGGAACATATATGGTGATCTCCAAATTTATAAAGTTAAAGTTGAAGTTACTTAATGATGAGATATATTAGATGTTTAGAGAATGGGGCCAGTGTAAAAAGTCATTTAGGTTCCTTTAGGGTTAGGTGGCATGGGCTGGGACCTTTAATTTTAAGTTTTTTTAGAAAAGCACATGGTTACAGTTGATCAAAACATGTGATATGAAAACTTCACTTACTTGTAATGCTAAGGTCATTTGAAGAGAAGGTAGGTTATTGGGGGCTGAAGGTATGAGATCCAGTTAAAAATAGTTTGTTTGTAGATGGTCTACAATAAGATTAATGGTATAATTCTGAAAGAATCCATTGAAAAAGGTAAGATCTGGTGGGTCCATGTGGACTGCATTTAGCTTCTGCTGCTGCTGCTGCAGGTGCTGGCCACTACAGTGCACTGGGTAAGGTCAGGGTTGGGCCAGGCCTTGGTCATGTGACCAAAGAGGGTAAGAAGGGGTGAGGGGGCAGGTAAACAAGTTTTTTCACCTGATGATTGGGGGGGGGGGTGTGTGGGTGGTCGGGGGGGGGGGGGGGGTGTCGGTCCTGACCTCAGATGGAAGGGAAATATTCTGGATTTCTCTCAAATTATAAGATAAAATTAAGATTAATTAATATTTTTTTAAATATTTCATAATAATTGTAATATACTTTTAATCATATTTTACATTTTCGTAGAACTTTAAAATCATTTTCTTACATTACATTTATGGTGTATTGCTATAACTTATATTTTATTGTATTAATTTAACCTGCATAATTATTAAAATATTGTTATTGCAAAGTATAGGCCCACAATTGGGACAAACAAGAAATGGTAGCCCCAAGAATGTGACCACAATTCCTACTAAGATGGCCAAAGACAGTTGGAACATATATGGTGATCTCCAAATTTATAAAGTTAAAGTTGAAGTTACTTAATGATGAGATATATTAGATGTTTAGAGAATGGGGCCAGTGTAAAAAGTCATTTAGGTTCCTTTAGGGTTAGGTGGCATGGGCTGGGACCTTTAATTTTAAGTTTTTTTTAGAAAAGCACATGGTTACAGTTGATCAAAACATGTGATATGAAAACTTCACTTACTTGTAATGCTAAGGTCATTTGAAGAGAAGGTAGGTTATTGGGGGCTGAAGGTATGAGATCCAGTTAAAAATAGTTTGTTTGTAGATGGTCTACAATAAGATTAATGGTATAATTCTGAAAGAATCCATTGAAAAAGGTAAGATCTGGTGGGTCCATGTGGACTGCATTTAGCTTCTGCTGCTGCTGCTGCAGGTGCTGGCCACTACAGTGCACTGGGTAAGGTCAGGGTTGGGCCAGGCCTTGGTCATGTGACCAAAGAGGGTAAGAAGGGGTGAGGGGGCAGGTAAACAAGTTTTTTCACCTGATGATTGGGGGGGGGGGGGGGTTGTGTGGGTGGTCGGGGGGGGGGGGGTGTCGGTCCTGACCTCAGATGGAAGGGAAATATTCTGGATTTCTCTCAAATTATAAGATAAAATTAAGACTAATTAATATTTTTTTAAATATTTCATAATAATTGTAATATACTTTTAATCATATTTTACATTTTCGTAGAACTTTAAAATCATTTTCTTACATTATATTTATTGTGTATTGCTATAACTTATATTTTATTGTATTAATTTAACCTGCATAGTTACAATGTCATAAAGGTTTATTTATTTATTATTAAGGCGGTTTCCCAGTGGACTTACATGAAGTAAATTCTAACTGATCATGCCAATGGGATCGTTCCCATTGCTAAGAATTCAAGCTATGGTTAGGTTTTAAAAGTTCGGACATATGAACAAGCATATTCCTGGTAGCCAGTATTTAGGCCACGGTCTCGGAGACAGTTTAAGAACTAGATCTTCAAAAAAGAAGTCGTGCGCTCTCTCCGATGACAGCTTTCCAAACAAACAAGATCTGGGAGGTTTCCCTGATTGCTTAAAATTCACAACATTTTTTCTGCCACTTTCGGGAGGTGGGGGGGGGGTTTGGAGTTTTCCTTGGTGGAAAGTTATTTAAATGGTGGAATCTAGATTTTAAAATACATGGAAGACTTAATTTTATATAATTTAGACATGAGAGCTGAGAGAATATATGATAACTTGAACTTACCCAAATGAGTTGGAGGAGGTCGCAGATTGCTAGTTGGATGATCCAAGGACATCAAAGGCTGACAATGAGGTCATCAGGACAGTGATGATTATGGACGGTCCAAGAAGGAAGCTGTTAAAAACTATTAAAAACACATATAAACAAGGACCAGTTAAAGAAATGATAAGTAGAAATGTGAGGTACTAATTTGGAAGAAAATAGTATAATTTGACCTCACGACACAGTGTTTCGACCTTCTGGTCTCATCAGGTGAGGGGGTGTGGGTTGTTTGAAAATGATCCAAAATGGGGAAAGAATTATATATATACAAAGAATCAACAAGGGTTGTCAAGGTATCACAGTCCCAACTCTCATATCAGTGAATTTAGGTAACTTGTTAAGGACTATTGAAAATAATTATAGGCAGTTACAGTGTACTTTTGTTATTTAGAGAATGGAGAAGTTAAACTTTGAGATGCCATAACTCAGTGAGTTTTGGAGATAGAAAGCTGAAATTTTTTATGTGGTTAGGTGTAAGGGTTATCCTTAAGTGTGCTGATTTACAAAGCTCTAGCTACAGTAGGAAGCATAATAAAGGCGATTACGCACCGAATTTTGAGTTAAATATATCCTAAAATGAAAAATATTAATATGTATATAACTTTGAGATGCCATAACTCAGTGAGTTTTGGAGATAGAAAGCTGAAATTTTTTATGTGGTTAAGTGTAAGGGTTATCCTTAAGTGTGCTGATTTACAAAGCTCTAGCTACAGTAGGAAGCATAATAAAGGCGATTACGCACCGAATTTTGAGTTAAATATATCCTAAAATGAAAAATATTAATATGTATATATAATTAGATAGATATTTTTTATAGAGAATAATTTGATATTATGTTAAATTAAAAAAGGTATTAAGATAATTATTAAGATATTGTTATTGCAAAGTATAGGCCCACAATTGGGACAAACAAGAAATGGTAGCCCCAAGAATGTGACCTCAATTCCTACTAAGATGGCCAAAGACAGTTGGAACATATATGGTGATCTCCAAATTTATAAAGTTAAAGTTGAAGTTACTTAATGATGAGATATATTAGATGTTTAGAGAATGGGGCCAGTGTAAAAAGTCATTTAGGTTCCTTTAGGGTTAGGTGGCATGGGCTGGGACCTTTAATTTTAAGTTTTTTTAGAAAAGCACATGGTTACAGTTGATCAAAACATGTGATATGAAAACTTCACTTACTTGTAATGCTAAGGTCATTTGAAGAGAAGGTAGGTTATTGGGGGCTGAAGGTATGAGATCCAGTTAAAAATAGTTTGTTTGTAGATGGTCTACAATAAGATTAATGGTATAATTCTGAAAGAATCCATTGAAAAAGGTAAGATCTGGTGGGTCCATGTGGACTGCATTTAGCTTCTGCTGCTGCTGCTGCAGGTGCTGGCCACTACAGTGCACTGGGTAAGGTCAGGGTTGGGCCAGGCCTTGGTCATGTGACCAAAGAGGGTAAGAAGGGGTGAGGGGGCAGGTAAACAAGTTTTTTCACCTGATGATTGGGGGGGGGGGTGTGTGGGTGGTCGGGGGGGGGGGGGGGTGTCGGTCCTGACCTCAGATGGAAGGGAAATATTCTGGATTTCTCTCAAATTATAAGATAAAATTAAGATTAATTAATATTTTTTTAAATATTTCATAATAATTGTAATATACTTTTAATCATATTTTACATTTTCGTAGAACTTTAAAATCATTTTCTTACATTACATTTATGGTGTATTGCTATAACTTATATTTTATTGTATTAATTTAACCTGCATAATTATTAAAATATTGTTATTGCAAAGTATAGGCCCACAATTGGGACAAACAAGAAATGGTAGCCCCAAGAATGTGACCACAATTCCTACTAAGATGGCCAAAGACAGTTGGAACATATATGGTGATCTCCAAATTTATAAAGTTAAAGTTGAAGTTACTTAATGATGAGATATATTAGATGTTTAGAGAATGGGGCCAGTGTAAAAAGTCATTTAGGTTCCTTTAGGGTTAGGTGGCATGGGCTGGGACCTTTAATTTTAAGTTTTTTTTAGAAAAGCACATGGTTACAGTTGATCAAAACATGTGATATGAAAACTTCACTTACTTGTAATGCTAAGGTCATTTGAAGAGAAGGTAGGTTATTGGGGGCTGAAGGTATGAGATCCAGTTAAAAATAGTTTGTTTGTAGATGGTCTACAATAAGATTAATGGTATAATTCTGAAAGAATCCATTGAAAAAGGTAAGATCTGGTGGGTCCATGTGGACTGCATTTAGCTTCTGCTGCTGCTGCTGCAGGTGCTGGCCACTACAGTGCACTGGGTAAGGTCAGGGTTGGGCCAGGCCTTGGTCATGTGACCAAAGAGGGTAAGAAGGGGTGAGGGGGCAGGTAAACAAGTTTTTTCACCTGATGATTGGGGGGGGGGGGGGGTTGTGTGGGTGGTCGGGGGGGGGGGGGTGTCGGTCCTGACCTCAGATGGAAGGGAAATATTCTGGATTTCTCTCAAATTATAAGATAAAATTAAGACTAATTAATATTTTTTTAAATATTTCATAATAATTGTAATATACTTTTAATCATATTTTACATTTTCGTAGAACTTTAAAATCATTTTCTTACATTATATTTATTGTGTATTGCTATAACTTATATTTTATTGTATTAATTTAACCTGCATAGTTACAATGTCATAAAGGTTTATTTATTTATTATTAAGGCGGTTTCCCAGTGGACTTACATGAAGTAAATTCTAACTGATCATGCCAATGGGATCGTTCCCATTGCTAAGAATTCAAGCTATGGTTAGGTTTTAAAAGTTCGGACATATGAACAAGCATATTCCTGGTAGCCAGTATTTAGGCCACGGTCTCGGAGACAGTTTAAGAACTAGATCTTCAAAAAAGAAGTCGTGCGCTCTCTCCGATGACAGCTTTCCAAACAAACAAGATCTGGGAGGTTTCCCTGATTGCTTAAAATTCACAACATTTTTTCTGCCACTTTCGGGAGGTGGGGGGGGGGTTTGGAGTTTTCCTTGGTGGAAAGTTATTTAAATGGTGGAATCTAGATTTTAAAATACATGGAAGACTTAATTTTATATAATTTAGACATGAGAGCTGAGAGAATATATGATAACTTGAACTTACCCAAATGAGTTGGAGGAGGTCGCAGATTGCTAGTTGGATGATCCAAGGACATCAAAGGCTGACAATGAGGTCATCAGGACAGTGATGATTATGGACGGTCCAAGAAGGAAGCTGTTAAAAACTATTAAAAACACATATAAACAAGGACCAGTTAAAGAAATGATAAGTAGAAATGTGAGGTACTAATTTGGAAGAAAATAGTATAATTTGACCTCACGACACAGTGTTTCGACCTTCTGGTCTCATCAGGTGAGGGGGTGTGGGTTGTTTGAAAATGATCCAAAATGGGGAAAGAATTATATATATACAAAGAATCAACAAGGGTTGTCAAGGTATCACAGTCCCAACTCTCATATCAGTGAATTTAGGTAACTTGTTAAGGACTATTGAAAATAATTATAGGCAGTTACAGTGTACTTTTGTTATTTAGAGAATGGAGAAGTTAAACTTTGAGATGCCATAACTCAGTGAGTTTTGGAGATAGAAAGCTGAAATTTTTTATGTGGTTAGGTGTAAGGGTTATCCTTAAGTGTGCTGATTTACAAAGCTCTAGCTACAGTAGGAAGCATAATAAAGGCGATTACGCACCGAATTTTGAGTTAAATATATCCTAAAATGAAAAATATTAATATGTATATAACTTTGAGATGCCATAACTCAGTGAGTTTTGGAGATAGAAAGCTGAAATTTTTTATGTGGTTAAGTGTAAGGGTTATCCTTAAGTGTGCTGATTTACAAAGCTCTAGCTACAGTAGGAAGCATAATAAAGGCGATTACGCACCGAATTTTGAGTTAAATATATCCTAAAATGAAAAATATTAATATGTATATATAATTAGATAGATATTTTTTATAGAGAATAATTTGATATTATGTTAAATTAAAAAAGGTATTAAGATAATTATTAAGATATTGTTATTGCAAAGTATAGGCCCACAATTGGGACAAACAAGAAATGGTAGCCCCAAGAATGTGACCTCAATTCCTACTAAGATGGCCAAAGACAGTTGGAACATATATGGTGATCTCCAAATTTATAAAGTTAAAGTTGAAGTTACTTAATGATGAGATATATTAGATGTTTAGAGAATGGGGCCAGTGTAAAAAGTCATTTAGGTTCCTTTAGGGTTAGGTGGCATGGGCTGGGACCTTTAATTTTAAGTTTTTTTAGAAAAGCACATGGTTACAGTTGATCAAAACATGTGATATGAAAACTTCACTTACTTGTAATGCTAAGGTCATTTGAAGAGAAGGTAGGTTATTGGGGGCTGAAGGTATGAGATCCAGTTAAAAATAGTTTGTTTGTAGATGGTCTACAATAAGATTAATGGTATAATTCTGAAAGAATCCATTGAAAAAGGTAAGATCTGGTGGGTCCATGTGGACTGCATTTAGCTTCTGCTGCTGCTGCTGCAGGTGCTGGCCACTACAGTGCACTGGGTAAGGTCAGGGTTGGGCCAGGCCTTGGTCATGTGACCAAAGAGGGTAAGAAGGGGTGAGGGGGCAGGTAAACAAGTTTTTTCACCTGATGATTGGGGGGGGGGGTGTGTGGGTGGTCGGGGGGGGTGTCGGTCCTGACCTCAGATGGAAGGGAAATATTCTGGATTTCTCTCAAATTATAAGATAAAATTAAGATTAATTAATATTTTTTTAAATATTTCATAATAATTGTAATATACTTTTAATCATATTTTACATTTTCGTAGAACTTTAAAATCATTTTCTTACATTACATTTATGGTGTATTGCTATAACTTATATTTTATTGTATTAATTTAACCTGCATAATTATTAAAATATTGTTATTGCAAAGTATAGGCCCACAATTGGGACAAACAAGAAATGGTAGCCCCAAGAATGTGACCACAATTCCTACTAAGATGGCCAAAGACAGTTGGAACATATATGGTGATCTCCAAATTTATAAAGTTAAAGTTGAAGTTACTTAATGATGAGATATATTAGATGTTTAGAGAATGGGGCCAGTGTAAAAAGTCATTTAGGTTCCTTTAGGGTTAGGTGGCATGGGCTGGGACCTTTAATTTTAAGTTTTTTTTAGAAAAGCACATGGTTACAGTTGATCAAAACATGTGATATGAAAACTTCACTTACTTGTAATGCTAAGGTCATTTGAAGAGAAGGTAGGTTATTGGGGGCTGAAGGTATGAGATCCAGTTAAAAATAGTTTGTTTGTAGATGGTCTACAATAAGATTAATGGTATAATTCTGAAAGAATCCATTGAAAAAGGTAAGATCTGGTGGGTCCATGTGGACTGCATTTAGCTTCTGCTGCTGCTGCTGCAGGTGCTGGCCACTACAGTGCACTGGGTAAGGTCAGGGTTGGGCCAGGCCTTGGTCATGTGACCAAAGAGGGTAAGAAGGGGTGAGGGGGCAGGTAAACAAGTTTTTTCACCTGATGATTGGGGGGGGGGGGGGTTGTGTGGGTGGTCGGGGGGGGGGGGGGTGTCGGTCCTGACCTCAGATGGAAGGGAAATATTCTGGATTTCTCTCAAATTATAAGATAAAATTAAGACTAATTAATATTTTTTTAAATATTTCATAATAATTGTAATATACTTTTAATCATATTTTACATTTTCGTAGAACTTTAAAATCATTTTCTTACATTATATTTATTGTGTATTGCTATAACTTATATTTTATTGTATTAATTTAACCTGCATAGTTACAATGTCATAAAGGTTTATTTATTTATTATTAAGGCGGTTTCCCAGTGGACTTACATGAAGTAAATTCTAACTGATCATGCCAATGGGATCGTTCCCATTGCTAAGAATTCAAGCTATGGTTAGGTTTTAAAAGTTCGGACATATGAACAAGCATATTCCTGGTAGCCAGTATTTAGGCCACGGTCTCGGAGACAGTTTAAGAACTAGATCTTCAAAAAAGAAGTCGTGCGCTCTCTCCGATGACAGCTTTCCAAACAAACAAGATCTGGGAGGTTTCCCTGATTGCTTAAAATTCACAACATTTTTTCTGCCACTTTCGGGAGGTGGGGGGGGGGTTTGGAGTTTTCCTTGGTGGAAAGTTATTTAAATGGTGGAATCTAGATTTTAAAATACATGGAAGACTTAATTTTATATAATTTAGACATGAGAGCTGAGAGAATATATGATAACTTGAACTTACCCAAATGAGTTGGAGGAGGTCGCAGATTGCTAGTTGGATGATCCAAGGACATCAAAGGCTGACAATGAGGTCATCAGGACAGTGATGATTATGGACGGTCCAAGAAGGAAGCTGTTAAAAACTATTAAAAACACATATAAACAAGGACCAGTTAAAGAAATGATAAGTAGAAATGTGAGGTACTAATTTGGAAGAAAATAGTATAATTTGACCTCACGACACAGTGTTTCGACCTTCTGGTCTCATCAGGTGAGGGGGTGTGGGTTGTTTGAAAATGATCCAAAATGGGGAAAGAATTATATATATACAAAGAATCAACAAGGGTTGTCAAGGTATCACAGTCCCAACTCTCATATCAGTGAATTTAGGTAACTTGTTAAGGACTATTGAAAATAATTATAGGCAGTTACAGTGTACTTTTGTTATTTAGAGAATGGAGAAGTTAAACTTTGAGATGCCATAACTCAGTGAGTTTTGGAGATAGAAAGCTGAAATTTTTTATGTGGTTAGGTGTAAGGGTTATCCTTAAGTGTGCTGATTTACAAAGCTCTAGCTACAGTAGGAAGCATAATAAAGGCGATTACGCACCGAATTTTGAGTTAAATATATCCTAAAATGAAAAATATTAATATGTATATAACTTTGAGATGCCATAACTCAGTGAGTTTTGGAGATAGAAAGCTGAAATTTTTTATGTGGTTAAGTGTAAGGGTTATCCTTAAGTGTGCTGATTTACAAAGCTCTAGCTACAGTAGGAAGCATAATAAAGGCGATTACGCACCGAATTTTGAGTTAAATATATCCTAAAATGAAAAATATTAATATGTATATATAATTAGATAGATATTTTTTATAGAGAATAATTTGATATTATGTTAAATTAAAAAAGGTATTAAGATAATTATTAAGATATTGTTATTGCAAAGTATAGGCCCACAATTGGGACAAACAAGAAATGGTAGCCCCAAGAATGTGACCTCAATTCCTACTAAGATGGCCAAAGACAGTTGGAACATATATGGTGATCTCCAAATTTATAAAGTTAAAGTTGAAGTTACTTAATGATGAGATATATTAGATGTTTAGAGAATGGGGCCAGTGTAAAAAGTCATTTAGGTTCCTTTAGGGTTAGGTGGCATGGGCTGGGACCTTTAATTTTAAGTTTTTTTAGAAAAGCACATGGTTACAGTTGATCAAAACATGTGATATGAAAACTTCACTTACTTGTAATGCTAAGGTCATTTGAAGAGAAGGTAGGTTATTGGGGGCTGAAGGTATGAGATCCAGTTAAAAATAGTTTGTTTGTAGATGGTCTACAATAAGATTAATGGTATAATTCTGAAAGAATCCATTGAAAAAGGTAAGATCTGGTGGGTCCATGTGGACTGCATTTAGCTTCTGCTGCTGCTGCTGCAGGTGCTGGCCACTACAGTGCACTGGGTAAGGTCAGGGTTGGGCCAGGCCTTGGTCATGTGACCAAAGAGGGTAAGAAGGGGTGAGGGGGCAGGTAAACAAGTTTTTTCACCTGATGATTGGGGGGGGGGGTGTGTGGGTGGTCGGGGGGGGGGGGGGGGTGTCGGTCCTGACCTCAGATGGAAGGGAAATATTCTGGATTTCTCTCAAATTATAAGATAAAATTAAGATTAATTAATATTTTTTTAAATATTTCATAATAATTGTAATATACTTTTAATCATATTTTACATTTTCGTAGAACTTTAAAATCATTTTCTTACATTACATTTATGGTGTATTGCTATAACTTATATTTTATTGTATTAATTTAACCTGCATAATTATTAAAATATTGTTATTGCAAAGTATAGGCCCACAATTGGGACAAACAAGAAATGGTAGCCCCAAGAATGTGACCACAATTCCTACTAAGATGGCCAAAGACAGTTGGAACATATATGGTGATCTCCAAATTTATAAAGTTAAAGTTGAAGTTACTTAATGATGAGATATATTAGATGTTTAGAGAATGGGGCCAGTGTAAAAAGTCATTTAGGTTCCTTTAGGGTTAGGTGGCATGGGCTGGGACCTTTAATTTTAAGTTTTTTTTAGAAAAGCACATGGTTACAGTTGATCAAAACATGTGATATGAAAACTTCACTTACTTGTAATGCTAAGGTCATTTGAAGAGAAGGTAGGTTATTGGGGGCTGAAGGTATGAGATCCAGTTAAAAATAGTTTGTTTGTAGATGGTCTACAATAAGATTAATGGTATAATTCTGAAAGAATCCATTGAAAAAGGTAAGATCTGGTGGGTCCATGTGGACTGCATTTAGCTTCTGCTGCTGCTGCTGCAGGTGCTGGCCACTACAGTGCACTGGGTAAGGTCAGGGTTGGGCCAGGCCTTGGTCATGTGACCAAAGAGGGTAAGAAGGGGTGAGGGGGCAGGTAAACAAGTTTTTTCACCTGATGATTGGGGGGGGGGGGGGGTTGTGTGGGTGGTCGGGGGGGGGGGGGTGTCGGTCCTGACCTCAGATGGAAGGGAAATATTCTGGATTTCTCTCAAATTATAAGATAAAATTAAGACTAATTAATATTTTTTTAAATATTTCATAATAATTGTAATATACTTTTAATCATATTTTACATTTTCGTAGAACTTTAAAATCATTTTCTTACATTATATTTATTGTGTATTGCTATAACTTATATTTTATTGTATTAATTTAACCTGCATAGTTACAATGTCATAAAGGTTTATTTATTTATTATTAAGGCGGTTTCCCAGTGGACTTACATGAAGTAAATTCTAACTGATCATGCCAATGGGATCGTTCCCATTGCTAAGAATTCAAGCTATGGTTAGGTTTTAAAAGTTCGGACATATGAACAAGCATATTCCTGGTAGCCAGTATTTAGGCCACGGTCTCGGAGACAGTTTAAGAACTAGATCTTCAAAAAAGAAGTCGTGCGCTCTCTCCGATGACAGCTTTCCAAACAAACAAGATCTGGGAGGTTTCCCTGATTGCTTAAAATTCACAACATTTTTTCTGCCACTTTCGGGAGGTGGGGGGGGGGTTTGGAGTTTTCCTTGGTGGAAAGTTATTTAAATGGTGGAATCTAGATTTTAAAATACATGGAAGACTTAATTTTATATAATTTAGACATGAGAGCTGAGAGAATATATGATAACTTGAACTTACCCAAATGAGTTGGAGGAGGTCGCAGATTGCTAGTTGGATGATCCAAGGACATCAAAGGCTGACAATGAGGTCATCAGGACAGTGATGATTATGGACGGTCCAAGAAGGAAGCTGTTAAAAACTATTAAAAACACATATAAACAAGGACCAGTTAAAGAAATGATAAGTAGAAATGTGAGGTACTAATTTGGAAGAAAATAGTATAATTTGACCTCACGACACAGTGTTTCGACCTTCTGGTCTCATCAGGTGAGGGGGTGTGGGTTGTTTGAAAATGATCCAAAATGGGGAAAGAATTATATATATACAAAGAATCAACAAGGGTTGTCAAGGTATCACAGTCCCAACTCTCATATCAGTGAATTTAGGTAACTTGTTAAGGACTATTGAAAATAATTATAGGCAGTTACAGTGTACTTTTGTTATTTAGAGAATGGAGAAGTTAAACTTTGAGATGCCATAACTCAGTGAGTTTTGGAGATAGAAAGCTGAAATTTTTTATGTGGTTAGGTGTAAGGGTTATCCTTAAGTGTGCTGATTTACAAAGCTCTAGCTACAGTAGGAAGCATAATAAAGGCGATTACGCACCGAATTTTGAGTTAAATATATCCTAAAATGAAAAATATTAATATGTATATAACTTTGAGATGCCATAACTCAGTGAGTTTTGGAGATAGAAAGCTGAAATTTTTTATGTGGTTAAGTGTAAGGGTTATCCTTAAGTGTGCTGATTTACAAAGCTCTAGCTACAGTAGGAAGCATAATAAAGGCGATTACGCACCGAATTTTGAGTTAAATATATCCTAAAATGAAAAATATTAATATGTATATATAATTAGATAGATATTTTTTATAGAGAATAATTTGATATTATGTTAAATTAAAAAAGGTATTAAGATAATTATTAAGATATTGTTATTGCAAAGTATAGGCCCACAATTGGGACAAACAAGAAATGGTAGCCCCAAGAATGTGACCTCAATTCCTACTAAGATGGCCAAAGACAGTTGGAACATATATGGTGATCTCCAAATTTATAAAGTTAAAGTTGAAGTTACTTAATGATGAGATATATTAGATGTTTAGAGAATGGGGCCAGTGTAAAAAGTCATTTAGGTTCCTTTAGGGTTAGGTGGCATGGGCTGGGACCTTTAATTTTAAGTTTTTTTAGAAAAGCACATGGTTACAGTTGATCAAAACATGTGATATGAAAACTTCACTTACTTGTAATGCTAAGGTCATTTGAAGAGAAGGTAGGTTATTGGGGGCTGAAGGTATGAGATCCAGTTAAAAATAGTTTGTTTGTAGATGGTCTACAATAAGATTAATGGTATAATTCTGAAAGAATCCATTGAAAAAGGTAAGATCTGGTGGGTCCATGTGGACTGCATTTAGCTTCTGCTGCTGCTGCTGCAGGTGCTGGCCACTACAGTGCACTGGGTAAGGTCAGGGTTGGGCCAGGCCTTGGTCATGTGACCAAAGAGGGTAAGAAGGGGTGAGGGGGCAGGTAAACAAGTTTTTTCACCTGATGATTGGGGGGGGGGGGTGTGTGTGGTGGTCGGGGGGGGGGGGGGGTGTCGGTCCTGACCTCAGATGGAAGGGAAATATTCTGGATTTCTCTCAAATTATAAGATAAAATTAAGATTAATTAATATTTTTTTAAATATTTCATAATAATTGTAATATACTTTTAATCATATTTTACATTTTCGTAGAACTTTAAAATCATTTTCTTACATTACATTTATGGTGTATTGCTATAACTTATATTTTATTGTATTAATTTAACCTGCATAATTATTAAAATATTGTTATTGCAAAGTATAGGCCCACAATTGGGACAAACAAGAAATGGTAGCCCCAAGAATGTGACCACAATTCCTACTAAGATGGCCAAAGACAGTTGGAACATATATGGTGATCTCCAAATTTATAAAGTTAAAGTTGAAGTTACTTAATGATGAGATATATTAGATGTTTAGAGAATGGGGCCAGTGTAAAAAGTCATTTAGGTTCCTTTAGGGTTAGGTGGCATGGGCTGGGACCTTTAATTTTAAGTTTTTTTTAGAAAAGCACATGGTTACAGTTGATCAAAACATGTGATATGAAAACTTCACTTACTTGTAATGCTAAGGTCATTTGAAGAGAAGGTAGGTTATTGGGGGCTGAAGGTATGAGATCCAGTTAAAAATAGTTTGTTTGTAGATGGTCTACAATAAGATTAATGGTATAATTCTGAAAGAATCCATTGAAAAAGGTAAGATCTGGTGGGTCCATGTGGACTGCATTTAGCTTCTGCTGCTGCTGCTGCAGGTGCTGGCCACTACAGTGCACTGGGTAAGGTCAGGGTTGGGCCAGGCCTTGGTCATGTGACCAAAGAGGGTAAGAAGGGGTGAGGGGGCAGGTAAACAAGTTTTTTCACCTGATGATTGGGGGGGGGGGGGGTTGTGTGGGTGGTCGGGGGGGGGGGGGGGTGTCGGTCCTGACCTCAGATGGAAGGGAAATATTCTGGATTTCTCTCAAATTATAAGATAAAATTAAGACTAATTAATATTTTTTTAAATATTTCATAATAATTGTAATATACTTTTAATCATATTTTACATTTTCGTAGAACTTTAAAATCATTTTCTTACATTATATTTATTGTGTATTGCTATAACTTATATTTTATTGTATTAATTTAACCTGCATAGTTACAATGTCATAAAGGTTTATTTATTTATTATTAAGGCGGTTTCCCAGTGGACTTACATGAAGTAAATTCTAACTGATCATGCCAATGGGATCGTTCCCATTGCTAAGAATTCAAGCTATGGTTAGGTTTTAAAAGTTCGGACATATGAACAAGCATATTCCTGGTAGCCAGTATTTAGGCCACGGTCTCGGAGACAGTTTAAGAACTAGATCTTCAAAAAAGAAGTCGTGCGCTCTCTCCGATGACAGCTTTCCAAACAAACAAGATCTGGGAGGTTTCCCTGATTGCTTAAAATTCACAACATTTTTTCTGCCACTTTCGGGAGGTGGGGGGGGGGTTTGGAGTTTTCCTTGGTGGAAAGTTATTTAAATGGTGGAATCTAGATTTTAAAATACATGGAAGACTTAATTTTATATAATTTAGACATGAGAGCTGAGAGAATATATGATAACTTGAACTTACCCAAATGAGTTGGAGGAGGTCGCAGATTGCTAGTTGGATGATCCAAGGACATCAAAGGCTGACAATGAGGTCATCAGGACAGTGATGATTATGGACGGTCCAAGAAGGAAGCTGTTAAAAACTATTAAAAACACATATAAACAAGGACCAGTTAAAGAAATGATAAGTAGAAATGTGAGGTACTAATTTGGAAGAAAATAGTATAATTTGACCTCACGACACAGTGTTTCGACCTTCTGGTCTCATCAGGTGAGGGGGTGTGGGTTGTTTGAAAATGATCCAAAATGGGGAAAGAATTATATATATACAAAGAATCAACAAGGGTTGTCAAGGTATCACAGTCCCAACTCTCATATCAGTGAATTTAGGTAACTTGTTAAGGACTATTGAAAATAATTATAGGCAGTTACAGTGTACTTTTGTTATTTAGAGAATGGAGAAGTTAAACTTTGAGATGCCATAACTCAGTGAGTTTTGGAGATAGAAAGCTGAAATTTTTTATGTGGTTAGGTGTAAGGGTTATCCTTAAGTGTGCTGATTTACAAAGCTCTAGCTACAGTAGGAAGCATAATAAAGGCGATTACGCACCGAATTTTGAGTTAAATATATCCTAAAATGAAAAATATTAATATGTATATAACTTTGAGATGCCATAACTCAGTGAGTTTTGGAGATAGAAAGCTGAAATTTTTTATGTGGTTAAGTGTAAGGGTTATCCTTAAGTGTGCTGATTTACAAAGCTCTAGCTACAGTAGGAAGCATAATAAAGGCGATTACGCACCGAATTTTGAGTTAAATATATCCTAAAATGAAAAATATTAATATGTATATATAATTAGATAGATATTTTTTATAGAGAATAATTTGATATTATGTTAAATTAAAAAAGGTATTAAGATAATTATTAAGATATTGTTATTGCAAAGTATAGGCCCACAATTGGGACAAACAAGAAATGGTAGCCCCAAGAATGTGACCTCAATTCCTACTAAGATGGCCAAAGACAGTTGGAACATATATGGTGATCTCCAAATTTATAAAGTTAAAGTTGAAGTTACTTAATGATGAGATATATTAGATGTTTAGAGAATGGGGCCAGTGTAAAAAGTCATTTAGGTTCCTTTAGGGTTAGGTGGCATGGGCTGGGACCTTTAATTTTAAGTTTTTTTAGAAAAGCACATGGTTACAGTTGATCAAAACATGTGATATGAAAACTTCACTTACTTGTAATGCTAAGGTCATTTGAAGAGAAGGTAGGTTATTGGGGGCTGAAGGTATGAGATCCAGTTAAAAATAGTTTGTTTGTAGATGGTCTACAATAAGATTAATGGTATAATTCTGAAAGAATCCATTGAAAAAGGTAAGATCTGGTGGGTCCATGTGGACTGCATTTAGCTTCTGCTGCTGCTGCTGCAGGTGCTGGCCACTACAGTGCACTGGGTAAGGTCAGGGTTGGGCCAGGCCTTGGTCATGTGACCAAAGAGGGTAAGAAGGGGTGAGGGGGCAGGTAAACAAGTTTTTTCACCTGATGATTGGGGGGGGGGGTGTGTGGGTGGTCGGGGGGGGGGGGGGGGTGTCGGTCCTGACCTCAGATGGAAGGGAAATATTCTGGATTTCTCTCAAATTATAAGATAAAATTAAGATTAATTAATATTTTTTTAAATATTTCATAATAATTGTAATATACTTTTAATCATATTTTACATTTTCGTAGAACTTTAAAATCATTTTCTTACATTACATTTATGGTGTATTGCTATAACTTATATTTTATTGTATTAATTTAACCTGCATAATTATTAAAATATTGTTATTGCAAAGTATAGGCCCACAATTGGGACAAACAAGAAATGGTAGCCCCAAGAATGTGACCACAATTCCTACTAAGATGGCCAAAGACAGTTGGAACATATATGGTGATCTCCAAATTTATAAAGTTAAAGTTGAAGTTACTTAATGATGAGATATATTAGATGTTTAGAGAATGGGGCCAGTGTAAAAAGTCATTTAGGTTCCTTTAGGGTTAGGTGGCATGGGCTGGGACCTTTAATTTTAAGTTTTTTTTAGAAAAGCACATGGTTACAGTTGATCAAAACATGTGATATGAAAACTTCACTTACTTGTAATGCTAAGGTCATTTGAAGAGAAGGTAGGTTATTGGGGGCTGAAGGTATGAGATCCAGTTAAAAATAGTTTGTTTGTAGATGGTCTACAATAAGATTAATGGTATAATTCTGAAAGAATCCATTGAAAAAGGTAAGATCTGGTGGGTCCATGTGGACTGCATTTAGCTTCTGCTGCTGCTGCTGCAGGTGCTGGCCACTACAGTGCACTGGGTAAGGTCAGGGTTGGGCCAGGCCTTGGTCATGTGACCAAAGAGGGTAAGAAGGGGTGAGGGGGCAGGTAAACAAGTTTTTTCACCTGATGATTGGGGGGGGGGGGGGGGGTGTGGGGGGGGTCGGGGGGGGGGGGGGTGTCGGTCCTGACCTCAGATGGAAGGGAAATATTCTGGATTTCTCTCAAATTATAAGATAAAATTAAGACTAATTAATATTTTTTTAAATATTTCATAATAATTGTAATATACTTTTAATCATATTTTACATTTTCGTAGAACTTTAAAATCATTTTCTTACATTATATTTATTGTGTATTGCTATAACTTATATTTTATTGTATTAATTTAACCTGCATAGTTACAATGTCATAAAGGTTTATTTATTTATTATTAAGGCGGTTTCCCAGTGGACTTACATGAAGTAAATTCTAACTGATCATGCCAATGGGATCGTTCCCATTGCTAAGAATTCAAGCTATGGTTAGGTTTTAAAAGTTCGGACATATGAACAAGCATATTCCTGGTAGCCAGTATTTAGGCCACGGTCTCGGAGACAGTTTAAGAACTAGATCTTCAAAAAAGAAGTCGTGCGCTCTCTCCGATGACAGCTTTCCAAACAAACAAGATCTGGGAGGTTTCCCTGATTGCTTAAAATTCACAACATTTTTTCTGCCACTTTCGGGAGGTGGGGGGGGGGTTTGGAGTTTTCCTTGGTGGAAAGTTATTTAAATGGTGGAATCTAGATTTTAAAATACATGGAAGACTTAATTTTATATAATTTAGACATGAGAGCTGAGAGAATATATGATAACTTGAACTTACCCAAATGAGTTGGAGGAGGTCGCAGATTGCTAGTTGGATGATCCAAGGACATCAAAGGCTGACAATGAGGTCATCAGGACAGTGATGATTATGGACGGTCCAAGAAGGAAGCTGTTAAAAACTATTAAAAACACATATAAACAAGGACCAGTTAAAGAAATGATAAGTAGAAATGTGAGGTACTAATTTGGAAGAAAATAGTATAATTTGACCTCACGACACAGTGTTTCGACCTTCTGGTCTCATCAGGTGAGGGGGTGTGGGTTGTTTGAAAATGATCCAAAATGGGGAAAGAATTATATATATACAAAGAATCAACAAGGGTTGTCAAGGTATCACAGTCCCAACTCTCATATCAGTGAATTTAGGTAACTTGTTAAGGACTATTGAAAATAATTATAGGCAGTTACAGTGTACTTTTGTTATTTAGAGAATGGAGAAGTTAAACTTTGAGATGCCATAACTCAGTGAGTTTTGGAGATAGAAAGCTGAAATTTTTTATGTGGTTAGGTGTAAGGGTTATCCTTAAGTGTGCTGATTTACAAAGCTCTAGCTACAGTAGGAAGCATAATAAAGGCGATTACGCACCGAATTTTGAGTTAAATATATCCTAAAATGAAAAATATTAATATGTATATAACTTTGAGATGCCATAACTCAGTGAGTTTTGGAGATAGAAAGCTGAAATTTTTTATGTGGTTAAGTGTAAGGGTTATCCTTAAGTGTGCTGATTTACAAAGCTCTAGCTACAGTAGGAAGCATAATAAAGGCGATTACGCACCGAATTTTGAGTTAAATATATCCTAAAATGAAAAATATTAATATGTATATATAATTAGATAGATATTTTTTATAGAGAATAATTTGATATTATGTTAAATTAAAAAAGGTATTAAGATAATTATTAAGATATTGTTATTGCAAAGTATAGGCCCACAATTGGGACAAACAAGAAATGGTAGCCCCAAGAATGTGACCTCAATTCCTACTAAGATGGCCAAAGACAGTTGGAACATATATGGTGATCTCCAAATTTATAAAGTTAAAGTTGAAGTTACTTAATGATGAGATATATTAGATGTTTAGAGAATGGGGCCAGTGTAAAAAGTCATTTAGGTTCCTTTAGGGTTAGGTGGCATGGGCTGGGACCTTTAATTTTAAGTTTTTTTAGAAAAGCACATGGTTACAGTTGATCAAAACATGTGATATGAAAACTTCACTTACTTGTAATGCTAAGGTCATTTGAAGAGAAGGTAGGTTATTGGGGGCTGAAGGTATGAGATCCAGTTAAAAATAGTTTGTTTGTAGATGGTCTACAATAAGATTAATGGTATAATTCTGAAAGAATCCATTGAAAAAGGTAAGATCTGGTGGGTCCATGTGGACTGCATTTAGCTTCTGCTGCTGCTGCTGCAGGTGCTGGCCACTACAGTGCACTGGGTAAGGTCAGGGTTGGGCCAGGCCTTGGTCATGTGACCAAAGAGGGTAAGAAGGGGTGAGGGGGCAGGTAAACAAGTTTTTTCACCTGATGATTGGGGGGGGGGGTGTGTGGGTGGTCGGGGGGGGGGGGGGGGGGTGTCGGTCCTGACCTCAGATGGAAGGGAAATATTCTGGATTTCTCTCAAATTATAAGATAAAATTAAGATTAATTAATATTTTTTTAAATATTTCATAATAATTGTAATATACTTTTAATCATATTTTACATTTTCGTAGAACTTTAAAATCATTTTCTTACATTACATTTATGGTGTATTGCTATAACTTATATTTTATTGTATTAATTTAACCTGCATAATTATTAAAATATTGTTATTGCAAAGTATAGGCCCACAATTGGGACAAACAAGAAATGGTAGCCCCAAGAATGTGACCACAATTCCTACTAAGATGGCCAAAGACAGTTGGAACATATATGGTGATCTCCAAATTTATAAAGTTAAAGTTGAAGTTACTTAATGATGAGATATATTAGATGTTTAGAGAATGGGGCCAGTGTAAAAAGTCATTTAGGTTCCTTTAGGGTTAGGTGGCATGGGCTGGGACCTTTAATTTTAAGTTTTTTTTAGAAAAGCACATGGTTACAGTTGATCAAAACATGTGATATGAAAACTTCACTTACTTGTAATGCTAAGGTCATTTGAAGAGAAGGTAGGTTATTGGGGGCTGAAGGTATGAGATCCAGTTAAAAATAGTTTGTTTGTAGATGGTCTACAATAAGATTAATGGTATAATTCTGAAAGAATCCATTGAAAAAGGTAAGATCTGGTGGGTCCATGTGGACTGCATTTAGCTTCTGCTGCTGCTGCTGCAGGTGCTGGCCACTACAGTGCACTGGGTAAGGTCAGGGTTGGGCCAGGCCTTGGTCATGTGACCAAAGAGGGTAAGAAGGGGTGAGGGGGCAGGTAAACAAGTTTTTTCACCTGATGATTGGGGGGGGGGGGGGGGTGGGTGGGGGGTCGGGGGGGGGGGGGGTGTCGGTCCTGACCTCAGATGGAAGGGAAATATTCTGGATTTCTCTCAAATTATAAGATAAAATTAAGACTAATTAATATTTTTTTAAATATTTCATAATAATTGTAATATACTTTTAATCATATTTTACATTTTCGTAGAACTTTAAAATCATTTTCTTACATTATATTTATTGTGTATTGCTATAACTTATATTTTATTGTATTAATTTAACCTGCATAGTTACAATGTCATAAAGGTTTATTTATTTATTATTAAGGCGGTTTCCCAGTGGACTTACATGAAGTAAATTCTAACTGATCATGCCAATGGGATCGTTCCCATTGCTAAGAATTCAAGCTATGGTTAGGTTTTAAAAGTTCGGACATATGAACAAGCATATTCCTGGTAGCCAGTATTTAGGCCACGGTCTCGGAGACAGTTTAAGAACTAGATCTTCAAAAAAGAAGTCGTGCGCTCTCTCCGATGACAGCTTTCCAAACAAACAAGATCTGGGAGGTTTCCCTGATTGCTTAAAATTCACAACATTTTTTCTGCCACTTTCGGGAGGTGGGGGGGGGGGTTTGGAGTTTTCCTTGGTGGAAAGTTATTTAAATGGTGGAATCTAGATTTTAAAATACATGGAAGACTTAATTTTATATAATTTAGACATGAGAGCTGAGAGAATATATGATAACTTGAACTTACCCAAATGAGTTGGAGGAGGTCGCAGATTGCTAGTTGGATGATCCAAGGACATCAAAGGCTGACAATGAGGTCATCAGGACAGTGATGATTATGGACGGTCCAAGAAGGAAGCTGTTAAAAACTATTAAAAACACATATAAACAAGGACCAGTTAAAGAAATGATAAGTAGAAATGTGAGGTACTAATTTGGAAGAAAATAGTATAATTTGACCTCACGACACAGTGTTTCGACCTTCTGGTCTCATCAGGTGAGGGGGTGTGGGTTGTTTGAAAATGATCCAAAATGGGGAAAGAATTATATATATACAAAGAATCAACAAGGGTTGTCAAGGTATCACAGTCCCAACTCTCATATCAGTGAATTTAGGTAACTTGTTAAGGACTATTGAAAATAATTATAGGCAGTTACAGTGTACTTTTGTTATTTAGAGAATGGAGAAGTTAAACTTTGAGATGCCATAACTCAGTGAGTTTTGGAGATAGAAAGCTGAAATTTTTTATGTGGTTAGGTGTAAGGGTTATCCTTAAGTGTGCTGATTTACAAAGCTCTAGCTACAGTAGGAAGCATAATAAAGGCGATTACGCACCGAATTTTGAGTTAAATATATCCTAAAATGAAAAATATTAATATGTATATAACTTTGAGATGCCATAACTCAGTGAGTTTTGGAGATAGAAAGCTGAAATTTTTTATGTGGTTAAGTGTAAGGGTTATCCTTAAGTGTGCTGATTTACAAAGCTCTAGCTACAGTAGGAAGCATAATAAAGGCGATTACGCACCGAATTTTGAGTTAAATATATCCTAAAATGAAAAATATTAATATGTATATATAATTAGATAGATATTTTTTATAGAGAATAATTTGATATTATGTTAAATTAAAAAAGGTATTAAGATAATTATTAAGATATTGTTATTGCAAAGTATAGGCCCACAATTGGGACAAACAAGAAATGGTAGCCCCAAGAATGTGACCTCAATTCCTACTAAGATGGCCAAAGACAGTTGGAACATATATGGTGATCTCCAAATTTATAAAGTTAAAGTTGAAGTTACTTAATGATGAGATATATTAGATGTTTAGAGAATGGGGCCAGTGTAAAAAGTCATTTAGGTTCCTTTAGGGTTAGGTGGCATGGGCTGGGACCTTTAATTTTAAGTTTTTTTAGAAAAGCACATGGTTACAGTTGATCAAAACATGTGATATGAAAACTTCACTTACTTGTAATGCTAAGGTCATTTGAAGAGAAGGTAGGTTATTGGGGGCTGAAGGTATGAGATCCAGTTAAAAATAGTTTGTTTGTAGATGGTCTACAATAAGATTAATGGTATAATTCTGAAAGAATCCATTGAAAAAGGTAAGATCTGGTGGGTCCATGTGGACTGCATTTAGCTTCTGCTGCTGCTGCTGCAGGTGCTGGCCACTACAGTGCACTGGGTAAGGTCAGGGTTGGGCCAGGCCTTGGTCATGTGACCAAAGAGGGTAAGAAGGGGTGAGGGGGCAGGTAAACAAGTTTTTTCACCTGATGATTGGGGGGGGGGGTGTGTGGGTGGTCGGGGGGGGGGGGGGGGGGTGTCGGTCCTGACCTCAGATGGAAGGGAAATATTCTGGATTTCTCTCAAATTATAAGATAAAATTAAGATTAATTAATATTTTTTTAAATATTTCATAATAATTGTAATATACTTTTAATCATATTTTACATTTTCGTAGAACTTTAAAATCATTTTCTTACATTACATTTATGGTGTATTGCTATAACTTATATTTTATTGTATTAATTTAACCTGCATAATTATTAAAATATTGTTATTGCAAAGTATAGGCCCACAATTGGGACAAACAAGAAATGGTAGCCCCAAGAATGTGACCACAATTCCTACTAAGATGGCCAAAGACAGTTGGAACATATATGGTGATCTCCAAATTTATAAAGTTAAAGTTGAAGTTACTTAATGATGAGATATATTAGATGTTTAGAGAATGGGGCCAGTGTAAAAAGTCATTTAGGTTCCTTTAGGGTTAGGTGGCATGGGCTGGGACCTTTAATTTTAAGTTTTTTTTAGAAAAGCACATGGTTACAGTTGATCAAAACATGTGATATGAAAACTTCACTTACTTGTAATGCTAAGGTCATTTGAAGAGAAGGTAGGTTATTGGGGGCTGAAGGTATGAGATCCAGTTAAAAATAGTTTGTTTGTAGATGGTCTACAATAAGATTAATGGTATAATTCTGAAAGAATCCATTGAAAAAGGTAAGATCTGGTGGGTCCATGTGGACTGCATTTAGCTTCTGCTGCTGCTGCTGCAGGTGCTGGCCACTACAGTGCACTGGGTAAGGTCAGGGTTGGGCCAGGCCTTGGTCATGTGACCAAAGAGGGTAAGAAGGGGTGAGGGGGCAGGTAAACAAGTTTTTTCACCTGATGATTGGGGGGGGGGGGGGGGTGGGGGGGGGTCGGGGGGGGGGGGGGGGGTGTCGGTCCTGACCTCAGATGGAAGGGAAATATTCTGGATTTCTCTCAAATTATAAGATAAAATTAAGACTAATTAATATTTTTTTAAATATTTCATAATAATTGTAATATACTTTTAATCATATTTTACATTTTCGTAGAACTTTAAAATCATTTTCTTACATTATATTTATTGTGTATTGCTATAACTTATATTTTATTGTATTAATTTAACCTGCATAGTTACAATGTCATAAAGGTTTATTTATTTATTATTAAGGCGGTTTCCCAGTGGACTTACATGAAGTAAATTCTAACTGATCATGCCAATGGGATCGTTCCCATTGCTAAGAATTCAAGCTATGGTTAGGTTTTAAAAGTTCGGACATATGAACAAGCATATTCCTGGTAGCCAGTATTTAGGCCACGGTCTCGGAGACAGTTTAAGAACTAGATCTTCAAAAAAGAAGTCGTGCGCTCTCTCCGATGACAGCTTTCCAAACAAACAAGATCTGGGAGGTTTCCCTGATTGCTTAAAATTCACAACATTTTTTCTGCCACTTTCGGGAGGTGGGGGGGGGGTTTGGAGTTTTCCTTGGTGGAAAGTTATTTAAATGGTGGAATCTAGATTTTAAAATACATGGAAGACTTAATTTTATATAATTTAGACATGAGAGCTGAGAGAATATATGATAACTTGAACTTACCCAAATGAGTTGGAGGAGGTCGCAGATTGCTAGTTGGATGATCCAAGGACATCAAAGGCTGACAATGAGGTCATCAGGACAGTGATGATTATGGACGGTCCAAGAAGGAAGCTGTTAAAAACTATTAAAAACACATATAAACAAGGACCAGTTAAAGAAATGATAAGTAGAAATGTGAGGTACTAATTTGGAAGAAAATAGTATAATTTGACCTCACGACACAGTGTTTCGACCTTCTGGTCTCATCAGGTGAGGGGGTGTGGGTTGTTTGAAAATGATCCAAAATGGGGAAAGAATTATATATATACAAAGAATCAACAAGGGTTGTCAAGGTATCACAGTCCCAACTCTCATATCAGTGAATTTAGGTAACTTGTTAAGGACTATTGAAAATAATTATAGGCAGTTACAGTGTACTTTTGTTATTTAGAGAATGGAGAAGTTAAACTTTGAGATGCCATAACTCAGTGAGTTTTGGAGATAGAAAGCTGAAATTTTTTATGTGGTTAGGTGTAAGGGTTATCCTTAAGTGTGCTGATTTACAAAGCTCTAGCTACAGTAGGAAGCATAATAAAGGCGATTACGCACCGAATTTTGAGTTAAATATATCCTAAAATGAAAAATATTAATATGTATATAACTTTGAGATGCCATAACTCAGTGAGTTTTGGAGATAGAAAGCTGAAATTTTTTATGTGGTTAAGTGTAAGGGTTATCCTTAAGTGTGCTGATTTACAAAGCTCTAGCTACAGTAGGAAGCATAATAAAGGCGATTACGCACCGAATTTTGAGTTAAATATATCCTAAAATGAAAAATATTAATATGTATATATAATTAGATAGATATTTTTTATAGAGAATAATTTGATATTATGTTAAATTAAAAAAGGTATTAAGATAATTATTAAGATATTGTTATTGCAAAGTATAGGCCCACAATTGGGACAAACAAGAAATGGTAGCCCAAGAATGTGACCTCAATTCCTACTAAGATGGCCAAAGACAGTTGGAACATATATGGTGATCTCCAAATTTATAAAGTTAAAGTTGAAGTTACTTAATGATGAGATATATTAGATGTTTAGAGAATGGGGCCAGTGTAAAAAGTCATTTAGGTTCCTTTAGGGTTAGGTGGCATGGGCTGGGACCTTTAATTTTAAGTTTTTTTAGAAAAGCACATGGTTACAGTTGATCAAAACATGTGATATGAAAACTTCACTTACTTGTAATGCTAAGGTCATTTGAAGAGAAGGTAGGTTATTGGGGGCTGAAGGTATGAGATCCAGTTAAAAATAGTTTGTTTGTAGATGGTCTACAATAAGATTAATGGTATAATTCTGAAAGAATCCATTGAAAAAGGTAAGATCTGGTGGGTCCATGTGGACTGCATTTAGCTTCTGCTGCTGCTGCTGCAGGTGCTGGCCACTACAGTGCACTGGGTAAGGTCAGGGTTGGGCCAGGCCTTGGTCATGTGACCAAAGAGGGTAAGAAGGGGTGAGGGGGCAGGTAAACAAGTTTTTTCACCTGATGATTGGGGGGGGGGGGGTGTGGGTGGTCGGGGGGGGGGGGGGGGGGGGTGTCGGTCCTGACCTCAGATGGAAGGGAAATATTCTGGATTTCTCTCAAATTATAAGATAAAATTAAGATTAATTAATATTTTTTTAAATATTTCATAATAATTGTAATATACTTTTAATCATATTTTACATTTTCGTAGAACTTTAAAATCATTTTCTTACATTACATTTATGGTGTATTGCTATAACTTATATTTTATTGTATTAATTTAACCTGCATAATTATTAAAATATTGTTATTGCAAAGTATAGGCCCACAATTGGGACAAACAAGAAATGGTAGCCCCAAGAATGTGACCACAATTCCTACTAAGATGGCCAAAGACAGTTGGAACATATATGGTGATCTCCAAATTTATAAAGTTAAAGTTGAAGTTACTTAATGATGAGATATATTAGATGTTTAGAGAATGGGGCCAGTGTAAAAAGTCATTTAGGTTCCTTTAGGGTTAGGTGGCATGGGCTGGGACCTTTAATTTTAAGTTTTTTTTAGAAAAGCACATGGTTACAGTTGATCAAAACATGTGATATGAAAACTTCACTTACTTGTAATGCTAAGGTCATTTGAAGAGAAGGTAGGTTATTGGGGGCTGAAGGTATGAGATCCAGTTAAAAATAGTTTGTTTGTAGATGGTCTACAATAAGATTAATGGTATAATTCTGAAAGAATCCATTGAAAAAGGTAAGATCTGGTGGGTCCATGTGGACTGCATTTAGCTTCTGCTGCTGCTGCTGCAGGTGCTGGCCACTACAGTGCACTGGGTAAGGTCAGGGTTGGGCCAGGCCTTGGTCATGTGACCAAAGAGGGTAAGAAGGGGTGAGGGGGCAGGTAAACAAGTTTTTTCACCTGATGATGGGGGGGGGGGGGGGGGTTGTGTGGGTGGTCGGGGGGGGGGGGGGTGTCGGTCCTGACCTCAGATGGAAGGGAAATATTCTGGATTTCTCTCAAATTATAAGATAAAATTAAGACTAATTAATATTTTTTTAAATATTTCATAATAATTGTAATATACTTTTAATCATATTTTACATTTTCGTAGAACTTTAAAATCATTTTCTTACATTATATTTATTGTGTATTGCTATAACTTATATTTTATTGTATTAATTTAACCTGCATAGTTACAATGTCATAAAGGTTTATTTATTTATTATTAAGGCGGTTTCCCAGTGGACTTACATGAAGTAAATTCTAACTGATCATGCCAATGGGATCGTTCCCATTGCTAAGAATTCAAGCTATGGTTAGGTTTTAAAAGTTCGGACATATGAACAAGCATATTCCTGGTAGCCAGTATTTAGGCCACGGTCTCGGAGACAGTTTAAGAACTAGATCTTCAAAAAGAAGTCGTGCGCTCTCTCCGATGACAGCTTTCCAAACAAACAAGATCTGGGAGGTTTCCCTGATTGCTTAAAATTCACAACATTTTTTCTGCCACTTTCGGGAGGTGGGGGGGGGGTTTGGAGTTTTCCTTGGTGGAAAGTTATTTAAATGGTGGAATCTAGATTTTAAAATACATGGAAGACTTAATTTTATATAATTTAGACATGAGAGCTGAGAGAATATATGATAACTTGAACTTACCCAAATGAGTTGGAGGAGGTCGCAGATTGCTAGTTGGATGATCCAAGGACATCAAAGGCTGACAATGAGGTCATCAGGACAGTGATGATTATGGACGGTCCAAGAAGGAAGCTGTTAAAAACTATTAAAAACACATATAAACAAGGACCAGTTAAAGAAATGATAAGTAGAAATGTGAGGTACTAATTTGGAAGAAAATAGTATAATTTGACCTCACGACACAGTGTTTCGACCTTCTGGTCTCATCAGGTGAGGGGGTGTGGGTTGTTTGAAAATGATCCAAAATGGGGAAAGAATTATATATATACAAAGAATCAACAAGGGTTGTCAAGGTATCACAGTCCCAACTCTCATATCAGTGAATTTAGGTAACTTGTTAAGGACTATTGAAAATAATTATAGGCAGTTACAGTGTACTTTTGTTATTTAGAGAATGGAGAAGTTAAACTTTGAGATGCCATAACTCAGTGAGTTTTGGAGATAGAAAGCTGAAATTTTTTATGTGGTTAGGTGTAAGGGTTATCCTTAAGTGTGCTGATTTACAAAGCTCTAGCTACAGTAGGAAGCATAATAAAGGCGATTACGCACCGAATTTTGAGTTAAATATATCCTAAAATGAAAAATATTAATATGTATATAACTTTGAGATGCCATAACTCAGTGAGTTTTGGAGATAGAAAGCTGAAATTTTTTATGTGGTTAAGTGTAAGGGTTATCCTTAAGTGTGCTGATTTACAAAGCTCTAGCTACAGTAGGAAGCATAATAAAGGCGATTACGCACCGAATTTTGAGTTAAATATATCCTAAAATGAAAAATATTAATATGTATATATAATTAGATAGATATTTTTTATAGAGAATAATTTGATATTATGTTAAATTAAAAAAGGTATTAAGATAATTATTAAGATATTGTTATTGCAAAGTATAGGCCCACAATTGGGACAAACAAGAAATGGTAGCCCCAAGAATGTGACCTCAATTCCTACTAAGATGGCCAAAGACAGTTGGAACATATATGGTGATCTCCAAATTTATAAAGTTAAAGTTGAAGTTACTTAATGATGAGATATATTAGATGTTTAGAGAATGGGGCCAGTGTAAAAAGTCATTTAGGTTCCTTTAGGGTTAGGTGGCATGGGCTGGGACCTTTAATTTTAAGTTTTTTTAGAAAAGCACATGGTTACAGTTGATCAAAACATGTGATATGAAAACTTCACTTACTTGTAATGCTAAGGTCATTTGAAGAGAAGGTAGGTTATTGGGGGCTGAAGGTATGAGATCCAGTTAAAAATAGTTTGTTTGTAGATGGTCTACAATAAGATTAATGGTATAATTCTGAAAGAATCCATTGAAAAAGGTAAGATCTGGTGGGTCCATGTGGACTGCATTTAGCTTCTGCTGCTGCTGCTGCAGGTGCTGGCCACTACAGTGCACTGGGTAAGGTCAGGGTTGGGCCAGGCCTTGGTCATGTGACCAAAGAGGGTAAGAAGGGGTGAGGGGGCAGGTAAACAAGTTTTTTCACCTGATGATTGGGGGGGGGGGTGTGTGGGTGGTCGGGGGGGGGGGGGGGGTGTCGGTCCTGACCTCAGATGGAAGGGAAATATTCTGGATTTCTCTCAAATTATAAGATAAAATTAAGATTAATTAATATTTTTTTAAATATTTCATAATAATTGTAATATACTTTTAATCATATTTTACATTTTCGTAGAACTTTAAAATCATTTTCTTACATTACATTTATGGTGTATTGCTATAACTTATATTTTATTGTATTAATTTAACCTGCATAATTATTAAAATATTGTTATTGCAAAGTATAGGCCCACAATTGGGACAAACAAGAAATGGTAGCCCCAAGAATGTGACCACAATTCCTACTAAGATGGCCAAAGACAGTTGGAACATATATGGTGATCTCCAAATTTATAAAGTTAAAGTTGAAGTTACTTAATGATGAGATATATTAGATGTTTAGAGAATGGGGCCAGTGTAAAAAGTCATTTAGGTTCCTTTAGGGTTAGGTGGCATGGGCTGGGACCTTTAATTTTAAGTTTTTTTTAGAAAAGCACATGGTTACAGTTGATCAAAACATGTGATATGAAAACTTCACTTACTTGTAATGCTAAGGTCATTTGAAGAGAAGGTAGGTTATTGGGGGCTGAAGGTATGAGATCCAGTTAAAAATAGTTTGTTTGTAGATGGTCTACAATAAGATTAATGGTATAATTCTGAAAGAATCCATTGAAAAAGGTAAGATCTGGTGGGTCCATGTGGACTGCATTTAGCTTCTGCTGCTGCTGCTGCAGGTGCTGGCCACTACAGTGCACTGGGTAAGGTCAGGGTTGGGCCAGGCCTTGGTCATGTGACCAAAGAGGGTAAGAAGGGGTGAGGGGCAGGTAAACAAGTTTTTTCACCTGATGATTGGGGGGGGGGGGGGGTTGTGTGGGTGGTCGGGGGGGGGGGGGGTGTCGGTCCTGACCTCAGATGGAAGGGAAATATTCTGGATTTCTCTCAAATTATAAGATAAAATTAAGACTAATTAATATTTTTTTAAATATTTCATAATAATTGTAATATACTTTTAATCATATTTTACATTTTCGTAGAACTTTAAAATCATTTTCTTACATTATATTTATTGTGTATTGCTATAACTTATATTTTATTGTATTAATTTAACCTGCATAGTTACAATGTCATAAAGGTTTATTTATTTATTATTAAGGCGGTTTCCAGTGGACTTACATGAAGTAAATTCTAACTGATCATGCCAATGGGATCGTTCCCATTGCTAAGAATTCAAGCTATGGTTAGGTTTTAAAAGTTCGGACATATGAACAAGCATATTCCTGGTAGCCAGTATTTAGGCCACGGTCTCGGAGACAGTTTAAGAACTAGATCTTCAAAAAAGAAGTCGTGCGCTCTCTCGATGACAGCTTTCCAAACAAACAAGATCTGGGAGGTTTCCCTGATTGCTTAAAATTCACAACATTTTTTCTGCCACTTTCGGGAGGTGGGGGGGGGGTTTGGAGTTTTCCTTGGTGGAAAGTTATTTAAATGGTGGAATCTAGATTTTAAAATACATGGAAGACTTAATTTTATATAATTTAGACATGAGAGCTGAGAGAATATATGATAACTTGAACTTACCCAAATGAGTTGGAGGAGGTCGCAGATTGCTAGTTGGATGATCCAAGGACATCAAAGGCTGACAATGAGGTCATCAGGACAGTGATGATTATGGACGGTCCAAGAAGGAAGCTGTTAAAAACTATTAAAAACACATATAAACAAGGACCAGTTAAAGAAATGATAAGTAGAAATGTGAGGTACTAATTTGGAAGAAAATAGTATAATTTGACCTCACGACACAGTGTTTCGACCTTCTGGTCTCATCAGGTGAGGGGGTGTGGGTTGTTTGAAAATGATCCAAAATGGGGAAAGAATTATATATATACAAAGAATCAACAAGGGTTGTCAAGGTATCACAGTCCCAACTCTCATATCAGTGAATTTAGGTAACTTGTTAAGGACTATTGAAAATAATTATAGGCAGTTACAGTGTACTTTTGTTATTTAGAGAATGGAGAAGTTAAACTTTGAGATGCCATAACTCAGTGAGTTTTGGAGATAGAAAGCTGAAATTTTTTATGTGGTTAGGTGTAAGGGTTATCCTTAAGTGTGCTGATTTACAAAGCTCTAGCTACAGTAGGAAGCATAATAAAGGCGATTACGCACCGAATTTTGAGTTAAATATATCCTAAAATGAAAAATATTAATATGTATATAACTTTGAGATGCCATAACTCAGTGAGTTTTGGAGATAGAAAGCTGAAATTTTTTATGTGGTTAAGTGTAAGGGTTATCCTTAAGTGTGCTGATTTACAAAGCTCTAGCTACAGTAGGAAGCATAATAAAGGCGATTACGCACCGAATTTTGAGTTAAATATATCCTAAAATGAAAAATATTAATATGTATATATAATTAGATAGATATTTTTTATAGAGAATAATTTGATATTATGTTAAATTAAAAAAGGTATTAAGATAATTATTAAGATATTGTTATTGCAAAGTATAGGCCCACAATTGGGACAAACAAGAAATGGTAGCCCAAGAATGTGACCTCAATTCCTACTAAGATGGCCAAAGACAGTTGGAACATATATGGTGATCTCCAAATTTATAAAGTTAAAGTTGAAGTTACTTAATGATGAGATATATTAGATGTTTAGAGAATGGGGCCAGTGTAAAAAGTCATTTAGGTTCCTTTAGGGTTAGGTGGCATGGGCTGGGACCTTTAATTTTAAGTTTTTTTAGAAAAGCACATGGTTACAGTTGATCAAAACATGTGATATGAAAACTTCACTTACTTGTAATGCTAAGGTCATTTGAAGAGAAGGTAGGTTATTGGGGGCTGAAGGTATGAGATCCAGTTAAAAATAGTTTGTTTGTAGATGGTCTACAATAAGATTAATGGTATAATTCTGAAAGAATCCATTGAAAAAGGTAAGATCTGGTGGGTCCATGTGGACTGCATTTAGCTTCTGCTGCTGCTGCTGCAGGTGCTGGCCACTACAGTGCACTGGGTAAGGTCAGGGTTGGGCCAGGCCTTGGTCATGTGACCAAAGAGGGTAAGAAGGGGTGAGGGGGCAGGTAAACAAGTTTTTTCACCTGATGATTGGGGGGGGGGTGTGTGTGGGTGGTCGGGGGGGGGGGGGGGGGGGTGTCGGTCCTGACCTCAGATGGAAGGGAAATATTCTGGATTTCTCTCAAATTATAAGATAAAATTAAGATTAATTAATATTTTTTTAAATATTTCATAATAATTGTAATATACTTTTAATCATATTTTACATTTTCGTAGAACTTTAAAATCATTTTCTTACATTACATTTATGGTGTATTGCTATAACTTATATTTTATTGTATTAATTTAACCTGCATAATTATTAAAATATTGTTATTGCAAAGTATAGGCCCACAATTGGGACAAACAAGAAATGGTAGCCCAAGAATGTGACCACAATTCCTACTAAGATGGCCAAAGACAGTTGGAACATATATGGTGATCTCCAAATTTATAAAGTTAAAGTTGAAGTTACTTAATGATGAGATATATTAGATGTTTAGAGAATGGGGCCAGTGTAAAAAGTCATTTAGGTTCCTTTAGGGTTAGGTGGCATGGGCTGGGACCTTTAATTTTAAGTTTTTTTTAGAAAAGCACATGGTTACAGTTGATCAAAACATGTGATATGAAAACTTCACTTACTTGTAATGCTAAGGTCATTTGAAGAGAAGGTAGGTTATTGGGGGCTGAAGGTATGAGATCAGTTAAAATAGTTTGTTTGTAGATGGTCTACAATAGATTAATGGTATAATTCTGAAAGAATCCATTGAAAAAGGTAAGATCTGGTGGGTCCATGTGGACTGCATTTAGCTTCTGCTGCTGCTGCTGCAGGTGCTGGCCACTACAGTGCACTGGGTAAGGTCAGGGTTGGGCAGGCCTTGGTCATGTGACCAAAGAGGGTAAGAAGGGGTGAGGGGGCAGGTAAACAAGTTTTTTCACCTGATGATTGGGGGGGGGGGGGGTTGTGTGGGTGGTCGGGGGGGGGGGGGTGTCGGTCTGACCTCAGATGGAAGGGAAATATTCTGGATTTCTCTCAAATTATAAGATAAATTAAGACTAATTATATTTTTTTAAATATTTCATAATAATTGTAATATACTTTTAATCATATTTTACATTTTCGTAGAACTTTAAATCATTTTCTTACATTATATTTATTGTGTATTGCTATAACTTATATTTTATTGTATTAATTTAACCTGCATAGTTACAATGTCATAAAGGTTTATTTATTTATTATTAAGGCGGTTTCCCAGTGGACTTACATGAAGTAAATTCTAACTGATCATGCCAATGGGATCGTTCCCATTGCTAAGAATTCAAGCTATGGTTAGGTTTTAAAAGTTCGGACATATGAACAAGCATATTCCTGGTAGCCAGTATTTAGGCCACGGTCTCGGAGACAGTTTAAGAACTAGATCTTCAAAAAAGAAGTCGTGCGCTCTCTCCGATGACAGCTTTCCAAACAAACAAGATCTGGGAGGTTTCCCTGATTGCTTAAAATTCACAACATTTTTTCTGCCACTTTCGGGAGGTGGGGGGGGGGTTTGGAGTTTTCCTTGGTGGAAAGTTATTTAAATGGTGGAATCTAGATTTTAAAATACATGGAAGACTTAATTTTATATAATTTAGACATGAGAGCTGAGAGAATATATGATAACTTGAACTTACCCAAATGAGTTGGAGGAGGTCGCAGATTGCTAGTTGGATGATCCAAGGACATCAAAGGCTGACAATGAGGTCATCAGGACAGTGTGATGATTATGGACGGTCCAAGAAGGAAGCTGTTAAAAACTATTAAAAACACATATAAACAAGGACCAGTTAAAGAAATGATAAGTAGAATGTGATGTGAGGTACTAATTTGGAAGAAAATAGTATAATTTGACCTCACGACACAGTGTTTCGACCTTCTGGTCTCATCAGGTGAGGGGGTGTGGGTTGTTTGAAAATGATCCAAAATGGGGAAAGAATTATATATATACAAAGAATCAACAAGGGTTGTCAAGGTATCACAGTCCAACTCTCATATCAGTGAATTTAGGTAACTTGTTAAGGACTATTGAAAATAATTATAGGCAGTTACAGTGTACTTTTGTTATTTAGAGAATGGAGAAGTTAAACTTTGAGATGCCATAACTCAGTGAGTTTTGGAGATAGAAAGCTGAAATTTTTTATGTGGTTAGGTGTAAGGGTTATCCTTAAGTGTGCTGATTTACAAAGCTCTAGCTACAGTAGGAAGCATAATAAAGGCGATTACGCACCGAATTTTGAGTTAAATATATCCTAAAATGAAAAATATTAATATGTATATAACTTTGAGATGCCATAACTCAGTGAGTTTTGGAGATAGAAAGCTGAAATTTTTTATGTGGTTAAGTGTAAGGGTTATCCTTAAGTGTGCTGATTTACAAAGCTCTAGCTACAGTAGGAAGCATAATAAAGGCGATTACGCACCGAATTTGAGTTAAATATATCCTAAAATGAAAAATATTAATATGTATATATAATTAGATAGATATTTTTTATAGAGATTATTTGATATTATGTTAAATTAAAAAAGGTATTAAGATAATTATTAAGATATTGTTATTGCAAAGTATAGGCCCACAATTGGGACAAACAAGAAATGGTAGCCCCAGAATGTGACCTCAATTCCTACTAAGATGGCCAAAGACAGTTGGAACATATATGGTGATCTCCAAATTTATAAAGTTAAAGTTGAAGTTACTTAATGATGAGATATATTAGATGTTTAGAGAATGGGGCCAGTGTAAAAGTCATTTAGGTTCCTTTAGGGTTAGGTGGCATGGGCTGGGGACCTTTAATTTTAAGTTTTTTTTAGAAAAGCACATGGTTACAGTTGATCAAACATGTGATATGAAAACTTCACTTACTTGTAATGCTAAGGTCATTTGAAGAGAAGGTAGGTTATTGGGGGCTGAAGGTATGAGATCCAGTTAAAAATAGTTTGTTTGTAGATGGTCTACAATAAGATTAATGGTATAATTCTGAAAGAATCCATTGAAAAAGGTAAGATCTGGTGGGTCCATGTGGACTGCATTTAGCTTCTGCTGCTGCTGCAGGTGCTGGTGCTGGCCACTACAGTGCACTGGGTAAGGTCAGGGTTGGGCCAGGCTTGGTCATGTGACCAAAGAGGGTAAGAAGGGGTGAGGGGGCAGGTAAAAAGTTTTTTCACCTGATGATTGGGGGGGGGGGTGTGGTGGTGTGGTCGGGGGGGGGGGGGGTGTCGGTCCTGACCTCAGATGGAAGGGAAATATTCTGGATTTCTCTCAAATTATAAGATAAAATTAAGATTATTTTAATATTTTTAAATATTTCATAATAATTGTAATATACTTTTAATCATATTTTACATTTTCGTAGAATTTAAATCATTTTCTTACATTACATTTATGGTGTATTGCTATAACTTATATTTTATTGTATTAATTTAACCTGCATAATTATTAAAATATTGTTATTGCAAAGTATAGGCCCACAATTGGGACAAACAAGAAATGGTTAGCCCAAGAATGTGACCACAATTCCTACTAAGATGGCCAAGACAGTTGGAAATATATGGTGATCTCCAAATTTATAAAGTTAAAGTTGAAGTACTTAATGATGAGATATATTAGATGTTTAGAGAATGGGGCCAGTGTTAAAAAGTCATTTAGGTTCCTTTAGGGTTAGGTGGCATGGGCTGGGACCTTTAATTTTAAGTTTTTTTTAGAAAAGCACATGGTTACAGTTGATCAAAACATGTGATATGGAAACTTCACTTACTTGTAATGCTAAGGTCATTTGAAGAGAAGGTAGGTTATTGGGGGCTGAAGGTATGAGATCCAGTTAAAATAGTTTGTTTGTAGTGGTCTACAATAGATTAATGGTATAATTCTGAAAGAATCCATTGAAAAAGGTAAGATCTGGTGGGTCCATGTGGACTGCATTTAGCTTCTGCTGCTGCTGTGCAGGTGCTGGCCACTACAGTGCACTGGGTAAGGTCAGGGTTGGGCCAGGCCTTGGTCATGTGACCAAAGAGGGTAAGAAGGGGTGAGGGGGCAGGTAAACAAGTTTTTTCACTGATGATTGGGGGGGGGGGGGGGTTGTGTGGGTGGTCGGGGGGGGGGGGGGTGTCGGTCCTGACCTCAGATGGAAGGGAAATATTCTGGATTTCTCTCAAATTATAAGATAAAATTAAGACTAATTAATATTTTTTTAAATATTTCATAATAATTGTAATATACTTTTAATCATATTTTACATTTTCGTAGAACTTTAAAATCATTTTCTTACATTATATTTATTGTGTATTGCTATAACTTATATTTTATTGTATTAATTTAACCTGCATAGTTACAATGTCATAAAGGTTTATTTTATTTATTATTAAGGCGGTTTCCAGTGGACTTCATGAAGTAAATTCTAACTGATCATGCCAATGGGATCGTTCCCATTGCTAAGAATTCAAGCTATGGTTAGGTTTTAAAAGTTCGGATATATGAACAAGCATATTCTGGTAGCCAGTATTTAGGCCACGGTCTGGAGACAGTTTAAGAACTAGATCTTCCAAAAAAGAAGTGTGCGCTCTCTCGATGACAGCTTTCCAAACAAACAAGATCTGGGAGGTTTCCCTGATTGCTTAAAATTCACAAATTTTTTCTGCCACTTTCGGGAGGTGGGGGGGGGGGTTTGGAGTTTTCCTTGGTGGAAAGTTATTTAAATGGTGGAATCTAGATTTTAAATACATGGAAGACTTAATTTTATATAATTTAGACATGAGAGTGCTGAGAGAATATATGATAACTTGAACTTACCAAATGAGTTGGAGGAGGTCGCAGATTGCTAGTTGGATGATCCAAGGACATCAAAGGCTGACAATGAGGTCATCAGGACAGTGATGATTATGGGACGGTCCAAGAAGGA
Source organism: Platynereis dumerilii (assembly GCA_026936325.1). NCBI lineage: Eukaryota > Metazoa > Annelida > Polychaeta > Phyllodocida > Nereididae > Platynereis > Platynereis dumerilii. Next base: position 13,528,701 of record JAPTHN010000020.1, read on the forward strand.
AGCTGTTAAAAAACTATTAAAAAACATATAAACAAGGACAGTTAAGAAATGATAAGTAGAAATGTGAGGTACTAATTTGGAAGAAAATAGTATAATTTGACCTCACGACACAGTGTTTCGACCTTCTGGTCTCATCAGGTGAGGGGGTGTGGGTTGTTTGAAAATGATCCAAAATGGGGAGAAAGAATTATATATATACAAAGAATCAACAAGGGTTGTCAAGGGTATCACAGTCCCAACTCTCATATCAGTGAATTTAGGTAATTGTTAAAGGACTATTGAAAATAATTATAGGCAGTTACAGTGTACTTTTGTTATTTAGAGAATGGAGAAGTTAAACTTTGAGATGCCATACTCAGTGAGTTTTGGAGATAGAAAGCTGAAATTTTTTATGTGGTTAGGTGTAAGGGTTATCCTTAAGTGTGCTGATTTACAAAGCTCTAGCTACAGTAGGAAGCATAATAAAGGCGATTACGCACCGAATTTTGAGTTAAATATATCCTAAAATGAAAAATATTAATATGTATATAACTTTGAGATGCCATAACTCAGTGAGTTTTGGAGATAGAAAGCTGAAATTTTTTATGTGGTTAAGTGTAAGGGTAATTCCTTAAGTGTGCTGATTTACAAAGCTTTAGCTACAGTAGGAAGCATAATAAAGGCGATTACGCAACCGAATTTTGAGTTAAATATATCCTAAAATGAAAAATATTAATATGTATATATAATTAGATAGATATTTTTTATAGAGAATAATTTGATATTATGTTA